>JANZLD010000235.1:39146200-39164536 GCA_026413575.1 Erythroxylum carthagenense | reverse complement strand
CATAGCGAATAATTCAATTCTCCTTTCCGTCAATTCTTCCTTTGTCCTATGTGGAATTATTAGTTCCACTACACACAAACAGTGCCTTATCCATTGCATCTACTCGAGAGGAGCCTGAATCATAAGTCAACAATTTTGGTGGTTCCCTCCCATACACTACTTGGAAAGGACTAGTCTGTAAAGCGGAGTGGAAGGAGGTGTTATAACAGTATTCAGCATACGGAAGCCAGTCGACCCAACTTGTTGGTTTGTCACCAACAAAACATAGGAGATACATTTCAATAGTGCGATTAACAACCTTAGTTTGCCCATTCGTTTGAGGATGATAAGCAGAAGATAATTTCAGCTTGGTGCCACTCAACTGAAATAATTCCCGCCAGAAGTTGCTAGTAAATACAACATCACGATCGCTAACATTGGATTCGGGTAATCCATGTAAGCAAAAAACATTGGAAGAAAAAGCATGTGCCACTGTAATAGTAGTATAAGGATGCGAAAGTGGTATGAAATGAGCAAATCTAGAAAAGCAATCAACCACTACGAATAAGACATTCTTGCTTTTGGATAGACCATCCACTAAATCCATCGATATATCGGACTATATTTGAGATGGAAGAGCTAAGGGTTGTGAGAATCTGTTCTATAGATACTGTATTAGATAAATATCAAATATAAGAGATAAATATCAGATATAGGATATGCCAACTTACTGATTTAGTTACCTTATTTGTTAATGTAATTAATGTATTTTATTTGCTTTCCTATTTAGATAGTCAAACCTAAATTAAAGGAGCTGACAAATCTCCTCTTTATTTAGGTAGGACTCCTTGTGTATATATGTAGACAAACTCTTCTCTAATGATATGAATTTTATCACACACAAAATCCTCTGCATTAACAAACGTAAAATTTGAAAGCTAGATATTGCCATTAGCAACCTTGTCTCCTCATCCTTTCTAAATAGTGCATTAACAACTTTATTGTTTTCGGATAACTTGTACTTAACATGAAGATCAAAGCCTAACAGCTTATTGATCCTATATTGTTTAAAGTACTGATTTGCCAATTTCCTATTGAAAAAGGCAATGGGATGGCCTTCTAGTTGCAAAACATCCCCTATATAAACCCAAAGGTGTGAAATTGCATCACGAACTCTAAAGAAAAATTGGCAAGTTATGAAACAGGCACGTAAGTGCTGTCTTTAGATAATAGAAAGTAGCAATTACTTCTGGTTTACCTATAGTATCCAGCCAAGCCAAGGAAACCACGTAGGGGTTTTGTTGTTTAAGGTTTAGGTCACTCTATTACCACATGAATTTTGGAAGGTGTGAAACTGCATCACGAACTCTAAAGAAAAATTGGCAAGTTATGAAACAAGCACGTAAGTGCTGTCTTTAGATAATAGAAAGTAGCAATTACTTCTGGTTTACCTATAGTATCCAGCCAAGCCAAGGAAACCACGTAGGGGTTTTGTTGTTTAAGGTTTAGGTCACTCTATTACCACATGAATTTTGGCAGGAGCCATTGACACCTACACCAATTACGGTGTATCCCAAATTTACTATCTTGGTTTCATTAAATGAACATTTGGACTTTTTCAAAAACAATTGGTGAGAGCATAAGAGATTTGAAATAATTTGAATAAGACGAAGGTGTTTCACCCAGGTTTTACTGTAAACAAGAATGTCATTAAAAAATACGAGGGTAAACTTATAGAGGTATGCTCGAAATACTTTATTCATAAGAGCTTGGAAGATGGAAGGGGCGTTACTTAGGTCAAAGGCATCACCATAAATTCAAAGTGGTTATGGTAGGTGCGAATTTCTTAATGCCCGAGGGATTCATATGTACTATGATACCTAGAGTTCGTTAAGTTTGGTGAAGTGCTTGGAGCCATACAATTCATTTAGTAACCCATTGACCACAAGACTTGGAAGCTTGTCCTTCACTATTTTTGTATTAAGCTCCCATTGTAGTCTACACTAAATGTTTTGATCCATTATGTTTACCAATAAAACTGGTTAGGAAAGAGGGAACTAACTAGGAAAAATAATTTCTTTATTAAACATGTCTTCGCATTACTTCTCTATTCCCTCTTTTTGTAAGAATGTATAATGATAGGCCTTATCACCGTAGGACCCATTCCTGAGAACATGGGAATACAATGGTCTTTTTGCACAAGGTGGTGGTAGTCCTTTTGGTTCCCAAAATAAATCTTGATACTCCACCAATAACTTCTCTAGTGCCACATGAAAACTTGTTGAATTCTGAATTAAAAACACCTTAGGTGTGGTTTTGGTACTTCCCTCTCCATGTCACCTCGTTAAGCCAAATGACATTGTCAATGAGGAAAAATCTCACACAATTATTCCAAATGTGCACAACTAAATTGACACCGAACACTACATTAAAACTATCCAATAGTATTGTAAACAACTCAATATATTCTTCTACAAACTTGGTTTCCCAAATGGTGATGAGTTCTCCAAGAGGATTGCTTTGTGTTTGTGGTCTAAAATGAAGATGGCACAATTCCTTGAAATGCTGATAACTGGAAAAACCAATCCTAGGCATCTCCAGCATTAATCCTCGTTTGTTTGAGAGTTGCGAAAAATTGATCACAATTATTTAGCCATCCCATTGGGTCTTGTTTTCCATCATATGATGGGAAATCAAGCTTTGCATGTCAGGGAACAAAGCTATGAAGAGAAATCAGATTTTGGTTGTGCATACGTTGGTACTTTGTTGCTATTGGTTTCTTGCTTGCATCTTTGACTTGCCAAGCCTTTTTATGGGACATTGTCAATTCTAGTTGTAAGGTAGCAAGTGATGCTTTCCTACAACATATGCTTCATCGTCTCCGTTATTTGGTTAATCTAGTTGCTTGAATTTCCTACGACTCCAAGCTCTAATAACAAGTTGTTACAAGTCTTAGATTTGGGATCTACTCTTGGGATAATTTTACTTAGGTTTTTTATGGAAACCTATGTTGAAAAGAATGGTGGAAGATGGAGCTCATCAAGTGGGGGCTATCTACCTAGGAGTTCAAAGAAAGAGAGAGTTGCCTATCTCGAGTTGATAAACTTTCTCACTTATCTTCCTTTATTATGTTTAATTGTTTAAATAATAAGGCTAAACTATTAGTTTAAGTAGCACATAATAATAGGAATTTTAATTTCCTTATTATAGGACTTGACTAAGAAATAAAAGACAAAATTATAATAGAATTTTAGAACTTTTTGTAGAATAATTTTACATCATAATTAGTTGATATTATCTTCATTGCTACCTTAACTTACGAGATCTTGACTGTAATCATGATTCTTGTCATGGTTGTTTTGATTATGTTTGCCTTATCACATACACACACACATATATATTTTGAGTTTGATCTTCCTTGGTTCTACTTGACCTATTCTGCCTTCTTCCAATACTAGCCCGAGAATATTTCTGTATCCATTATCTTGGTGGATCATATGATGCAATGGTGGCTAACTCGTAGTTGTGACTGTACATGAAGGACTTGAAGCAAGTTGTTCACTGGCCATTGTGTTCGTTGTTCAAATGCATCTCTTAGTCTTTGTAGTTATTCCGTCTTTATTCTCTGTGAATTGACCCATTGGGACTTTAATGCCGCAGGTCCTTCACTATCTGGAGACATTGCGACCCCACCAACTGCTTGAGCAAATGGTTTGCACCGCCTTCAGAGCATCAGCTGATACACTGAACCAGACCAATGCTGGAGGATTAAAACAAATGATAACCAAGATGGACCAACTCTATCTTACTTTGGCATCTGCCTTAAGGCCTCTACAATGTAAATATTTCTCCGTTTGACTAGTATTTTCCTAGAAGTTTACGCTCTAATATTTATATTTGTGTGACAGCAAATCGTATATCCGGTGGTAGTGAAACAATTGACGACCTAAAACGGCTATGTGTCACCTTTCAACATATAGAAGATTTAGTTAGTCTAGCAGCTTCTCTTCATCGCAAGTTCACGCAAGCACCACGTCTTTCTGAATTATTATTCACAGACTGCTACAACTTTTACCTTCCGAGGATGGGGATAGGCTCAGAAGAGGTCAGTCAAAGAGTAAGGTCTCTGTTCTTATTAGAAGTACAATTTTTAGCCACCTAGATGCACAAGGACTCTTGTGCTATGCTAATTCGAATTTGTCTTACCATTATTCTCTCTCATTTATAATGAATTTGCATTGACCAAAATCTCTAAATGGCTTGAAAATAATCTCCTTATGGGCTGCTATTACTTTGTAATCTTGTCTTTTTGTAGGAGTTTGACATGAAGCAGCAAGTAAGGATGAATGAAAGACAAGCTGTCTCAAATTTGTTTCCACAACCTACTGCAAACCAATCATGGAGAAAAGTATTAAGCATGGGTAATCTTCTTAACGGTCATGAACCCACAATAAGGGAGATCATCTTCTCGATGCGAGATAACTTCCCCAACAATCACTATGCAGCCCGGATCCCAGTGGGATCCCAACGAGAAATGGAATCATACCGAATGTACATCCGTGGCACCTCCAACGATCTGCGAGTAGCACTTTCAGTTACGTCCTGTGATTGAATCTTTTTCAATGTATACATTGATATTATTTCCTGTATTCAACTGAATTTCATTGCTTCTTTTATCTTTTAGAGTCCAAGGTTATATGTTTGGGTCTTCGCATTTATTTAATGCCAATACGCTAAGGGAGTCTTGACCGCATATTATCAAAGGATTAATTATACAAAATTTTTAAACTTTATTCAATTTTGTAATATTAGCTTGAACCGTAAAATTGACCTCAAAATATTTCAACTTTTAATTTGCTACAAAAATAATTAGACGTTAACGTTAGATTTGACCTCAAAATCTCTTGCAATTGAAACTGTTGCTGTTCCACATTTTTGAATGGTGAGTTCATCTAATCTCAAGTTATTTGTTTGAGAAATAATTCATGTTGATGAGTTTGGTAGTTTTGATCTTTCACAAATCATTTCATTCTTTTATTTAATTTCAAGCTGTTCTAATTCTTTCTAGTAACTTATTTTGCTTCCTTCTAATCACAATGTTAATAGTAATGGTAGAGGAGGAAATTCTTTCCAATAATTTAGTGTTCTTTTATTGTTGAATTTTGTTGTTTGTTTCGCTTCCTTCCAAATCACTGTTATCAATTTAATCACTGCCCAACTTAAGTTTTGGTCTTGAATTTAGTTGTCTTGATTTATTGTGCTTGTTATTTTCCGGAAACAATTTTTTTGAATTCTTAAACTTCTGTAGTATAACTCTCTTTGTATGCATGGAAAGCCATCATAAACCTCTATAATATAACTCTTCCTCATGATGATTGGTAAAAATTTGTTTAACTGGTTAGAAGTTGTTAAATAGAGCATTCAAATGCACCCTTTCATATGAAGATAATAAAATGGTCTTCCAAATCTCTCTTTGTAATCTAGTTTATGGAATATGGAAAGAATGTAACGATATGATATTCTCAAATTAGGATGCAACTTTTTATATATAGAATTAATCAAGGTTGCAATTCATCGTAAGTAGTTATTAGAGACTATGCAATTTTTTATATATAGAATTAATCAAGGTTGTAATTTATTGTTAGTAGCTATTGGAGACTATCTTTCATCTATAGACATCTCTAGACATAAATGGCACGTAAGCAAACTTGAATATACTAGCTTGTGAGTCAATTGGTTGGATTATATTTAGTTCTTAATTAAATTTCTCAGTACATCTAGTTTCAATTGTCTATTACTATATGAGTTACCTATTAAAGGATGTTTTATGAATTTTTTCAATGATAGTTATTAAATCCTTAAAAAAAACGTAATACTTTTGTTATTCTTACTGCTCTAGCCAGGCCTTCAATTTTCTTTATTAGTGCTTCCATTTAAGTTTCTATTAGTAGTTTATGCACCTTATCCGTGCTTGATTTCTAAGTGTAGTTATTTATCATCATCTCCTTAATTAGTTATAGGGTGCCTTCCAAAGTCTTGTTTCCCAAACTGTAATAGGTGAATTAAATAGTTAAGATGAAGAGAATTTGAACTACTTATCTATTAAATTGCATATTTTGTTATCTCTCTATTAAATTCTAGTATTTCAAATTTTGGTATTTTATTATTCTCTATATCAAATTCTATAACATGTTTCAGTTTATTTTTATTTTTTCTTTACACATTAAGGACTTGTTTAATAAAATACTTGTGGCAATAAATTCCCTAGAAAGAGCATGTTTTGAATTTGATTTGATGAGGTGCTTGCAGTTTTGATTTATTGAAAACTAATAGTAAATTTCTTTGTAATGCAGATATTGGTAAATTTTAAGAATCATTATGGTACCATATTGGGAAGAAATGAAAACAACAAATATGTTGGAGGCAAGGTCAAACGTAAGAAGGATATTAGTGTTGATGAACTTAGTATATTAGTTCTACGTGAAGTATTAGAAGATAAAGAACATGGAGTTGTATCTATGTTTTACAAATTTCTAGAAGAGTGAATGAGGTGCTTGAAAGAGTTGAGCATACACCATGATAAGGACACATTGTCAATGCTTCAACATATGAAAGAATTAAAGAACTACAATGTTAAAATCTATTATGAGCATGGTTATGATATTCTTGCAATTGATGGTGAAGAAATTGATTTTGATATCGACAATAAGGAGGGGTTATTCCAAGTTCAAGTGGAACAAGATGATGAATATTTTATTGTTATGGAGATGAAAAAATCTAAAAATGATATAGGTGATGATGAAATTTATGCATTGATGATGAAGAATATGCTACTGCAAGAGCTAATGAGAAGAAATATAGGAATAAGGTAGTTAGTGAGTTTGAATGTGATGGTGTTGTGGACAAGATTAGAAGCAATGGAAAATGTAATAATGAAGATAGAAATTATTCAAATAATTCACAAAGAGAAGTAGAAAGTTTATAGGGTTGGTGTAGTGAGTATAAGGATAGTGATGTTGAAGTTCAATCAAGTGATGATGATGGGTGCAAGGCCTCCAACAAAAGGAAGAAATATGATGTTTTTAATCCAAAAGTGGACATGAAATATTTTCAGTTTGAAGTTGACATGAAGTTTAGGGATGAGGATTAGTTTAGGGAGACAATAAAAAATTATGCAATTGCAAATAGATATGATGTTTCAATGACGAGATCTGGTGTAAGAATGGAAGTTTTTTGTGATCCACACTAATTTTTTTTTGTGATCCACACTATCCCTTTAGGGTTTATGCTAGTTATATTGGAAATGTAAAGAAACTTTGTAGTACAAATATTAGAAAATAAGCATACTTGCAAAAAAGTGTAAAGAAACTTGCATGCTAGTAATAAGTGGATAACAAATAAAATCTTATACAAGTTTAGGAGAAACTCGAATTGGCTAATTAGTGAGATGATAAATGATCTTCAAAGGAAGTATGTAATGCAAGTGACAAAATCTCAATATTATAAGGCTAAATGAGAAGCTATTATGATGCTAGGAGGATTGATAGAAGGGCATTATGCAAACTATGATCTTATAGACAAGTATTACGACAGGTTGATAAAAACGGTCAATTCATCACCTAAAATGAAATAGATGAAAAGTTTTGACAACCAAAATTTAAGAGGTTTTACTGGGATTTAGTTTATTGAAGTATGAATTCCTTGGCGGTTGCCAAAAAATAACAACATTACACGGAAGTATTTTGAAGACATTTATTGGAGGTATTTTGTTAGCTTCAGTTGGGCGTGATGGAAACAATTAGATGTATCCTATATGTTCGAATGTGGTTGAGGGAGAGAATTACCAATTTTAACATTGGTTTTTAAGTCTTATTGGTAATAATCTAAACATTTATGGTAGTTTATGGATGTTTGTAAGTGACCAACAAAAGGTCAAAATTCTAATATTAGTAATTTTTATTAGTAAACGTGTTCTGAATTATTATACTTACATTATAATGTTTTGGTTTGTTCAAGGTTTAGTAGATGCATTAAAGAATCTTTTCCTATAACCAAAGCATAGAAAATGTGCCTGATATGTGTAAGGCAATTGGTCTAAATTGCATAAAGGCCACACATACATAATTTTATTTTGGCAAGTAGTTAATTGCATAATGGAAGTGAAATTTGAAAAATTATGATGATTTTAAAGTAAGGAATCCCAAGTCTTTTACGAAAGCATTTGTTAAAATAAGGATAAAGCGTGAAATTGTTTATAACAATATATTAGAGACATTTAATGGATTCATCAGTGAAGTATAATAAAAAGACCAATTAATATGCTAGAGGATATTCAAGTTTCTTTAATGATTTGAATTCATGAAAAAAAGATTATATGTGTCCAAGGGTGAGAAAAAAGATAAAGACTACATAATAGGAAGCAAGATACTGTATCATCAGGACAAATGGAAGTTTGAAGTTTGAAGGAATGCATTTTGTAGAAAAGTTCATTGTTGATTTACAAGAAAGAACATGTCAATGTAGACTTTCAGATTTCATATGAATCCCATGTAAACATGCATTTACTTGTGTATCAAAGCAGAGGGAGGATATTGAGGGGTATGTGAGTCGATACTACAAATGTGAATGTTATTAAAGAGTTATCATTATGCTATATAACCCATTAGTGGTCCAAAATTTTAGCCAATGGCAAAAAATTTGCAGCTCATATTACCTTTGATTGAGAAGATGCCTAGAAGATCTAAGAAGGCTATGAGAATGGATAGAAATGAAGAACCATGAAATCCAAACAAGTTGAGCAAAGTTGGTGTACTCATGAGATGAAATGTCAACATTGTTTTGAAGTTGTTCATAATAAAAGAGGACACAAAAACAAGGACTGATCTTAGAGACAATTTGAAATTGTTAAGGTAAAATTTTATACTGATTTATAATTGTGTTTGTTATAAATAATATTTAAATATCCAATCATTTACTTCAAAATTTGCATGTATAATGTGGAGAAAATGAGGAACCATAAAAAAATTTGGTATCTACATCCAACATTGACAATGGTGCAAGTTGAAGAGGTAGCCAATTAGTATCTATATGATCCAACACCACGAAATCTATCTTAAAAAGGGAGAAAAGGGTAGTGAGTGAATATTCATTTTTAATTTTAGATTTCTGTCAAAAATTTTAAATATCATAAACAGTTATATATATACAAGCTACCTAAGGATATGGAGTAACATTTGGAGCAGTTAGTAGGAACACTTATTTTAAAGTTTATTACCAAATTATAAAAATTGGCTAATTATTTATAATTTATTACTAATTTGTCTTATTATACTTTAATTGTAACACCCCTTATATGGAATCTAGAACCACCTACACCTATGACACCTAAATTCCTATACATACATTCATGACATACAATTCTATTCAATTATAGGGATTGTCATTACTTATTTATCTATTTAATGTTGTACATATACATATTACAAAATTTCATATCCCTTAACATTATCATTTAAAAGTAGTATTGCATCATTACATTTATATGATATCTAAAAGAGATATTACACAACTTAAAATTTTAATTACGAACTGTTATGAAACTACAAATATCCTTCATTACATATACAACCATTCTTTAATCAAAAGATACATCCAAAGTACTTTCACTTTTAACAGTTAGCCTTGGTCCCTCCAGATGATCCGTGTGCCTTAATCTTATTACTTAGACCAGCATAGATTAACACCCATGCTAAGCTTGAAAACTTCGAAGGGAAATACTTAGTTTGAATGACCACTCACATCAATCTTTCGCCAAGCAGACACATATTCATGAATATCATAAACTCATGTAAACAATGATGGAAAAATTAAGCAAAGTGCATAAGGCAAATATGCTTCAACCATATGCCATAAATTCACATTTATAAGCCAAATATTGATTTCCAAAGCTCATAAATACAAATTATTCATGTTCTTATGTTTTATCTCTTATTTATAACAGTTTAATTTCCTTTATGTGTTAGGCCTGCAAATTCCTATGGGTGTGGATAACGGGAGCTATGGATATCCAAAGATATCAAAATGTGGATACTCGAAGGCATCGAACTATAGATACCTAAGGAAGCAAACTGTGTATCAAGCTATGGAGACACTATGGTCTCGAAATGAAGACACCAGTAGTGTCAAACTGTAGCAGCTGTGCTGTAACCCTATAGACATGCCTATCTATCCATCACTAAGACAATGAAGCAAGCATTGTAACATTTCCTTTAATCACCTGCCAATTTCATAATTAAGATATTGACAAATCATATGATATTCATTTGAAAACATAAAACCTATTTTTTATCTCATACATACAAGTCATAACTTATCACTATTAGGATAGTATTCAAGTCATAAGTACTCATGATTTATTTTGCATATGTTTTGTTAAATTGTTTCTCTCGAGGTACATTCATATAATTCTAGTCTATAAATTCCTATACCTCATTCAAATATAAAACATGTTAAATTGTACTTAATTATCTCCACAAAATTAGTATGTGAACTTGTATGGTCATGCTACACACATATAAGAAGTAAATATGCACACAAATCATCTATATACATGTGAAGTTTCTTTAGCATGCATTATGCTCAATCTTAAATTCCAATGTTTAATCATCCTATTCACATATGATAAGTCTTATTTTATTTATTTCTAGGTGTATGAAAAGTTTCATAAACATAAAAAAGGTTATGATATGATTCGATAAATAAAAACAGAATAAAAAACTCAAAACAGTGCAATTTGGGCTAAGCCCATGGCGGGTCTAAAAATAGGCAAATAAATCAACTCAGAAAGAAATTACACTATGATCTCCACTTCTTATGTAATTTTCACATAGAAAACATTCAATTTAGGCTTTGAGGTCCTCTAAAAATTTGTCTCCCTATATCTATAGTTTCCATGGCACCAATTATACCATTTGGACTTCTAAACCATGAGGTATGACCAAACATCACAAGCTACTCCAATATAGGGGCAATATCTGGTCACCATTTTCAATCTCAATTTCCAATTTCATAAAGCTAGAATTAAGTTTGAGTCTTTTTGATAATTTTTTTGTTTCTATCTTTTAAGTTTCATCTCCAATTAGAATCACCTAATTTGGAGGTCTATAGGTCGAGGTATGGCCAAAATAACGGGGTTGGTTCAACTGAACCAAGAACTTAAGACAAAATTTCACTAAACGTTACTCTCTCTTGTTATATTCAACCAACTACATGCAAAGTAATACTAAGACATCATTCTAACAACCATCCCATGTCCAAATCAATCTTTTTACATATCCAAATATGCACATATACATAAATTAACTAAATGTAGTCCCAAACCTTAAAATTTGCCAATTAGCTCTTCTTCTAGTGCTCCTCCTTCTCTTCCCCTTTAACTTTGCTTGATTCACAAACTAGAACACCACAAATACATATCTCCATCCCATACGCAACCTTATAATTTCATCTCTTCATGAGCAAAGCAAGAAAGATGAAGATGAGAAGAAAAACCATAAATTTTTCCATTGATTTTCACCTAAGATTAACTTGATTCCTTATGCAAAATGATGTGGTTAAGGAGATGGAATGGAGAGGAGATGAGAAGAGAAAATTTTGGAGTTACATCCCTCTTCTCTCTCTTCTTCTCCCCTTTTCATGAAGTTTCTGGTGTTAGACATATGTTGCAATCCCATTAGATCATATGTTAATTTTTGGCAAAATGGCACATTTGGTCCTTCTTCCTTTGGTTCCTACAATAGCATATAAAATCATCAATTGATTTCATTATAGTCCATCTTTCAATATAATTATTCATGTCCATGTCTACATGAAGAAATTACCAATTTAACCCTATCTTTTAAATTAATTACCATTATGTCCATTACTATGCTTATATATACTTAATTCTTTATATTCATTTCTTAATACACCCTAGATATACTAGAATGCTTCTAGGGTATATAATGGGGCCTTACATTTCTCTCCCCCTTAAAATTTTTTTTCCTCGAAATTCACACCTCTATTGAATAACTGCTGTTACTAAGTTCTCATTATCGATTCGAGTTCCCAAGTTACCTCTTCTAGAATTGATTCGAGATACTATTGATGAGTGAAGTGAATCTGTAATAGGAGTTAAGTGATTAAAGAAAGACGAATGAGTTAGGTGGATCCACACAGGATATATGGAATATAGTGAGATAGACGTTAGAGTTAATTGTATTAGCACTAAAGAGTTGTGGAATATCAAGAGAAAGATGAAATACTTCTAAGAGTATCACCTTGCCAAGGTGTGCTTAGATAGAGATAAAGGTGCGAACAGGTTAGGAAAAAGAAGGAACTAAGCCCGAGATAAATTGGTCTATATGAAACTATTGTGAGAATAGGACCATCGATTTATGAGTTAGTATTACCAGTAAAAGATGTTTCGGATTCACACAGTGTTACATGGATATGTTTAGGAAATATCATTATGATCAGGTATATGTGTTATTGAAACTGTAAGTGAAAATTTTTGAGTAATCTGAAACTCATCAAGGAAATAGTTAAGATAGTGTGATATTTGAACAAGTGATTGAAAGGCCTAGTGAGTCTATCGACTGTAGTCATTTGGATGAAAGTATTTAGGTAAGGAGGTTATATGGGAAATGAAGGAGCATATGAGGAAAGAATACCCATGCCTTATTGATCAATTAGGTATTAATTTCGAGGATGAAATTTCTTTGAAGGAGGGGAGAGTTGTAACATCCCGTTACCCATCTTAAGGCTAAAATTGTAAATGTGCGAGATTAAAAAGAAATTAGGAAACACATTTCATGCTCATGCATTTCATGATATACACATACATGTGAATAGTGAATTTTTTGCACATGAAAATGACTGTACATGCATTCATTGACATTCCGGGTGTAATTGTTTCAAAATGTAATTTTTATTGAGAATTGTGATTTTTATGTGTCAAAAAAATTTGTACTGAGTTTTGAATGATTGAGTGCTCTAGCATGCCACTCTCGTGGGGTACGGACTCGAATATCCCTTAGGATGTCAGGTACGTGTCTTGCGGGAGTGAGGTGCTACATTTGGTATCCAGGTATTTATCCATCAATTTCATCATAAAGTCATTCTCTTATCAAAACTCATCTAAGTATAATTTATATTTAGGTTTATGCCTCACTAAAACCATTAAAATCTTTATTCCTTTCTCATTGACTCACTTCATATTTTTTCAAGTCACACTTTCTGGTCTACTATTCACATTCAATCTCGTGGCGAACTTGAAGGATTTAGTGAGAATTTTTTAGGTAAAGTTCACCGCGGCCAACTCTAGGTTTCACCGCGGCGAACATGTGAAAATTTCACGAGAATTCCTCTCTAGAGGAGTTCACCATGGCGAACTTCTCTGACTTCACCGTGATAAACTTTTCTCTACACTGAACATGTTTCAGTATTTTGGGCATATCTTTTTGTATACTTATCCAAATGGACTGATTCTTAATTTGGAGTAAACTAGAGAAATAAAGTTACAAGTTATCTGAAGAAATAAAATTCTTAATTGGACTCTAAGAGTTTCAATTTCTAGGTAGAAGTTGAGTATAGGGTACCATCTCATAATAAAAGCAGTCCAAAATTATTTGGAGTATAAATTTCACAATACTAAATCAAATTGAATGATCTTGATGTCATTAAAAATGTAAGACATAGGAGAGAAATTTTATAGCAGAAAATTTTCTCAAATTTCCCTATTTTCATTGTTTAAATGATCAAGAATAATAGACCCAAAAGATAGTTTTTGGGAAAAATCTAGAAATTTGATCAATAAGCTGTGAACTGTGATTCTAATGGTTTCATTGGGATATAGACCATAAGTATGCATGGTACTTATGTGAGTTGGTAATACAAATGTTTACATAATGAGAATAAAAGATAGATATTTGGGATTATCATGAACATGTATTGTACATATTCTATATACACACGTGTGCGTAAATGAATGCTTATAATTGTGCAAATATTAATGTGTGTGTGCATTATGTGTATTGCATAATTTTGATGTGTAGAATAATCTTCTACATTCAAATGTTTCTAGATCACTGAAGCTAGTGCTAATCTGGAGCGTATTGTGAGTAACCTAGACGGTCTCACTTAATTACTTGTTTGCTTAATTTATGTTCTAAATGATAATTTAATGTGTTTAATTGTGGATTCTGGACAGAAGGTCCGATGAATGTGAATGTGAATTGAGATATTGAAGTGCTACTTGAATGTGAATGTGAAGACCTAAGTGCTTTATAATGCGAGTGATTGTGGTACATGCTTTCCATTCATGAATGTACAATCAGATAATGGTAGTTGTGACCAAAGTAGTCACCGATCAGAGCTTAAAGCTCAACGAGTGAAAAGAGCCTCGAGCTCAAACAGTGATTAAGAGCCTAAGGCTCACTATGTATAATGAGCCCTGTATCCCCTAAGCAGATAAGGGACAGTTATTAATGAGCCTGATATCCAAATTAGATACGGGACAGCTCAGGCACTCGATCATAACAACGTAATAAATGGAAAGCATCTCATGATCATTTCATATGCATTTATATCAAGTATGTTTGATTGATTGAAATGCCAAAATTTCCTATCCTAGAGTAAAAGTGTGATACATGATCTTTCATGCAAAGTTGTGAATTACATGTTATGTGAAATGGTGCGTTACATGAGTTGAGTGAACCATCGATGATAGTTACCTCATTGAGTTCACAAAACTCACCTAAAATTTGCAATTATTTTTCATGCTTGAAGAGTACCCTATTAGACAAACAGGAGTATACCTATGGCATGCAAGTAAACGATAGAGGACGAGATCAGTTAGCGCCTGCATTAGTATTTCATTTATTTTGTTTCAAATTAAGTCTTCTGCAATTATTGTAACTTGTATATTCTAATATTTCTGTTTTGAAATAAATTTCCAAATCGGAAATGTTTGTATATGGTTTTTGCAATGTAATGAAATTTTGACAAGTATTTTTTATTTGTAACGTGCCCAAATGGCTATTGAAATTTCTAATGATTGTATTACTATGATTGAAAATATTTATGAATTAAAATGGGCCCAATTTGGTTATCGATTTTCGCACTTGTGGTTTAAAAAAAATTATACTGAGTTTTGAATGATTGAGTGCTCTAGCATGCCACCCTCGTAGGGCAGGGACTCAGATATCCCTCATGATGTCGGGTACATATCTTACGGGAGTGAGGTGCTATAGGCCATGATCGTGGGCCATTCTTGGAACTTCTGTCATGATCATGGCATGCTTGTTATGACAATTGTGGACTTGTGTTATAACCCGTGTTTCCTCCCAAACTCCTCCGTTCTTCGATATTGACCCTGAAATACTAGCAAACATATTAAGGTACCTCAAAAACATAATACTTAAGCTCGAAAACTTGTACTAACCCATTAAACACTTAAAAACACAAATAATTAACAAACTAATACAATTCTAACCTAAACACATGCTAAATGATCGTATTAACGACTAAACGCATATCAAACTATGCCTTAAAACACAATGCAATTTACATTTATTACATCCCCATACTTATACACTTGCTTATCATTAAGCAAAAAAGAACAAACAACACAAAATCACAAAGCACGCAATGTAATAACGAGATAATTGTTTCAACTTCATGAAACAAATTTAACTCTAATCACAATCATTCAAGTTGTTTTAAGTTATTAACATGCAAAATCTGAGTCTAAGAGCTTTGCACTAAATGTACATATTAATCAAAACTTAAATGTCAATCACCCCTTTTAATTGTACACACACATTAATAATTATTTGGTCGATCAACTTTGTAACTACTTCTAAGTACGTTTTCATGAAAAGTTAAGCTACTTATAAGTTTGGTAGGTTTTATTAGAAAACATTCTTTTTTGTTACTTTTTGTGGACTTGGACCTAGTCTTTTTACATGGAGGCAAACGTTGGTGATGAATGTTGATCTCGTTACTCGACTAAGTCATGTTTTTAGTAAGTTGCTTAGTTAGAACATCATTATAGTTGTTTGACGGGAAGGCACATATTTATGATGCATGTCGATCCGGTTACTCAGCTACATCATATTCTCAACTGGCTATTAGCTGTATTCATAACCGAAGGCCAACAGAATAGTTATTTATTTAAAATTTACAAACACTTTTTCTTTTCCTTCTTTCTTTAATTAATGCCTACCTTGTTGCTTTAGCTACTCGTTTTCATGAAAAAAATACTAGTAAAGCTACTTAGTGAAAGACCTAAAATTATGAACGAATGTGACAACTTATAGGGTGATAAATTAACACTGAATCCTAATTAACTTAAATATTTATCCAAAGAACCCAAATCACTAATTTCGCAAGCTAATGACTCTTTACAACCTAATAGATTATGTTCAAAATTAAATCGATTCCATTCCATCTAAGCCAACGATACATTCACACAATTCACAATATGCAACCTAAACACACTAACATAACAATATGAAAAATTCACATTCAAGGTAGAACACACAACCCTCCCCACAATTGAACAATAAATTGTCCTTAATATTGTGAAAAGGAGACAAACAAACACACAAAAGAAGTAACATAAGATAAAATAAAACAAAAACGAAATTTAAAAGAAAAGGTTTGAAACAATGCCTTACAGTGATGAAGGTGATGATGGTGAGGTGTTAAAACCAAATTTGCTAGATGCTCGAGATTGTTGTCTTATCTTGTAATTGTTTAAAGAGAGTAAGAGAATTAGTGATCCCAGATCAATTCAAATCATTAAAATTTTATTTAAAATTCAAAACAACTCTAACTAAACACAACAATTTCAATCTAACTACTACACATGCTAATTTATAGTCATTACCTTGACCTAGCATCCTTGGAGGAATCTTTAATTGTTTGAATAGAAGGATATCACTTCCTTGTCTTTGGGAATCACTCCTTCAAGATATAGCCTGCAACGATGCCTATTGACCTTAAAAGTTTCCTCGTTAGCATTTTCCAGTTTGAGGGCTCCATGATCAAAAACTTGAATGACTGTAAAAGGTCCACGCCATTAAGATTTTAGCTTCCCTAGAAACAGCCTCAACCTTGAATTATATAGTAGCACTATGTATCCTACTTTAAATTTCTTTTACTTAAGATGAGAATCATGCCATTTCTTTACCTTTTCCTTGTAGAGTTTGACATTTTCGTACGCCTTGTAATGAAACTCGTCAAGTTCATCCTGTTACAGATATTTTTTGCTTGCTTACTTCCAATCAAAATTTAATGCTTTTATAGGGTATGCCCAATGTTCTAGTTCGACCAACGAATGACAAGCTTTTTCGTTGGCCTCTGAATTCGTTTCTTATTGAAAAAATATGATTTCAACTAATTTTCGAGGGTTAGATTGATTTATTATTTTGTGGGAGGATCATTGGTTAGATTAAAGGAATAAGAAGTATTAAATGGAGAAATTAAGCTTAAGTTAGAGTATAGTATGGTGTAAGTGAAATTGCAGAAGTAAGAATGTATAAGGAAAAATGGGAAGATCATTTAAGGTTAAAAAGGTGTAAGTGTAACATCCTATCACCGATGGGAAGGATACAATGATAAATTTAAATCAGGTTGTGAGTGTGTACACGTATCTCGGCATATAAGCGTAAACTGGCCTCTATACCTATATGAATGGAAAATTTTCCAAAAGCACATGATTGTACATGCATTCGTGACAATTCCTGGCATGTGTCTATAAGTGTAACTATTGTGGAAAGTGTGAATTTTGTGTTTAGAAAATTGAATTGGAGTGACTTATGTGTATTCTGTATAAAATTGCTAAGGGGATACCGATGAGATTTTCGGTATTGAAAATGATTGTCTTATTGACACTACAAATAAAAGGCATGATTTAGGAATTTTTATCTTGAGCCATTGAAATTTAGAGAGGGGATACGAAAGTCAAAGAAAATGAATTGATTAAAATGGAAATTGATAGTCATGAAAGAAACAATGAAAGTGTGTGAATCCAAAGAAATTGAAATTTAATTCAGTTCCTAAGAGTTTAATTTTCTGAATTGAAGCAGGAAAGTTAAAAGAATATGTACAAGGGCATTTTGGGTATGACACTTAAGATTATAAGTCTTAAGGCTTAAAGGAAGGGGTAATATAGTGCCCCCTTACCGTAGGGTACACACCGGGACGCCCGTGGGTCGTTCCGACCCATATCCCACAGCAAGGAAGTGCTACGATCGCGAACGATCACTAAACACTCGCATGGCATCAATATAATTAAACCGCATAAGCAAAACA
>JANZLD010000235.1:39132573-39143408 GCA_026413575.1 Erythroxylum carthagenense | reverse complement strand
GAACCTCACCGATGGGAAGGATCGAAGATCACCGTGGGAGGAGGAAGAGAAGAAGCTAGCTTTTTGCCTTAGGAAAACCCCCAATTTCAAAACCTAGGTATTTATAGACATAGGTCTCCAAATCAGTTCAAATTTCAGTCTCTAAATTTTAATGGCTCAATGTTTTTATTTCCTAACAGTATAACTCTAATTTTTTTCCATTGCCATTGGACAATTCTTTCAGTACTATACAGTCAATCAGTCTGTCACTCAAAATTTCCAGTCCGGACATTTTCTCCCGAATTTTCCAAAAATTTCCTATAAGCCACTATCAATTACCAATTACACTTAAACTATTCTAAATCAATTATTTTAACCCAATTACTCCCAATTTCTCAATCGAATCTCAAACCAGTCAATTTCAGTTCACAAATAAATACCGGAAAATGATGAATGCATGTACCTATAAATAAATGCATATGTAAGAAGCCTGTTCCTCTATAATTAGAGGCCAATGACATGCTCAATCAGTGAATGCAATGAAACCTATCAGTCCGTCCCAATTTACCAAAATGACCCTCTACTCAGTAACGGGATGTTACATACAATATATGATGAATTGTTTCCTTAGGAATATACTTTTTTATTAGATAGACTATTGGCTCATAAGGTGCTTTTAAGTAATCTAATATAATCAAAAGTATTTTTTATGTCTTTTCTGATGATGGTGTGTGTGTGTGTGTTTGCATATATATATATATATATATATATATGATAAATAATATTCTTAATCATATATTCGATGACAAAAAGTTTAAGAAACCTATAATTATAAAATATTGTTGTTCAATTCCAAAGTTAACATTTGATGCACCTTTCTTGTAATGAGATAAAATGGCCAAATATTTTAAGTTGGACTGCTCAAGCTATCAAATCCATGAAGTAGGATGGTTGTGTCTTCTTAACTACTTTCATTTGTTACATATTTTCGATCTAGAGGGAAAGGAACAACAAGCATTACAAGGGTCTAGTTGTGGATAAGTATGTAATGATAGTTATTTCCTAGGGTCTAGACTTATAGGGGGCATTTATTAACATATTTGGAAACTGAAAAGGCAACAAATCTATTAATTAAGAGAGTTGAAAAATGAAAAATCAATAAATCTATTTATTAAAAGAGTTAAAAACTAAAAAGACAATAAATATACTCTAACATGTTTATATATACTGAAAGGTTTCTTAGAATAACTATTACTTGTTTAGCAATCTCATTGCATATTTTTGGGTGCCCTAACAACTTCATACATATTTAGCCTGAAAAAAGCTCAATTGGTGTATGTGTTTGATTGTATTTGTTGGATTGCAAGCATCAATCCTTCTTCTTTAACACTATTTGTGGTCTCTGTGGTTCATAGCTCACCAAGTTTGATTATTTATTTAGCTTTTTTCTCTTTGCTAAACCTTTCCACCTTTTATCATTGGCCTTTTAAACTTTTAGTAATGACACACGTAGTAGCATATATAGTCTTTTACATACTTTGATGGATTATCAATTATACAAATTGCATGTTGACCTTTTAGTGTCTCTTTATGATAACTCGTAACATATTTTTAAAAAAGTTAAGGAGTTAAGGTAATTTTTATCATTAATGAGTAATATTAGTTAAATTATTTCTAGATATTATAAATTATTTATTAATTTATAAAAATTATTTAGTCAATATTATACTAATCAAAATGATTATGATAATTATTATATGATTAAGCGACCATGTAATTCGAGCTTTAAAATTTATAAACCCTCAAATGTCACAAGCGCACGGATCACGACTGTATTATAAGAGGTGTCAATCCCATAAGGAGGGGGACTAATCTAATCCTAAAATCTAAGGCTAACAATATATGACACTTAAAATAAACAATGCAACGGAAAGCAATCAAGAGAATTGAATTCAACCATTTAAATCATAAACTAACACGAAGGAATTAACAATTGTGCAATAAGCACACACAACAGAAATCGACCAAAGAGTTTACCAAGTTATGAGAAAGGGCATTTTACCTATCATTAATGCCAACATAGCTGATTATGTGTTAATGGGGTATCAGTTTTAGATGATCCTAGGGCTGATTATCCTCTCTCAAGCTATAACCATTAAACCCTAATTGGATTATGAAATTTGAAATCTCTTAATTCTCAAATTATTCAAAACCCTAATTAGATCTGAAGCACTCTAATAAACTATTAGAATATCATACGAGATTTCTCTCTGCACAATTACCAATATGATTTATCACGATTTATATTAAATCGCCTAACCATTAATTTGATTTAATCATTTTTCATTCAGTTCACCCTCTGAGTTTATTATCGAATTATGTAAGAATGCAATTAAATCATAACATTCATCTAAATAACACAATCAACTAAATTATCATTAAATCAAGATAAAATCCTGAAGGAGAGTTAGAATATCATCATCATTCGACTATCTATCATCATACAATCTATCTCAACTTTATACATGAATAAAATTGAGATGAAAAGGAAATAGACACTTAGAATGGATGATCTGGGAAGGCAATAGCATTGGAAAACCTCCTGATCAAGGAGGCAAGTCGAGACCACTTCTTTTCCCTCCTTTTTGCTCTTGCTCTTCCTTTTCTCTCTTTAAGCTTTTCAATAGTGGCTGCATAAAAGCTCCCTTTCTCTGCCTCTTTATGTTCTTTTTATACTCTTTTATGTTTTGGGTAACCCTAGGGTTTTTCTGGGGTCTAAAAGGTCCCTCGAAACATTAAGATTGTGAGCATCTGTGCATCTGCCTGATGCAAGCCATGATCGTGGCTCACATCCGAGCCTCATAACACGATCGTGGGTTAAACCTAGAGCTTTTATCATGATCGTGGGCCTATATTGTGGCCCGGATTTCCTTCAAAACTCCTCCACTTTTCGATATTGACCCTGAAACACTAGTAAACACTTTAAGGTACCTCAAAAACATAATATTTAAGCTCAAAGATTTATACTAACTCATAAAACACTTCTAAAAAAATAAATCACAAACTAACACAATTTTAACCTAAACACATACTAAATGATCGAATTAACGGCCAAACACATATCAACTATTCCCTAAAACGCGATACAATTTACACTTATCATTAAGTTTTAGTCAATATTATATTATCAAAATTATTTTAATAATTATTATATTAATCAAAATGATTATGGTAATTCAATCTCTCCAAGTAAATGATGTAGCCATATAAATTCTTAAGTTGCTTATGCCATTGGATGATATTTAAATTCTACACTTAGTTGAGATACAACACTTTGTTTCTTATTTTTCCAAGGGATAAGATTTCCTTCAACAAATCACAACACACTATTTTCTACTACCTTTTAACATGAGAATTGAGAACTTGCCCAATCAATGTCTGAAAACCATCAATTCTACAATGATTATGATCTTAAGATGTGATTCCACATCTTAGAGTTCCTTTGATGAGTTTTAAGTGAGTCACAACGTGAAATTTTGGGAGATGACATAAATTGACTTAATCATTTAAAACATTGGTAAATGATACAAATTGAATGAAGCACTCACTAGTAAGGTGATATATGGACGAGTTATCATTTATACTTTAGTTAACCAATTGCATTTGCTTAGTCTTTCTTAATCAATAAAGATATCTCATTAAAATTATAACTTTATATTTGATATTATAGGGCGTCCCATGTTTTTGCTTCAGCTAAACTTGTTTTATATAGCAAGTCTAGAATGTGTGCTATCTAGGATACATAGATACCTATTTACTACTTTAAAAGATATCAATACTTATGAAATGTTTCAAGGGACTTTTCTCTTTTGTTTGAAACCTCATGCTAATAAAAGTTTTTGACATACCAATACCAATATTGTAAGAACTAGTAATCGTTATATCATCATTATATATAAACATCATTATCTTTTTTTTTCATTTCATAGATATCACAGTAAATTGCTCTTTATTTTTTCATTTTTATACATGATATTAAATTTTGCTATTTATTTTTTCCTCTGTTGCAAATATATAATTACATTAATATATCTTTTTGATATATGGTCGAGCTATTGCTATTTTATCGTGCTTGTCTCTTTCTTCTAGGTCTATATAGGTGCTTTTATTCTTTTTCTTGTCCAACTGTGTAATAATTGTTTTATAATATATTGCTAAAAAGAATTTATCTAGAAGTTTAAAAAAAGAAAATGAGTATAACAATTAATAGAATCCTAAAAAAAGTTATCAATAAATTTATTTAAAGAGTAAGCTCATATAATGAGAATCTTGAGGAATTATATGAAGGTGACTTTGAACAACATAATGAAAATTTAAGTAATGAGATTCATATTTATAAGAATGTTAGCAATTTGAGTAAGCATGATTATGTACCATGCATCTAATTTAGAAAATCTAAGGGCAGATGAGTAACTAATCCCTCTATTAGATATTTATAATCATAGAAGTTGACATAATATTGATGATAAAGTAAGGGAGATTTCAGTTGAAAAAGGGCCTATAAGAAAATTGAATCTTGTGTTTTCTTTAGACAATACTTCTTGACATTTTTCGTATTCTTATTATTCTATAAAACTTAGTAATAGAGAGATTGGTGATAGAAAATGGTTGGTTTACTCTAAACATATAGATAAAGTATATTGTTTTTGTTATAAGTTGTTCAAATCTGATAACAAACAAAGTGCATTAGCAAATGATAGATTTAAAGATTGGAAGCATCTTAGTGAGAGACTCAAATAACATGGGAATATTGTTGAGGACTTAGAATGAATTAAGAGTAAGATTGAGCAATAATCAAACAATTGATAAATATTTGCAACAAGAAATTGATAAAGATTTGCAACAAGAAATTGTAAAGGAGAAAGAACACTAGAGCTAAGTTTTGATAAGAATAGTTTATGTTGTGAAATGTCTTGTTAAATATAGTTTGTCTTTTCGAGGATCTAATGAGAAACTTTACCATAATAGTAATGATATTTTTTTTTTGGATTACTTGAGATGATTATTGAATTTGATGAAGTCAGACACATCTAAAATCATGATATTCATCATCATTTTCTTGATCATTTTCTTGATCACAAAAGTTAAAATGAGTTTATTTCTCTTCTGGGAAACAGCGTTAGTAGTTTTATCATAAGGATCAATAAAAAGGCCAAATACTTTTATATAATTCTTGATTGTACCCCAAATTGGAGCCATTAAAAACAAATAAGTCTGTTAGTATAATTTGTGAATATGTCAAGTAACAAAATAAAAATAGAGGAGTACTTTCTAAAGTTATTGAAGGTAGATGACACGTCTAGATTAAGACTTTTCAATGAATAATTTACAGCATTTAAGTCTTTCGTTCTTAATGTTCACAATGTTAGGGATCAAGGTTATGACAATGGTTATAATATAAAGGGAAAACACTAAGGGTTCAATATCACTGCTACCATTTGAGAGCATTATATATGCCATATGTGTCTCATAATCTTAATATTACTCTTAATGATATGGTGTTGTGTTAAAACTGCTTGGTTTTTTGGAGTGCGTTATTTTCGAGTTCTCCTAAAAGGTGGAAAGTTTTACTTGATAATGTTTAAGGCTTAACCATGAAATCATTTTCCAATACTCTTTAGAAGAGTTAAATAAAAAGTGTTAAAGCTATTAGATTTTAAGCTCCTTAAATAAGATTGGCTTTGATGGAATTATCTAGATCTTGTGATGATGCCACGTTAAAGAGTGAATCAGAAAGTTTAGTCAATGCACTTAAGAGTTTTGAGTTTTAATTAGTATGTTTATTTGGTATGATATTTTATTTCCTATTAATATGGTAAGTAAAAAATTGCAGTCTAAATCTATATGCATCGATGCTATAATAGAGCAATTAGGTGTGATAGTATTTTTTTAGAAATATAGAAACGAAGGGTTTGCCTTTAATTTGAATATTGCCAAAAGCATTGCACATAAGATGAATGAAAAGTCTACATTTTCAATTGGATGTTATACTGTTAGGAAAAGACAAATTTGTGAAAATGATCACAATGGATAAATATAATTAGTTGAGGAATCCTTTAGAGTTAGTTACTAGTTATCATGGATATAACATTTTAACGTATTTTTAGATTTTTATTTGATTCAAAGAAGTTGAGGTCATTGGGTGATGATGAACTAAGAAAATGTTGCACTATTTTTTTCACTACTTTTTCTTATGATAATGTGTCGGATGTAAATTTAGATTTCTTTTTTTCATTAAAAGTGTTGCAAATGACTTTGTTAAATAAGTTAATGTCATTAGTTAAAATTCTTGAATTTTTTAAAGCTACAGAGTGTTAACCAAATGTTTTAATTACTTATCAAATCCTATGGACTATACTTGCGATTGTAGAATTAATTGAGAAAAGTTTTTCAAAGTTAAAATTATTAAAAACCTACTTGAAGTCATCAATATCAAGAAATGTTGAATGATTTGGTTATTTTATGTATTAAGAAGGATATGTTAAACAATATTGATCTTGATACTATTATTAATGTTTTTGCATATAAAATATGCGAAAAAAATTGTTTTTCATAATCATATATGAACTTGTTAGTGCAATTATTTTGGTATTTTACAATCTGATGTTGTTCGGTTGTTACTATTATTATTTTATTTATGCAACCACTATTTTTAGTGATTTTTTTACTACTGACATTTTCAAGATATGGTTAGGTGTTATTATGATGATTTAGCTTTAGTATTTTATTGAGTGTGTAAACTTATGACTTGAGTCACTTATATATGGATATTAAATTTTAGTAATAAAAATGTACTTTTGAAGTTATATATTATATATTGTAGATTTATTGGGGGCTTTTTTACTTCACCTATAAAAGGCTAAGAACAACCTTGATGGCAATCCATACTATCTACTAGATTACGGAAGTTCTAATAGTAAACAATGCTAACTTGGTAAATGAAGATTAACTTGAAGGCATAATGATAAGCTCTATGTGCAACCTTTTTGGTGTAGTAGCTAACATGAGAGCTTTTGCCAACTTATGTTGCTATTCTCTAGTCATTCCCTTAGGTTGTATGTTACTCACGTTATAAACTTAAAGCTTACCCATTATAATTAATTCATTTTTCAATAAAGAAATGTTGTTTATAATGAAGAGCTTTCTTAAAGCCATTTTGTGGAGCTACTTCAGCCAAACAATCGTAAAACATGATATTTGATAGAGTTGCTTTTAGACACTAAAAATAGTTCTAGAAGTAATTTACTAAAAACTTTAGCTCTAATGAGACCGCTTAAATGCCTAAAAAAGTGAAGTAGGGAATGTTTATTATTAAATATGCAGTCAAATACTTTCTCATTTCCATTTTATGTAACCAAAAGAGAGGAATTTTGTTCGCTAGATTATAAATATTAGGAACTTTCTTTTACACTCGAAGGGTCCGGTCAGCTAATGCAGCTTGGAGATGGAATTGTATGACCTTTGAGGCAACGTATATCAATCAGCCTCAACTTACAACGACGACGGCGTTCAGGGCGTCCACACTTGCACATGTTCCCGGGATTTTTTGTAACCCGAGACAGGGGAAAAAAGACAAAGGAAAACACACACAATCGTCGACAGCAGGATTCGAACCTGCGCAGGCAAAGCCCAACAGATTTCGAGTCTGTCTCCTTAACCACTCGGACATATCGACATTTCTGAACTCATAACTCATAACTCATTATATTTTAAATAAACATACTCATTTCTCAAAACTTCTTGTGAGATGTTATCAGCAGACTCATAACTCAACTTCTTGTTGAGATGCTATCAGCAGATATTATCGGCTATCAAAATTTATCAACGAAATACACCAAAAGACCGATTTCATCACAAGGCGAAACTACTACTGGCAGTTCTTTCTGAAATTCAAAAACTACCCTTATTACTCCAACCAAGGCGAAACTACTACTGGCAGTTCTTTCTGAAATTCAAAAACTACCCTTATTACTCCAACCATATTCATGCACTATAACAACTACACAAAATTTATAATCATATGACCGTTTGGTAATCATCTAAATGCTTCTACAACTACAAAGACAACACCAGTCAAAACAATAAGTTTATTAGTTATGAGAGTGTTAGGAAGTACACCACTCCAGCAAACAACAATTTTATTAACATCTAAGCACTGAGAATCCTCTAAAATGAGGCAAACCCTACTATACGTTGCATCCACCATGTCATTGTCGATCTTATCATTTCTGTTATATCTGACATTATTGGCTCCTTATAGCAAACTTGACCAGCTACCCCTGCGTTCCTCCTTTGGATGGTATAACGAGAAAGGTCGTTGCAAGCTTTAGGTGGACCAGTCCCCTTATAAGCATTGCATATATATGGTACAAAGTTTTCGTAGTCCTACAGGAACAAAAATTGGTGACAAGAGGGTCAATTACTATTCCAAAGGCTTAACTAAGAACAGCACAACAATGACTTGTGACACACACCATCTGTGACATGAATTTTATGATGATTACACTTCACCTTAGATCCAATACTAGAAAGTATAAAACCAACAACTATTTGGCAGAATGAACAGATGAAAAAAAACCTCATATAGAGGCTCGCCATCCACCACCACCCACGGCACATACTTATGAGGAGGCTGAAGAGAATTTGTTTCAGCAGCATATCTCAACTCAAGCTGCAAGGAAATCAATCTTAAAATGGCTCATGATAAATGGAGTAAACTAAAGAATTAAAATTCATAATCGTGTGGCATAAGATCTAAGTATGCCATGGTAAATCCACCAAGATACATCAAAGCTTTTTATTTCAGAATAGGGCAGACATGAAACCAAAAGAAGTCCAGAAAATGCAACCTCTTCTCTGAGGGTTTAAACAATTCATAAGTGTAACTTCTTTGATCCTCAATGAACTTGTAAGGATTGTAATAAGGTTACTCATACTGTTACATAATGCAAGCTATTCTTCTGAGAAGTACCATAACTCTAAGAGATAAGATTTTTGCAGGATATGCCAAAGAGATGTGGTTCAGGATGCCAAGCTCATCAAACAGGAACATGGGATGGGATTAATTGCATCTACTCATACAAATATATTTCTCCAAATGTTTCCCCATCCTTTTATTCCTTCACTTCACTTGCTCCTCGTTGTTCGTATAAGAGCTGTCCTCATTATCTCATCATTGTAAATATTTGAGATCAGCAATTGGTATAACGCTTCTCAATATGATATAGTCTGTCGTAACGATGGCCTCCTGGATTTCTCCTCCTTCATCAAGTCCCAGTGGTTTGCCTCTAGCACATAGCACTTATAATGATCCTTACAAAGTAACTGAAACTAAAACAACTTCCTCCACTTCTCAAGGGAAAGTAGCTTTGTTATTAAATTTAGGTCAATCATAAGTGCAATTATTGCACTCAAGTTACAATCCACAAACAGGATGGAATGCTAAGTCGATTCAAATTATATATTTAACAAATTAAATCCTGAATGGAGCAAAATGCAGCAATTGTTAACACACAGGTTAATTTTTTTAAACGAACTAGTATTGAACTTAACCTCTTTTCCATGTTCGCTTTTGTAGCACTTGGTAATAAATTCTGGATCTAAATTCAATTTCTGGAAGCAAGTTTCCCATTCTGTGTATTTCCGATTGTAAACCAAATCCTCAACGCAATAGATGAAAGGAAAATGATCTTCCTGCAACCATAAAGATCACATCAAATATACAGGCATTTTACTGTAGTCTCCATAACCAAAACAAGAAGTATATGAAAAATAAGAGTGTAATATTTGAAGCAAAGTCTCACCAACTTAGGCCAAACATAAATTGCACAAGCTTCCACAGTGTTTAAAAAGCACTCCCATGGACCATGCTGCAATTGAAAACAAACAAGGTCATGAGCCGCCAAATATAATTCCTATGTGCTAACTGTTCATCCTTTTACCGTATTTTAGTCATCGTCCACAATCAGTGAATAGAAGCTAACTAGGAAATGAAAACAAAAATTGAAAGCCCAAAATAGGAGTTGAAAGGGGTACCTGGCAAACGAAAGTGTCGTTGCCTCTGACCCTGGCATTGCCCCAAGGAGAGAGGTGGAGATCGATGGCGGAGAGCAGATCGCCATTGTCTTTAAAGATGTCGACGAGATAATTCACTATGAAATTGGCACTGTAAGGGCATAGGGACTCGTAGTATAGTCCCACTGACACCTTGGACGATTCAGTAAGGAAGTTTTGAGAAGCCGTAGGGAAGGGACTGAACAAGAAGAGACAATAGGCGAGAACAGACAGAGAAATAGTCGTACTACGACAATTAGATGCCATGGAATATGGATAGAAGCAAAGCGCGATTACTCCCCTCCTTAAAAGATGTATTAATCTGCTACTGGATTTAGATTTATAGATTACACACAAGGTAACAGCATAACAGGTGTTTGCTTGTTTGGTGGCCCCTCTTTTGATTAGGAATTGTATATCAGTTTGGTTTTTATTTATGTTTTTCTATTTTCTTTCATTATCAAAATTAAAAAAAATTACACTTAATTTATGATTTATAATTTTAATTTTAGTTTCTTTCCGTTTCTATAAATTACGAAAATTATATAAAATAATTTTTATTTTTGTTTATATTTTTATAATATAATTTACTATCAACTAAATATATTTTTAATTATTTAATATTATTTTTAATAAGAATTATAAGTAATTTAAATCTAATAAATTATTTTAAATTTTAAATTTTAAAACATAATGATTTTATTATAATGATTATTAATAAATATAATTTAAACTCAAATATC
>JANZLD010000235.1:39108068-39120896 GCA_026413575.1 Erythroxylum carthagenense | reverse complement strand
ATCATTTCTTATTTCTAAATTCCACTTAAAAATCGGGGTCCAACACCAACATAACATGAGCATTATATACACATAAATGTTGATTTAGGAAAATTGCACTCAATTGACATATTCTGAGGTATGAAAGGTTTAAAATAATTATGATTTGATTGTATATTGCTTATATCTTGAATTTTGGTTTGATAAATTACAAGTAGTAAATTTGAAATTAATTATTACAATTGATAAATTAAAATGTACATTTAGTCTAGGAAAAATGTTAAGTGACAAGATAAGTTGACACATGAAAATTTATGGTTACTAAGCCTATATGGCTTATAAAATGAGTGACATTTGGCATGGAAAATTAAATGATCAAATGACATAGGAAATTAAGTGACAAATGGTAGCAGTGATTGACTGACAAATGGCCTAGCATAATTGTGACAAATGGCAACTTATGGAGAGGACAAGTGACTTACATGTATAGGTGACAAATGTCATTGTATAGTAGTGACACCTAGCACCTAATGAGTGAAGCTACTGTAGGGATAGTTTCTATCGTGTTCATTCTTCTTCTTTCCTTTACTCTCACCACCGAAACACTTATACACCCTCACAGCTTCTGAATTTTGCTTCAATTTTGTTTATAGTCACTTCATGATCCATACAAAAATATGTTCAAAGATATTTATAATCTGCTATCATCATTTTGCCTTTGCTGAAATCACTTTACTCTATCTTGTACTTGGAGAATTTTGCATGCATGGAGAGCTAAGTTAGCTTGATCATTGAGGTGGAACTTAAGATAAATAAGTAAGTGAAATTATGATCTTTGTGGCATATTGAAATAAAAATTTTATGGTGACTGAATTGGGATGGAATGTATGTGGCGTTGATGACGATGTTGTGATGGAATGTGATGGATGAATTGGTTACTTTTCTGTTTTGTTATTAAAAAGTAGGTTATAGACTATTAAATGGATGATTTAGGTTGAGATTTGAAGTATAAATGAAGTGGATTCATGGTAAAGATAGGTGTTATTGAAGTGTTCTTGAATCTGAAAAATTAGAGCTGTACGTGTGTTTATAAAAAGTGACTGAATGACATAAGTAAGGAGATTTTTGTAAGCCTTAATGTAACCAATATAGAAGTCAAATTAACCTGAAAAAACCTTAAAGGACATGGGATCTGGAAAATTTCAGGTGTTAGTGACGTCTCTAAGCTTGTAAAATTCGTGAAGTATTGAAGGTAATAAATTTACATACATTAGTGATGTTGATGACAAATTTTGGAATTTTAATTCCAGCCTTATGTACATGTCGAACCAGCAGAGAAATTTCCCTCTAAATTGGTATATTTGGACTTGATTAAGGCTAGGAATGATCCTGGATTATTGCTTGATTAATTGGTTAAGAGCTTGATAAGTTTATGTAGTTAATTGATATCATAACCTAAAGAATGGACTATTTTGATGTGGCTAAGTTCAAATTTGGAAATTATGATTTGTTAAAGGAATAAATGAGTTCTTTTAATGCAAACAAGATCTTAAGGACATGAGTAATGTGTATAAAGTATGGATGAATGAGCATTGAAGAACATGGGGTAATTATGAATGAGAATTGGGTAAATGTATTAATATATATTACTGGAAAAAGTTTGGTGAATTTATAGATCTAGCTTGCTAAAATTTCAGATTTAAAGTAACAATTATGTATGTGTTATAAGAGACTTTTTGATCATAAAAGTGTTCAAGGATAAGTGTAAAGTATGGTTGATGAATTTGGAGTGAATCAAACTAACTTAAAGTTATAAACCTGATTGCAAAATGGCAGTATACAAAATATAATGTTTGGATGGTCAAGATTTGTGAATAAGGATACATACCTGGGAAAGTCAATTGAGCATGCATTGAACATGACACATATACATATGCATGATTGAATAATTCATATGATTGATCAACTTAGTAATGTGTGTATTGCATGACTAAAGAAGCATAAGTTGATCGCCACATCCAAACATTGCCAGATCATTAAGGCAATAGCTTTTCTGGAGTATACTGTGAGTTAACCTAGATGTTTCTCACTATGATTGAATTGTTTTTGTTTAAATTTCAGTTATTGAATTGTTACCTATGTGATTGTGATAATTCTGGACATTGTTGTTCGAAGGAATTTGATATTCAATAATGTATTAGAAGTGCTTTCAAATTGCATGTGTAATATTGAATGTGTACGCAACTGAATGTTGAATACCGAACTCAGATGCGAAGAATGTGATAAATGATATAAGCACATTAAATGAAAAGTATTGATAGCATAATATGTGAATTGATGCATTCTATTACATTGATATGCATGATCAGATAAAGGAGTTATGATCGAAATGACCAATGTGAAAACGAACTTTAAGCTCAGGAATTGTGCACAAAGAAGCACAGGCTTAGTTAATAATGATCCTGGTCTCCATAATGGGTATAGGACAGTAAATGTAGCAAGCCTGGTATCCGCAACAGATACAAGACAGTACATAGACGCTCAGTCAAAACAAAGTCAAAATGAAAACGGAGTCACATGTGCATTTGCATTTATAACTTTATATATATCATATGAGTGATTAGGATGAATTATTGGATTGTTCTGAAATGGTGATATGAAATGTTTGTATACATGTTGTACTTGGTGATATATGACAAAATGTGATGTAGGTTTTGATACTGAATGATGTGTTATATTCCTTGAATTGGGTTATATACTTGCCTTTGTATTCTGATTGAGTGAGCATATCGATGATAGTTCACTCACTGAGTTCACAAACTCATCAAAATTGCAACGTTGAATTTTCAAATACAAGAGAGTTCTAGCTTATAAGGAAACTAGATAGAATTCTAGTACTATCATTTTGAGAATAAGAATGGCTCAAAGGTTTGGTTAGCTGATAACTGAGGAGTCTAGTTTAGAATGTTTTCAGTTAGCATCCCATTTCATGTTGTATATTTTTATATGGAGTAGTAAAGTCTCAAATGTTATCTAATGTATATATATATGGATTATGGATTGTAATGTAACAATGTAAGTTTGTCTTTGTAAATGAAATGGGAAAAGTTAATCTTTACAAATGCTTTTGATTTGTGTGATGCCTTAATTAGTTAAAGTGATTGTTCTAACGTGTCATTCTCATAGGGTATGTTCTCAAATATCCTTTAGATATTCGAGCATATACTCTATGGAAGTGGTATGTTACAGAAGTAGTGCTGGAGTGATATTATATTCTACTTGAGAATTTGCATCTTCATTTTCACTTTTCCTAATTTGTTCTTCATTTTCAGCATAACTATCAAATAATTAATTGCTTTATCCATACATTCTAATATAACTGTGTATAACACAATAAGTAAAAATGATGTATGTTTATTTCTTTATATCATAACTCGGCATGTTTTTAAGTATAAGGAATCTTGCTTTTAGAATGCCAGAACATCTTTCAATAACATTTCTTATTAAAGAATGCCTGTAGACCTTGAGGAATTCCTCTGCTTCTATAATCTCGCAAATGATATCTTTCACCTCAGTATGGTGAAAGAAATCTAGGTATATTAATGTGACTTGAATTAACCAAATAGTACTTACCTAACATATAAAGAACATAATATTAACAAAACGATATTAAAAATGAATCATAATTACTATATTTATTTAAAATAATATATTACCTTATGGAGGCATAGGAAATTGATTTGCTGGATTTGTCACTATTTCTAAAAGAACTCGATAGTCATTTGTAGTTACTTCTCATGCAACCATTATATACGTAAAACTCATGTCAAATGAGTAACAACACATAATATTTTGCGTTGGATTCATTCTTTTGCCTTTGTATGGTATTTGTACATCGATCAGAACTTGTGCATCAATATGTGTACCATCTATTGCTCCTATACAATCCGAAAAATTGGAATATACATTAAATTAATTGTTAATGATAAGGATATAATTAAAATATTAATTAAATATATGAATGTACCTGAAAATATAGAAAGAATTTTGAATTATGTTGAATCTCAGGATGTGTATTAGTAAAAGATGGTGGAGTAATGACTCTTTTTGTGTGAGGATTAACTACATATAACAATTTATGAAAGTACATTGAAATTGTATAGGTCGAATGTTGAAAGCGTTCTGTATTGACTCTAGTTATCTCATTATGCCCTATGGTCATCAAGAAAATTGCTACTTTTCCTCCATAGTCAATTGACTTGCTGCCTTTAAGCCTCTTAAACTCTGCAACTCATCACATAAGCTCAAGAAGATTATCTTTTTCATTCTTAAGTTTTCTTAAATCCTTGTAGGATTCCCATTCAAAGTTCTAATATCAAATCATGACCTAATAGAGCAGAAGTTCTACATGGTTCCTTTTGTAACTGAAAATATTTGTTCTCTCCTCCAACTACAGAAATAATGATGACCTGTTTTTCGTTCATCATCATAATTTGATTCAAAATTTGATAAGAAATCCATGTATCTACAATGCCAACATTAAATAACTAATAAAACATTCATTCAAAAGGTTTAATCAAATATAGACAAGATATTAATAGAAAATATAGATTTAAGTTAAATATTCATACAAAGCATAAACTTAAAATGTTCAACTATGGAATAGTGCTTAATATAAAAGTGTCAAATTAATAAGAATTCGATATGCAATAACATGAAAATATAACTAAAGTGACATAATCCAATCCAACTTTCTTATATCTATCATCTTCATAAAAAATATCCCTATAAAGTGGAGAATCATGTAAAGCCTTCACAACTTTTTCATATTACACACTATCAACACCCAATTCATTTAAGGAATTCAAAATTTTCATCATTATATTAGACTCTTGAGATTTATTCTCTACAGTGGATGATGTTTCACTCATTTTTTTCTCAAGTAAATCATTCTTGCTTTTTGATTGTTCACCAAGTATAAGCAAGACCTCTTCTACAATGTTAGATTGTATCTTCTTTGCCTTCTTATTCTTAGGAGACTTCTTTCTCTTAGATGGAGAACTTATTTCTTGATCTTTTTCATTATACAACTAATCTTCATCAACATCATTTATATGTCATTTATATGTCCCCCTTCTATACTATTCTATGGAGATTTAGTTTGTGAATGTGTATGCACACCAGTTACAATATCTCCAAATATATAATACAAGTCTAAAAATTACTTAAATCCTTTTTTTTCTTGAATATGTGAGCCATTTTATACACTTATAATGATGAAAAAGGAAGATGATAATGAATATTATATAATATGATATATTAATAAAATTGACAAATTTTACTTTGAATAGATTTCCTAACATTTATTTGTAGCATTAACTTCACCAATAAAAGAGTTGTAATCGATTCCTGTTTCTTTGAGTAAGTTCTTGAAATTCTTCAATCTAGCCTTTAATTCATTATACTTGTTCTTCAATTGAATATCAATATACTCCTTATTGAATTTTATTTGAAGTCCTATCTTAATATTCTTCTAACCAGATTTGGAAAAGGTAGTAGTCGTTCAATTTCCCTTCTTCTCTTCAACTATCAAAGAGATTAAATACATCTGTATAGTATCATTCCATACCCCATCTTTTTCATTAACTTCCACACAATCATTAGAGTCGTTTATATTGTTCAAACCTTCCATCACTAAATGTAATCACATATAAGTGACATCAATTACAACAATTTCTACAAAGTATTGAATGCTAAACATGGTTCAAAATAAACATTCGACAATGATATTAAATGCTAAAATGTATACAAGTGCATGGAAATGATAGAATAAATAAAGGTGTAAATTTAAGCAAGGTCATAATATATGCAAGATGCATGTTATGCTTATGCAATCATATATGTTTTTAACACATTAAAACATTATATATATCACTATAACTTATTCAAAAAAATTATTAAAAAAACTTGAGTTAACATAATAATTCCACTCATAACATTGAAAATTACTTCAATAACACCAACACATTTCTTGGAAGTTTCATTTAGTCTATTGCACTTCCTCTACCTCTCATTTTTTATTTTCTTAAGCAATGAACGCTAGTATATAGTGATGCCCTACTTTGTGATTATTCAGACTTTTGGTTTTTTTTTTCCAGCTGTAAGATTATACTGACTGAATCAGGCTAAGGAGATTATTGAGACAAAATTCATAGAAAAGGATTATATTAGGGCAAAGAAATTTGCTTTGAAGGCTCAAAACTTATGTCCTGAGCTGCATGGTGTGACAAAAATGTTAACAACATTTGATGTGCTTATCTCTGCATAGACTAGAATGAGTATGGTGAAGTAGATTGGTATAAAGTGCTAAGGGTAAACCCTTAAGTTGATTTGGGGGCAATCAACAAACAATACTGAAAGTTAGCTCCTTTTCTTCAACTTGATACAAACAATTTTCATGGTGTAGACAACGCATTTAATAGAGTTTCAGAAGCCTGGAGTTTGTTATCTAACAAGGCAAGAAGATTAGAATGCAACCAAAAGTTAGAGTGTGCTACTATACTTTGGTTTAAGCTACGTATTTGTAATGTTTTATTTTATGGCAATTGATAAAACAATACAAAATTGTAGCTTTCAACTAACCCACCTCGTCTACCCTTAAGCTTACCTACCCAAACTCATACTAGAGACATAACTTAGAACCTATATTTAAACCCCATTAACACCCCGTATTCTCTCAAAAAATCCACCTCTTTGTATTTAAAGATTTCCTCTTTATTATCTTCATATTTCTATCTACATCCCTCTCCTGTCCATAACTAGCTCTTGTTGAGTTTAAGCTTCACTTGTTAATTGGGTCTTTTACAAACATGGAGAAGATTACATAAAATGGTCACCAAAATTGTTCCTTGGAGAGTTTATGCACGAGCCTTCCTGATCCTCTAAATTGGGGTGTGGCTTCGAAAACTTTAAAAGGGAGTTATTTGGATGAAGTTAAACATCCGGTAGATAGTTGCAATTCCTCCACATTCTCACAACAGATATGAAAACATACACAAGCAAAGCAATAGATACGTGGAGAAATCGCATAAACAAACAAATAAATAACAAGAAATGATACAGTAATATGTGCATAAGTACTATAGCATAATTAAAAATAAATCCTTTAATTTACTTTTTGCTATATTATGTTAAGAATACGATCCTCTAAAGGCGATAAATGCAAGTAATTTCAATAGTAACTCAAGCATCAGATACAAAAACACACAAGCAACAAATACGTGGAGAAATCACAAAAATAAATAAATGAATAACAAGTAATGCTACAGTAACATATGCATAGGTAATGTAAACATAATTAAAAATAAATCCTTTAATTTACTTCTTGCATCTTCTAATGGTGACAAACACAAGTAACAACAATAGTAAGTCAGGCATTATATATGAAAACACACACAAGCAACAAACACATGGAGAAATCGTAGAAATAGAATAATAGAGATATGTTATAGTAATAAGTAACAAAAACGAAAAACAAACCTGAAGAAATTGCAGCATCATTAAAGATGCAGAAGATGAAGTTAGCGCGGAGAGAAACCAATTTATTTTTGTGGGAAAAAATTTTAGAGTACACGAAAACCTATTTTCAAAATACACAAAAACATAATTTTTACGTTTTCGTAAAGTAGATGTGACTTTTTTATTTTTAGAAATGAAATATGAAAAAATTAACCAAACATTATTTTAGTGTTAGTTTCTGATTTTACAAAAAAATATTTAAAACCTTTTTTAAAAATGAAACAAATGGCCACTAAATTAAAAAAAGGGAATGAAAGCTAAAAATCACAACAAAAGATAAAAGTGAAATCAAATGGTCTATAGATAATAGTCAAGGCTCCTATAAATTTGGAACTTGTAAAACTTAGTGCTAAGTAAGTGTAGATCGATGTCATTTTGATCAAAGTTATAATTTTTATATCATACGAGTCGGTATCAACCAAAAAATGACATGAAAAATTAGATCTAGGTAATTAATTATCAGGTTATAATAGTGATTTCACTGATATCAGTCGATACCTAAAATACTAGTGATTTCACTAATATCAGTCGATACCTAACCAACCACCCCCTCAATAAGAGACAAAGGAACAAACTGTAATTTTAATTAATTTAAAAAACTAATCCAAATTTCCTTTTCTAATCTCAAGTAGGGTTAGCATGTATGTCTGAGTCTAACTCTGTCCAAAGTCAACAAGCCCAACTCAATTTGACCAAGCCTCTATAGTCAACTTGGATTGTGGTTTCACAAACATTCAAATGCTGGAAATATGAAATGAATGTTACCAAATTTGTAGAGTATTTTAAGCTTGCTCTTTTAAGTTTTAAATGTTGATAAAATTTCTTAACACATCAATTTTTCCAATGATATCTTTTGAGAGAATTGTTTTATCTTAATAGCCTTTAATATTATTATTGTATGTTAACTTAAAATTACTTCATGAAATCAAAGGATAATTATAAAAGGACCAGCTTTGTTGCACCAAAAAGGGGTTAAGGCAGTCTTTGCATGTTGCACATATGATATCATCAGATATTCATTTCATTTGTGTATATATAAACTCATCTAAATCCATGTTCAATATTTACTGATACATTCAAATCCTACTTTTCCTACATTTTGATGTTTTAATGTCTTCATTTTCTAAAATAATCGTCAATCTACCGTTATGACATATTAATCATTACATCACTAGAATAAATGTTTTGCTCTTTTTCAAAACTTTTGGTAGTAAAATTAGATGTCTAGTAGGCTTGTTTGTCATTACTTTATCTAGTTTTATTTTAATCTTCTTTATTCCTTTCATACTTGTCAAAAACTTTACAAGTTTTGCACTTTAAAGTTTCAATATTTTAGAAAGTATAAGTTCCCACAATGTAGTCTATGCTAAAATCTTGAATTTTTTTTGGCATGTAAGCATGGTTTGTTATGTGTTCTAATTGTTTAACCACAAGAGCACGATATAGTTTTAGTTAGTATTGATGAGAATGGATTGATCCTATGAAAATTATTGATGAGCAAAGCAATGTTAAAAAATATGTTAAACTATGAATTAACTAGATTCAGACTAGGTTCCATAAGACTTTTACTCTATTCAATTTTATCTTTGATTAAATGAAATATTCTAGTTTTTAGACTAGTAAGAGTTCCTAACTTAGATTATATTATATCTCTAAACCTATAATCCCTATCCAAAGGTTAATCAACTAAAATTCCTTTAGAATTTAAACAATCTACGAGTGCTTTAGTTTATTCTATGAACTCTTTTGATAGGCTTTACTCTTAGGAAGATCTTGTGGCTTTCTCTCAAATAACTCACACACTCTTTATATATGTTGTGAACTAAGCATACATCTCATCTCTTGAATCTCAATGTATGAATCAAATAATGAATCTTCCACTTTCACTCCATCAATTTAATCAATATAAAAGCATGAATAAATCACAAAAAAAAATCTAGAATGAATTAGAGTATACCACATCTTAGGTTCTTTCTACCTAAATCTATATCCCTATTATTTATTAATTACACAAAGAATATCAACATAAAAATAAAAAAGAAAACAAGATAGAGAATTCATGCTCTTGAATCTTGAAATCCTCAAAGAATTATTGAATCCTTCATCTATCTCTAAATAATGGTGAACTCTTAATCAAGACTAATATAAAATATTTCAAAGTGACTTTAGGATGTTTTTTGGTTAAAGAACTCTTCTTTTCTACCTTTCCTTTTTGATAAAACCCGAAAGCATAACTTTTAATGAGCTATATGGCCTTTAACATGTCTTTTTGATAAAACTCGAAAGTATAACTTTTATTAAGCTATATGGCCTTTAACATGAGTATATATAGTTGGTTGTGCCCTTTATAAATTTCTCCAAAAATACATCATCAATATGGGTACATATATAGGATTGTATAGTGTACCATGTTCTTTATCCAAAGGGGTAAAATAAGATGTGTAAAATGCATTAGAGAAATAAAAACAACCACAATATAATAGGGCCCTCTATACAAATTTGCAAATTATGTCGTATTCCACGGTACTTCTCGAAATCTTCCAAAATTACTCCAATTTGGTTTATTTCTTCACCAATTTTGCTTCTTTTCCTTATATGGGCAAAAAGAAGACCTAAACTGACATAACTTCTTAAATTAAGTATCAAATCCTTCAAAATCATCTAAGATATAAGTAATATTCCATAAAATTAAAGCTAAAAATAATGTATGACTAGCATACATTAAACTCCCTTACACTTAAGCAATTGCTTGTCCTTAAGCAAACCAATCCATCATCCGATCTCAAATAGAAAATAATTTTGGAAAAACATTAAACCAATCTAACATGTTAATGAAATTTCTATGTTACTTATTCAATCATAGAGGATCATGAAAATGTTATACAATCAACTACTTTGCATCAATTAACAAGCTAATTTGATTCGCTTTATGATTTCAAACTTCAATATAAATCACCAAACTTGATTCCATGCATAAGAAACTTAAATTTTCAAACACATTCATATCATTTATATTAATAAAGCATAAACTTAAATAATAGCATAATAAGCTTGTTTGAAAAGTTACCTAGCATTTTTTTATGCGAGAGCAAACACTTTTTTATAAATACCCCCTGATTAATTAACTAGATCATTATCTAAAATGGCTATTAACATTACTCTTTAATTTCGAGTTTTTTATTGGTATCAAGATAGTGGAGAGAATTATTATGCTCATTTATTTATATATTTTTTATTTTCTATTTTTTGGATAATAAAGATACTCAAAAGAAGTCTCAATTACTTATATATGTGCATCTTATATAGGAAATATCATAATAATCATCAAGTATTCATTTTATGAATTATGAATTCATAAGGAAAATCAAATTCGCTTACTTATCAACACTCATAATTAATTATATAAGCAATCCGCTTCACCAAAATAATCAAATTTATAACGGTTTATATCTAATAACGTGCTTTAGAAAAAACAATTCTTCATAAATTACTTCCTATTAAGAAATCCATGACACAGTTAAAATAAATCCCCCTCCCACACTTAAAATAAATATTATCCCTAATAATCCAAACAAGCAAAACAACAAGAAAAATGAGCAGGAAAAAGATAAAAGCAAGAAAGGCTTGAACTTTCCTGATTTATGAGTCTTATGGTCAAGTGGAGATGTAAATCCATTCCATAAATGTTTCATTGAAGTACTAAAGAGAATACAAAGAGAGCTTTGAAAAAAGGTAAATCAAAAAGACGTAATAATATCAAAAGTGTTTACACATAGTTAAAAATATTCATATAAACAAAAAAAAGAAGAAGGGAAAACTAAATACAAAATGCAAGTTAAAACTCCCGGGGAGGTGGTGGTGGTATATGTGATGGCATGTATGGCACTATCGCCTACTAGTCCTTTAAGTCTTCAAATGATATCATCTCCATCAAGCTCCGAGGACTTGGGATCGCCATTATGCTTGTGTCATTGTCGACAGAGTGGTATCCTCTCTAGCTTGTTTAACAGTCTCCTCTAACTCTTTAAGATCAACATCCCCACCGTCCTCCTCTTCAGTCGGTCCCTTAGGATCAGCAGTCATATTAGGCTCACCAGGCTCAACTCTGATATCCTTTACGGCTATGGCTTGTGCTTCATCTCCTAACCACAACTGACTCCTTTGGGCGTATCAGTGGACGTCGAATATACTGCGTGATTTGCACTATGGCATCACCCAACCAATTCGCCTCAATGTAAATCAATTTGGAGGACTAGATTACTAGAGCAGATGGTGGTGGCGGTGAAGTAGGAACTCTCTCAGGTCTCACTTCCTCATCTATTCGAGTTGGTGCACCAATGGACACAAAGTGTTGCCCTTGGTTGTTTATCCTGAGCTCGACCATCTGTATCACCATAAGGATCTCCATGGTCATCGTCATAGGAATAACTAACATTGTGAGGTCTACTTTATATATAGGCACTCCTAGGCCACGCCCCAGTCGTGTAATCATAGAGCCTGTATCAGTGATATTAAAGTTGGCCCTGTTCAAGTACTCTTAAACCAACTATATAAAGATGATGATGAATTGTATCCTTTATATATAGTATATACAGTGCATCCTCTGTATGGTCACCATCGACTGCCAGTGGCTTCTCACATTTGTATCTAGGAAGGCCCAATCAATATTAATCCTATTCAATGTCAATGTGTTTGCACATTTTTTGATGTTGAATCTAATGTGAATCACAAATTGTTTATAGATCCATACCTTCTAGGCTAAACTTGAAGACTAATGTGTCAACCCTTGATCTCTCCAATATGTAAATGAACTCCAGTAAAAGCTTGAATAAGACTAGAGCACAATAGTCGAAGACATCAAATGACCCGTTATAATAAATTATCTCGTTTACTATCAACAAGATTAACTTATTTGAGGATATTCAAATCTATGAAATGAAGAAGGAAGGCTTAATATATCTTTCATTGTGCCTCCATGTCAAAATGAAGCAGTAGATGATCTAGTTACTATTAAGAATCCATAGGAGCCGGTGACTCTACTAGAGTTGGTGATAATGATGGGGGTGTCTTCATTGGCCTCTGCTACCTCATTGGAGTACGTTTCCTCAGGTTAATCATACGTAATAAAGAGGCGATGGTGTCCACAGGGCCGTTCCTATAGTTTTATAGGCCCTGGGCGAAATTGAAAAAAGGGCCCTAATAAATTGACAATATGCTTAAGTTTACATATTTGTATGAAACATAAATGACTTAATTTATAAGTTTACATAA
>JANZLD010000235.1:38990748-39001705 GCA_026413575.1 Erythroxylum carthagenense | reverse complement strand
TTGCAATTCTTGGTATAAATTGATTTTGACCGGTTTCCAAGGATCAATCTTAGGATTGAACGATAAGCCGCGATCACATATGTACTCCTTCTTTAGTTTCACTCATTTTCAATTTCTCCAACCTAAGGCTCTCAATCAACTAATCACCCTTCAACATTCCAACATTACTTACTCCTTAGGATGCTCAGGCCTACCAATCAATTGACCAAGTGGTCTAACAACTACACTAACATGTTAAACTATTTGAGTCACGAGCATCTTGTTATGGTTAGCAACTGAATCCATCTTAAAGTTGAGCTTCTTAATCACCTCCTTGAATTTTTTTTATTTGGCCCTGGTGATAAGGGAGTTATATAAAAGGGGTATCTAATTTTGATTTTTGGGAATGGGGATTGAATGTTTTAGGCTAGAAACTAGGTGGTTGTTTATTTTGAGATGTAGTGTTAAACTTGTTTCTAAAGGAGAAAGTGGGACAATTCTTTCAACTAGGATTATGGTTGCTTGAAAATAGGTTGTTCTTATAGTTAGGGTTGTTAATGAAGTTAGCATATTCCAAAAAATGATCAATATAAACTGGTTCCCCGATTGAAAATCTACAATTAAATATGTTGAGGATCCAAAAATGTTACAAACAATTTTAATAGCATCGATAACTTTAACATTCATATGATCAAATTGCTGAGTCAATACATCATATTTAGCTAAAATCTTTTTAGAATCATCAATTAAAATAGTATGCTTCATTTACTGTCTTATTCATTAAGGCTTTACCGATAGTAATGTCTATAGAAATTTTGGTGTTGTAGGTCATTTTTTTATAGAAGCTCTAAACTATCAACCACTTTACTAATCTATAATGTAGATAGGATCTTGATAACTCCATGTATCTCTTTCAGACCTTGTATGAAGACTCACCTTCCCTCTAGGGAAAGTGGTGATTTGTTTTCTTATCCTTGTAGTCTTACTTAGAGGAAAATTCTTCACCAAAAATGCAAAGGAGAGTTGACCCCAAGTAGTGATTAAACCTTTTAGTATAGTTTACAACCATACTCTAGCTTTATCACTTAAAGAGAAAGGGAAAAATTAGAGCTTAATGGTATTAGGAGCACTTCACTTAGCCTCAACATGTCACAACTTTTCCAAAATAGTAATATAGATTTAGGTTAGGGACTTTAAATTGTGAACCTCTAAAATGACTATGGTACACTATATACAATAAGGAGGCTTTTAACTCAAAGTTGATGGCTCCAAAGTTAAGCCTCATAACTCCTAAACTTGATACAATGGGCATTTTGTGTGGTAAAGTCATTCAATGACCTCATGATTTCTGTAGTCATCTTTGCTTCCTCAGCTTCCATTCTCCTCTTAAGTCTTCCTTCTTATGTATTAGGTTATCTTCATCTCAGGGTTTTGCTTAACAAGATTTCCAAGATCGTCAAAATTATGCATACAAGAAGTGATTTGTAAAAAATAAAAAATAGTGAAAAATAAGTAGATAAATGATGGAACTAAATCAAAATAAATGAAATAAAAATATCTGGTTTCGTTAGTTTTTGAATATGCAAATATTAATACCTAATCCCCAATGAAGATGTAAAAAACTCATTTTAGTTATTTTATTACAAGTGTATGGTGTAGTTGTAGCTATCATTAGTGAGTATAAGCTGATCGCATGACGATTATCAGTTAACTACCCACTAACCACAAACTTAACATGTTATATCAACCTCTATAGATGATAAAATAAGGAAAATAAAATAAATAAAAATTCAAAACACTAAAGTAAAGTAATGATTAAGAATATACCAACCATTGAATTAATTAGATTTAAGATAAGTTCTCCTAGGTCTTTACTATATTCAATTTCACTTTTGATTAATGAATTATTCCAATTCTTGAAATAGTATAAGTTCCTAACTCAGACCGCATTCTCTCTTGAGACTTATAATCTTTATCCAGATGTTAATGAATTATCCTAGTTCTTGGATTAGTAAAAGTTCCTAGTTAAGATCATATTCGCTCTTGAGACATATAATCCATATTCAAAGGTTAATCAATCAAAATCTCTTTTGAATCTAGACAAACTAGGAATGCTTTAATTTGTTATATAAACTCTCTTGATAGGTTTAATCCTGACTTAGGAAGATGTTGAAACTTCCTCTCGAGTCGCTTATGCTTAACCCTTATTATTAACATTATGATATAAACATATATCTTATGTCTTAAATATCTTGATACATAAATCAGATAATGAATCTTCCATTTTTCTCCATTGATTTAATCAATATAAAAGCATAAATAAATCACAAAAAATAGAATTTCATTAAATCAAAGAATGAATTAGAGTATGTTACATCTTAAGTTCTTCTTACCTGAAGAAAAAGAAGTAACGTTCTTAAATCTTGAAATATCTAAAGAATTGTTGAATCCTTCCTTTATCTCCAAAGAATGGTGAACTCTTGATATGCAAAATAGTTTCAAAGTGACTTTAGAATGCTTCTTGACCAAAGAACTCTTTTGTTCCTCTACTTTTCATTAAAACCAAAACCCCAACTTTTAACGAGCTATATGGCCCCCAATGTAGGTTTATATAGCTAGTTGTATCCTCTATAAATTTATATAGAAATAATAATGCCAATACTAGTATATACACAAAGTTATATAATATACCATATCCTTCATCCAAGAGGGCAACCCAAGATATGCAAGGCACATTGGAGAAATATAAGTAACCATATCGTAACATGACCCTTAACATAGTTTTGTGTATTATGTTGTGTTTTATGGTACATCTGCAAATCTTCCAAAATTACTCCAATGATCTAGTTCACTTTAATTTTCTTCTTTTCCTTATAGGCAAAAATAAGACCTAAAATGATAAAAATGCTTAAATTAAGTTTTAAATCCTTCAAAATCATCTGACATAAAAGCAATATGTCATGAAAATATTGCTAAAAACAATATATGTTTATCATACATCACTATGTTTTTTATTAGCATTGAAACTGGACAAAACAACTTTTTTGATAATATGAATATGAACTTCTTAGTATGAAATTTTTAATGAGAAAATTCTATATTGTCTTTAGCAAATTGTTTTAAATTATATGATCACTTTTGTTGGAATACCACTTGTAACCAAGAGGATAATAAGTATCTTATTTCAAGAAGTGATCATTAAAAACATAATCCAATTGTAGAGAAGAACTACTTTCCCTACCTTTATTAAGGCAATAGAATTCATGTAGTTACAAAAAGTGGCATGCAACGAGTATAAGATAACATAATTTTTTTTATCACTTTAAGTTTTGACTAAAGCAATACATTAGTTTCTAACTGTAGCATCAAAGTTAAATAAATATTGTAATACTTTTAAGTATTTATAAGGTAACAAAGTGAATTTTTTAGGCAACAATTTGTAACAATAAAAGCAAAAATTAATTCTTTTGTTACCATTGATATTTAACATAAAATCAAACTCTTGTCATTACATTGGCAACATCTATATATACATCAAAAGCAATATATAGATATTAATGTATGTCTTAATTGTGTACATATTATCAAGTGTAAACAACAAAAGAAATATGCACTCACGCATAATATATAGTATGTAAGGACTTGTAAAATTTAATCTTTTAACATATTTAAAATACAAAAGTAAATTACATGTGCTTTTATTGTTACAAAATACGAAAGTTTTACAACATTGTTGACATTCCAACTGTAGTTCACCTCCCACCGTAATGGAAACTAGTTCTATCTCTTGAAGATTGTTGCCCACCACTACTGTGTCCATGAAGTTATGCATACTATCATTGTCAATCAGTATGTGAATGCTTTGTCTTTGGTCCATGTCCACTAATCTCATTTGTTTAAACTCCATCTCCCTAAATAACCCCAACATAGCTTGCATTGAAACAATTGAACATCCTTCTTCTTCGAGAATTTCTTCAAATTCTTCCTCCTCATGTTTTGGTGATGTTTTTCCATTGTCCTCCTCCCCCGAGATTACGTAAAATTGTAGTTGTCTCTTCTTACGCTTATGACCCAAAGTGTATCTCTCATCACACCAAAAGCAGAGACCCTTCGCCCTTTTATCATCAAAATCCTTACTACTAATGGGTTTTGAGGGTTTAAAAGATCTCACCAATGGTGAGTATAACGTTGAAGTTTGTGTAGGTAGTATTCCATCTGTGTTTGAACTACGATTAACCGTTCTCATTTGTGGCAACCTTGGGGCGAGGTTAAAATTGCCTCCATTATTCACATTCTTTTTTGTATTGATTTGGTTTAGAATAGTATTTCTTGCTGGCATCAGTATCACCTCTTGTTTCCGAGCTAACGTGTAAGCCTGATGCAAGAATGAGGTTCATGTAATTTTACAGTGACGTCAATTTTGGGCTTAAGACCCTTAACAGAAAACCTAACTAAATACTCCTATGGTAAGGAGAGCGTGTTTGAGTGATGATCAAACTGGGTGCAGTAATCTAGTACTGTTCCATTTTACTTCAAGTCCTTGAAATCCCTTCACTAGGTCGTCAAAGATCTTTGCATCGAACCTCTGTTTGAGAGCTTTAGTAGACTCGTCCCATTTAACCGTCTTTGTCCTATTACGATCTATGATGTATAAGTGAAACCACTCCTGAGCTACACTCACCTTCAATGTTTTCGGAGTCTGGTCTAGATGGAAAAATTGCTCATAACGATATAGCCACAACTTAACGTTCTCATTATCGAACGATGGAAACTTGATTCTACTCATTCTCGTTGGTGTAGCGTTTTCGTCCACCTCTTGTCTCGACTGTCTACTCTAGGGTGTAGGTTTTGCTACTGCAATTTATTCCCCTTGCTTTTGCTTCTGCATGGTTCATAATTCCAACATCTCTTTTTTTACCTTCCCTATTCGGTTTTGAATCTCCGACAACATCCTCTCACGCCTTTTTTGTGACTCTAACATCCTTTGATGCCTGCTTTGAGAAAAAACAAACTTCATTCATCTTTGACATAACCATAGAGTTGTTAAAGATCAGCTTTAATACACGTGATTGACTATTCAGTATACGCTAGTGTATGATTATAGTCCCGAGGCTTTTATTTAAACGTTGCGTGTAATATTAGTAATGAATTTCAAAAAAGACTTCCATTGCTTCCCATGTAAACGTCGTTTTCTTCGTTCAACTCTACGACATAAGAGAAAGGGCACTAACCGGGCAAAAAATTATGATCATGCTAGAAAAGAGGAAGGAGCCAAACCATACGCGAAATTTGGAAATTTAAGGTTTTAAAAACCCTATACCTCCAAACTAAGAAGTTTATCTTTTGGGATGTACCTCATGTAAACCCATTAAAATTAAAAAAGAATTCAAATCAACGTAGTTAACAGAACTCTTTAACAATTCCATTAACTAAGGGACTATTCTAAAACGTTTTTTCAAACATTGAGATAAGTTTTTAAACATTAAACTATACCTTAAATATTGTTAAAATGTTTAAACGTTAGACCTTCAGTGTCTTCCAAAACCATCTCAACCAACTTTCGTTATTAGCCTATTTACCTATATTTAGTTTCCTGCGACAGGTTAATGCTTTTGATTTGGATGACAGCAGATCGCAATGTGATCCAGGGCATCAAACCATGAATGTACATGGGGAAGCCACCGTCTCAATATATCAGTTTTAGTTGTTGATATGATAAATCATTTCTACTTATATGTTCTAACAGGAGATAAGTCCCTTGCTCTTCAAGCTTTCCACTGCATCCTTTATAATTTGCTCCATGGAAATAAATTCCAACCCCAATTCCATCAGTTTCTTAGCTCCATTCTTCGTCCTCAGCAATCCTGGCTGTGTGTCTTTTGGCATCCTGCGACCAGAAGTTTTATTTTGATTTAGTAAATCATTACAGATCCCAAGCAAACGAAACAGGATGCATGTAGGATAGGTTTTTTTGTTTCCAAATACCAGTATAAAAGTTGGAACTCTAATTACAGGTGTAGAGACAAAAATTCAGGACAGTTCACCTGGGCACATTATATTCTGGGTATAGCTCAGCCAGCTTGGCTACGAAGTCACTGTAATGGGATATAGCTTCAACACACAAGTGCCTACCAGCTGCCGATGGGTTTTCATAGACCATTATATGAGCCAAGGCTACATCTTTGAAATGGACGGATCCCATAAAGAAGTCCTTGTATGTTTCATTGCAGCCTACAATTATGCAACGGAAGGTCATTATTTGTTATTGCTATTGTAAACGGAATCCAACAATGTAAAATGAAAGCATACTAGATTGCTCCTTAAAGTACAGGCGCAATTATGACCCTATGTTTCCTAGATGCTTTTTCAAAGCTAAATAGGCATAGCATGAAAATGTTCTTCATATTCCTTGGTAGAAGAAAAAATTGATCTTTTCAGATGAAGTTGGCAACGAGAAAGACCTTGAAGAAGGCGTAGAAGCATCAACATGCTGGCATTCAGAGTTGGAGGGATATTAGGACCCATGACGGTACCAGGATTTACCACCACCACGTCCAAACCCTTTTCCCTAGCAAATTCCCACGCAGCTTTCTCAGCCTCTGTCTTAGATACTGGATACCATAACTATGTACAGACCAAACCACCAATGCAACTTATAGTCCATAAGAGCCAAATAATAAGGCCTTTAAGTATATAATAATGTGGACAACAGTTCTTTAAGTATATAATAATGTGGACAACAGTCGAGTTCTACTCACTCCATTTTGCTTGCAGTAGTCAACATCAGTCCAGCAATTTTCGTCCCTTACTAGATCATCAGGCCAGTTAGGGTTCGGAGTTATGGCGGAGATCGACGACGTGACGACCACGCGCCTCACTCCTTTCTCCTTCGCCGCCGTCAACACATTCAGAGTCCCTTTAATTGCCGGATCCAATAGCTGCTTCTGTTAACCATCAAAAAAGCTAAGTCTAAAAGTGCGAAAGAAACATAGAGACGTAAAAGTAGCGACAAAACCTGAGGATCGAGGACTTGATCGACGATGCAGGGGGATGCGAGGTGAAAGACGCCGGAACAGCCATCGATTGCGACGGAGATGGAGTCGTAGTCTAGGAGTTCCATTTGGTAAAGAAGGAGACGCGTCTCTGCTCCTTCTAGGCATTTTAAATGCTCGGTTTCTTTGTCATCGTCTTCATTCAAAATTTAATTAGTTAGCAAGTCATAGTGTTCAAAAATTAAGCTTACCAAACAGAAAGGGAAAGAATCAAGTGAATATAAGCTAACTAAGATTTTTGACGGTGGCGTGTATGGTGTAGCCGCGTTCGAGGAGAAGGCGGACGAGCCATGAACCGATCGCCCCACTTGCTCCGGTAACGCAAATCACCTCCCCTTCCTTTAACATCGTTATCTCTCTCAGCAGTGAGTATACAGTTGGATAATTTTATAGTTCGTAGAAGTTAAGGCCCGATCCCAAGACCCAGCAGGGCCTCATGGATCATTTAAAGGCTGAACCTTTTTATTGCTGATTGTTATGATTTAGGTGTTAGATATTAAATGAATCTTAGGGATAAAGTGTTCATACTTTATTTCTTTGTTTGAGCTTTCACCTAAAGTTTCATTTTCAGGATCGCTCTTATACTAATTTTTATTGTTTTTGCTTGTTTTACTCTCCTTATCGAAAAGGTTTAATTTTTAAGATAATTCTTTCGTCGAGGTAACAATAAGTAAGTTTTTCTATATTGCTCTCCCTTTATTTTTTTGACACTCTCACTCGCATTCTTCATTCGGCATTACTATTATTATTATTATTATTATTATTATTATTATTATTATCCTTTTATTGAGTTTATTATTAGTAGTAGTTTTATTATTATGATCATCATCATCATCATCATCATCATCATCATCATTATTATTATTATTATTATTATTATTATGTATTTATTGTAATTTTATTTACTTAAATATTTTATGTGCCATTTTTACTTATTTACTCTTTTAACCTACATCACTATTTTCCTGTTACAACTGTATGTAGATCTATTAGAAACAACCTCTCTATTATGTAGGAATAAGACTACGTACTATTAGACTTCTCCAGACTTACTTCACTGCGGAACTTCAAACTAGGTGTGATGATGATGATGATGATGTTATGGTTTAGGTGTCTTCCAGTACAATTTGAAATTAAACATTTTTAAGAAGTTAAACTCTAAAATTTTTTAGCATTTATTCTTTTGTCCTTTTGTCTAGTTGGTCGTTATTTTGCATCTTATGTCCTTTTCTTCATTGTCATGCTAGGGATTTATTATACGTTATGGTCCCCTATTATGCATAATGCTAAATTCTTCATTGTCTCTTGTAAGTTATGCACAATCCTTAAAATTTATGCTTAATTTTAAATTTATTGCTAAATAATGCATATAATTGCTTGAGTATTTGTTTCTATTGACACTTTTTGAATGCTACTATTTTGGACATGTTCTTTTGACAATGAAGATACCATCTTTTTTGTTATCATCACAAAAAGTTAAAATATAAAATGTCACAACTTTGTCTCTTTGTCACTTCATTTGCATGCATTAAATGATATTAAACATGCCAAAACTAGTTATGTAATCCCATCTTATTTCTTTTCCTTTTAGAAGTTACTTTACAAAAACCTTGTTTAAAGTGTTCTCAATATTGATTCAGTCATATGGAACAAAAGATAGAATATGTAGGTAGGGGTTTAATCCTCATCAATTTCCGGGACAAGCATGGACAATTTGCCCTTTGATTAGTAATAAGAGATGGGTTAATTGAGGAAAAGTATAAATTGGTCCATAAATAAATGAACCATTAAACAATAGGTAGAAACAAATGTAACCTAATTTTTCACATTTGCAGGCAACTTCATAATATACCAGTTAGAGTTATGAATGATTCTATCTTATGCAAGGTAAATATACACAACTTTATAATATACTAGTTAGTGTATGCTTCATTTGGTTATAATCTACCATAAGCATGCATATTCATGGATTTTTCTTACTAAAATAAAATTATATTTCCATTTTTTCATACTTCATTTCACCTTTTTCCTTTTAGAACTCCTAGCTATTCCCAACCTACTTAAACTCCTGTTTTGGCATGTAAAAGTGCTAAATTTACAACCTTAAAGTGTTATTGATTTGACCATAATTTTCCTTTTGTGTCATTGAATTTGGTTATATTTCTTTCCCCTTCCTTATTAACAGGCGTGTAATGTGAGAATTTGGTCGTATAAGGTTATTTTATGGTGGAAAATAGAATTGGAGTTGAAATATGTTGATGGGCAAACAAATATTTTTTTAAATAAAATAAACCTCGATTTTGTTAGCTATAAGCAAATATATGATATGAGAAAGGAGTTAGGATACCCTTAAGTCTACAATACCTATTATAGTGTACCTAATTTTAAATTTAGCGAGTCGTTGAGATTGACTAAATCAAAACAAAGTTGTCTAAGGCTAATTAACCTTATGGAAATCCACAAAATGATTGATGTTTATGTAACTCATTTGTTAGACACCTCAATCCTTACACTAGAGATATTGCTTATAACTACAGGAGATATTGCTTATAACTACAGGAGAGGATGGAGATAACGAGGATAAAGAGGGAAGTTGTGGTGTTAGGGTAGATTATTTTGATGATGAATATGTTAAAAAAGTTATTGAAGGAGTTGAAAAAGATTAGTAAAGGAGTCGATGAAGACTTGGATGATCATGATAGGGACCAGGAAGATGGTTTTATTCAAGTTGACATTCCTAATGAACACCAACTAGTTGAAATTGATTCAATTAATTGTGCTCGTTTTATTAGTGTATCAGACATACGCTATCTAATGTGGCACCATATTGGAAATTAGGGATGGAGTTTATATCAGCTAAAGAATTTAAAGTTTTTTTTGGATTATACAGTATGAACGTAATACAATGTCAAGTTTAAAAAGAGTGAAAACCATAGGAACATAGTTAGGTGTATTGAGGGAGGCCTATAGGAGTAGTATGCTAGTTGGGAACGAAGTGAAGACATACAATATCAAGCAAAGTTGTTTTACTGCCAATAAACTTAAATTAATTTAGCTAAATTCCTTATGAGACATTTTAGGGAAAGAATTTTTAAGAAATCTAGTATTTTAACCGTTAAGACAGTTAAAAATGCAAAGAAAAACTTAATATATTTGTTAACTCAAGTGTGTATAGAGTAGCAAAGAGGGGACAAAAAAAGATAGGGCAACTGATTTTGTGAATCAATATGCCAAGCTACAAGGATATGTACACGAGTTGAGGATTAGTAATCTAAGTTTAATAGTAAAGTTATAGTTGGCAAGGAATAAAGATACTTCTTTGTTATAGGTATAAAAAATTATATTTGTTCATGCCATCTAGCAATCATAGTAAGTTATACATTGTTTCACTTATCATCTAGCAACTATAGTAAGGTTATACATTTTTTCATACTTATTTATCTCTTTTGTGTAGTCCAAACGATTATAAATTTGATTTGGTGCAATGGAAAAAGGATGGAGGCATTTCTAGCTAATTTTTAATATTAATGGCTACTTTCTAATGATAGAATTTGAAGGACAATTATTGAGTGCAGTTAAGAGGGATGGTGATGGAGGGATATATCCATTGTTGTAGCATCCCGTTACCTTGTGAAGGTTTTTTTGGTAATTTGGTACGGGTAGGATTGTTAGTGCATAAAATTGTGATTGCGTATTTTTGGCCTCTAATTTTAGAGGGATAGACCATTTTGCACATATATATACATAGTGACATGCATTCATGATTTTTCCGGCACTTTATTGTGATGAATGTTCTGAATTGTAAATTGTGAGACAATTACGTTAGATATGAATTATTGAGAAATTAAAGATAATTTGAATGGAATAGTTGAATTGGAGTGCCTTAAGAGTGACTGCTAGTGTATAGTGACCCATAGGAAAAATTT
>JANZLD010000235.1:38951233-38968196 GCA_026413575.1 Erythroxylum carthagenense | reverse complement strand
AATATCTTTATTTACTGAAATATTTTTAATTATTCAATTTATTTTCATTTAAAAAACCCAACCTTAATTTGTAACACCCCTTATATGAAACCTGTAACCACCTACATATCAAAAGACACATCCAAAGATACTTTTACTCTTAGCAATTGGTCTTGGTCTCTACAAATATTCCCTATACCTCATTCATATGACCTAGACATACACAGATTAACACCCGTGCAAAGTTTAAAAGCTTAGTGGGGAAAACACTTAGTTTGGATGACTACTCATAATAGTCATCCACCAAACACATACATTCAGAAATATCATAACTCACGTACCAAAATTTCACATTCATGAACCAAACATTGAATTCAATGCTCATGTAAGTAATGATGACATACTTAAGCAAAGTACATAATGCAAAAATTTTACTTAAATATTTTTCTTATTATTTAATTTCTTTATTTACTAAAATATTTTTTAATTATTCAAGTTATTTGTTTAAAAAAAACATAACCTTGATCTGTAAGAACCCCTATACAAAACCTACATCCGCCCACCACATATTTGGCAACCAAATTCTTGTACAAACAATCACGTCATACATTTCTATTCATTTATAGCTATCATCAAACATTTTTCTATTCAATGCTATACTTATACATATTACAAAATTTTATATCATTTAGCATTATCATTGGAAAGTAGTATTACATCTGTTTATTAACATGTCAATCCAAAAGGAAAACATCAATTTCCTTTATTACATATATAACTATTCTTTAATTAAAAGACACATCCAAAGATACTTTCACTCTTAGCTGTTGGCCTTAGTTCTTGCAGATGTTCCTTGTACCTCATTCCTATAACCTAGACCTACAGAGATTAACACTTGTGCAAAGCTTGAAAGATTAGTAGGGAAAACACTTAGTTTGGATAACCACTCACAGTAGTTATATACCAAGCACACATATTCAGAAATATCATAAATCATATATCAAAAATTCATATTCATGAACCAAATATTGATATTCAACGCTCATATAAGCAATGATGACATACTTAAGCAAAGTACATAATGTAAATATGCTTTAACATTTTATCCATATACCGAAAATGTACATTTATAAGCCAAATATTAAGATTCAATGCTCATAATACAAATTAATAATACAAATGCTAATGCTCATTAACAAATGTTGTCATGTTGTTATTTATAACTATTTACTTTACTTTCTATGTTAAGCCTACACATTTTTGTGGGTGTGGATAACGAGATTTGTGGATATTCGAAGATATCAAAACTATGGATACTCAAAAGCATCAAACTGTAGATACCTGAAGGCATCAAACTATAGAGACATTATAGTCTCAAAATGAAGACACCATTGGTGTCAAACTGTAGTAGCCATATTATATCCCTATAGGCATGCCTATCTATCCACCACTAAGATAATAAAGCAGGCACTGTAACATTTCCTCTAAACATTTTCCAATTTTACAATTCATATATTGGCAATTCGTATTATATACATTTCAAGTCATAAAATATATATATGTGTTTATACATGCAAGTCATAGCTTACCACTATTAGAAGGGTGTCATAATCACACTTGTATAATCATACTATACACACATGAGCGATAAATATGCATACAAATAATTTATGTACATATAAGTTATCTTTGGAATGCATTATGCTCATTCTTAAATTCTAATGTTCAATCACCCATTCATATATGGTAAGTCCTATTTCATTTATTTCTAGGTTTTTGAAAAGTTTCATACACATTCAAAAGGTCGAATAAGATTTGTTAAAAATTAGAAACAAGAACAAACTAGAAATAGTGCAATCTGGGCTTAGCTTAGGTTGGTCTAAAAATAGGCAAATAATCGGTCTAAAAGTAAATCACATGATAAACTATAGTTGTTCCTTAATACATATAGAAAATGTTCAAATTATGATTTAAGGTCCTCTATAAATTTGTTCCCCTATGTCTCTAGTTTCTATATAACTAACAATCAGACGACTTTAACTTCCCAATAATGAGATATAAATCAAATATCATAAGCTACTCCAAAATGGGGGCAACATCAGGTCACCAATTTCAATCCCAATTTCCAATAACATAAAGCCAGAATTAAGTCAGAGTCTTTTCTGGATATTTTTAGGTTTATGTTTTAGGTTTCATATTAAACTTAAATAATCCCATTTAAAGGTATGGAGGCTAAGTTATGACTCAAACAATGTGATTGGTTTAAATGAACCTAAAATAAAATTCCACTACACGATACTCTCTTGTCATATACAACTATGTACATGTAAAGTAACACTAAAGTAACACCAAAAATCATCCCAGAAACCATTACATATCCAAATTATATCCATTCAAACATACACACTAAGAGGAATCAAACTAAGTGCAGTCCCAAATCTTAAAATTGGCAAAGTAGTTCTTCTAATGCCTTTCCTTCCCTTCCTTTTTGGCTTTTCTTGACTCACCAATTAGAAACACAACAAATACACATCTAAATCCCACTTCCAACCTTATAATTTTGGTTCTTCATAAGCAAAGTAAGAAAAGGTGAAGGTGAAGAGAAAACCCTTAGCTTTTACCTTGATTTCCTCGTAAGATTGATATGATTTTCTTACATGAAAAATTGTGGGATGAAGAAGGTGAAATAGAGAGGAGAAAATCCTAAAGTTAAAGCCCTGAAAGTGTCATCCATCTCCCTCCTCCTTATGCATTTTCACATAATTTCTATTCTTAGACACATGTTTCAATCCCATTAGACCATATGTTATAATCCTATTGGACTACATGTTACAATTCTATTGGACCACTTGTTACAATTCTATTGGACCATATGTTACAATTCTATTATGCCAAGTGTTACAATTATATTGGACACATATAAGCTTTAATCTTATTGGTCATGCATGCTTTAATCTTATTGGTCACATATGCTTTAATCCAATTAGTCCATGTGTTAACTTTAGAAAAATTACATAGTGGTCCTTCTTCTTCCTTTAATTCCCACATTGGCATCTAATCTTATTAATCAATTTCATTCCCCTATGTCTTAATTTTCTAATAGCATAAACTTCATGCAATTTGGTTAATTATATGAGGATTTATAGCTAAAAAACGACAGGCTATTTGAAAACAAGGACAATAGCCAGAACTCAACTTCAAACTAGAATTAAAAAGTCTTGGATTCAGAATCAAATTTTTGTTCCCTCATAAAAGTTTTATAACTATGTCTTAGTTTAATCTCCAATTGGAATTATCTAATTTAGAGGTTTATAGGCTAATATATGGCCAAATTACGAAAGTATGTTTAGTGAAACCTATCCATCTAGAGAGGTACACATCCCAAATCAACTAACTTCGGTCTTATCATGCAAGAGCAATGCAAAAACATGTCCAATTTAACCAAAAACATTCCATAAGCAAATGGGAAACTACTTATACCATTTCCCCTCACATCATGTTCATAAATCCAAGCAAACAAATAAAAAAATTCCTATACATATTTCACATCTAAGTATGTATGTCTATGCTGAAACAAACAAATTACCCACTTACCCATATCTTTTACATTAAGTACCATTATGTCTCTTACTATACTTAGATGCACTTAATTCGTTATGTTCACTTCTTAATATATCCTAGACATGCTATAATTCTTTGTAGGAAATTAAAAGCAAAATAACAACTACGCCAACGTAGACTCCCAACCACAATGTCCACCAATTAAAACCTAATGCTTTTTCTTCTTTGCAGATAATTAAAAAATCACAATTACAGCTCCACATAAAGATAGTCGCAACACCAAAACAAAGAAGACAACAAACAAGCAGCATTCCTCCACGAAATAAAATAGTAGTACCCAAATGCCTAAAGCATGATTCCCGACCCATGCAATCCACAAACAACTCAGCTGCAAGCCACCACAGCAGTAGCACACTCCTTGCCAAGTCGACACCATAATACATATCCTTTCCGATGCTCACATCACTGGGGGGTCCTCTATTTTGTGCTTTATTTCTCTAATTATTTTTATTGAGATGTGAGTACCTTATACATACATTATGGATAATGTATGATTTAGGTATGGGGGAGCGAGTTTCTATATTATGATGAACATTGTGATTTGTGCTTAAACTCATAATAGTATGATTCATATATTGATTATTCCTTAGATAACCTTATAATCTTTTGATTGTGTTCATAAATAATACTTAAGTTAGGATACATTTTCAGTTTAAAATCTAATGTATGAGAGAGATAATCATGATTAGTGTTTTCATTAAATTAATTCAAGTATCTTATTGATTTTATTGAATGAAAATGCGCAAGAATTGATGCATTTTTTACACCTATGCGAGATTTAAGGCTAAAAGCCCAAATAAGGGCTTAACTTTTTTTAGTTTGATCATTTTGGGACTTAAACTTGAAACCTCCACAGTGAAGGGCTAAAATTTCACAAGTTTGCTTAATTGAAGACTTTTTAAACAGAAATTAGGACGTGTTTACACGTTCCGTTATATACAGGTCAATTAGTGTTTAGATGCCACATTAATAGACCTAATTTATTATTCAGTCTAGGTGGAATTTAAGAAAAAATTTATTAATTTCGTTTAAATTTTGAATTAAAGGGAATACTCTTCAACCTTAAATCAATGAATTTTATGAACATATGTTTCACCCTCTTTTTCTTCTCTCAGTTGTGCCTTCACTCTAATCCATAGACACATCATCACTTAATGCATGTGCCTTCACTCCAATCTCACTTGTGCCTTCTTAGTAGTGTGAGTGTGAGATCCCTTTTTTGGCATTGGAGGTGAATAGATAGTAAGGTTTTTAGAGATCTGAAATATACAAGTGTTGCGAGTGAAGACTGAAGTAATGAGTCATGCTCCCTTCTAATTTTTGTATATAAATTTATGATGTTTTAACATTCATTTTATTCCTTAACCCTTACAATGTTTCATTTATGTAAATTATTTTATCTTCTTTAAATGAGTTTGATTATTAGGTTGAATAGCATGTAGATGATAAATTTGTACATATATAGGACATGATCAAGTTTTCTCTTCCCTGTATACTTAGCATTGTATGTAGGATATGATTTGTGTCACTTGGTTTAGCTTCATTGGTGGTTATCCATCTTTTGTTTTTCTCTATCTGCTAGGTTAAAGATAAAGTATGACGTTCATGGAAGAGATGTAGATTATTAGGAGCAAACAAATTCAGTTTTGTAGTTATCATTTAGCTATCGACGGGTGCACAATCAACATTACAAGATTGTGTTATAATACTTGACAATAAGCTTAAGTAGTAGTTCTTCAAGGTAATGAGATTGATTAGAGGATTCAGTCTGTTGTTTTTTTGGTTGTGATTTTGTGTTGGGTTGAAATTTTGAAATTTTCAACTTTGTCTATAAAGGGACGCATTTTAAGCTTGATATGAAGTCATACAAGTTGATTTCTTCAACTTACGCAGTTGAATGAGACTACGATGGAGAGGCTAGCTATTGTTACTATAACTTGAAAGTACATAGATTGACTTCATGGACAAATGAAAATCCAAGAAGAAGGTTTTATGGTTGTCGACTCTTTCTAGTAATTTTGGTAAATTTCTATGATGTTTTAGCTAAATATGTTCATATATTTCATTAACGAATTGCTACTTTTTCTTTAATAGAAGAGTGAAAATGTTTGTGGATTTCGTGAGTGGTATGATCAAAGATGTTATCTAAGAACAAGATAGATTATTTTAGAGCTAAAAAATAGAGCGAAGATGTTATATCATCTAAATCATCTATTGAAGGTTGAAGCGACAAAGTTAAGAGATAATGCAATAGATGTTTTGTAAGCTAAAAGGATTATAGAAAATTTGAAGTTGAAGAATGAGTTAGTTGCCACGAAGACTAGTTATGAAACACGTTCAGCAAATGTTGGAAATGGTTTGCTTGTTTAAACTTATGATTAGTAGTTTTGCTTATGTTTTTTAGTCTAAATAATAAAGGAAAAAAGGCAATAGTTGTGCCTTTAAAGCCTTCCTTAGAAATGGTTTGATGTACTAGAATAATGTGTGAATGTTCTTCACCTAACCTGATGTTGGAAAGTGCAAAGTTTTAGATGTTTTAACATTTGTTGTATTACTAATTTGATGTTCTAGCGTAAACAGGTTTGATGTTTTATGTACTAACCTAAACATGGTCGATGTTTCAACATTTGGTAAGGAAGATTAGTGAAAAATAGGATCTTTAATCAATGGAGATGGAGTATTTGTTAGTAGTCAAAAGTATTTAAAAGAGGTAGCAATTGACTACTCTAAAAAATGTTATTCGTATTTTACCTCTAATCTAATGATTAACACAACTGTTAAGTTGTTTTATAAGTCATCAAATTATTGATGAGGAGATAAAGATGTTTAATAGACCTATAATTCCGATTCTTTGTATTAACAATGTTCATGTTCTACCATTCATGAACTTCAACAAAAATGAAAAAACCTAAAAGAAATACAATTCACACTGATTGGAAAATAAAGGAAACCAACACTTTACTACAAGAAGTTGATCATCTCTTTCCATGCTTTCCCTGAAAAATAGAAAACATTGTATAGAATTTGACCATTCCACCTAAGTTTCCATCACCCTTCTATCACCCTCAGTAACCTATTCACGAAGTTCAACAAAAAGGAAAAAATGTACAAGAAATGCAATTCAAGCTAAAATTGGTAGTCATTGCATTTATTGGTTAATAAAATTAATCCCAATGAGATCCTTACAATCTATTTTTGATCAGTTCACAAATATCACAAAATTATTTAATTCACTAACAATTAAATGTTAAGTTTACATTATTTCCTTTCCCTTTGAAGATGCAATTTGACTTCGTTAGCTTGGATTCACATGCGCAGCAATAGCTTCCTTCCTCTTTATTGATTTCTACCCAAGGTTTAGTAGTCTCCGACTTCTCCTTTCAGGCTGTAGATAAAATACAAATGTTTGTTAAGTTGCATGAATTAATTAATGTTTATTAAGAATGAAAATATTTTATCTACAGCCTATGGTTTCATTTGTGTATACCCCCATCCCTTCCATCCATTTCTAGATCTTCCTATTTATTTTTTGTTGAAGAGAAGAGTATGTGATAGACCTTTTTCCTATAATTTTTTCTTAAGAATTTGGACTACATCTGCTAGCTGCCAACATCCTCAATATGCTTCCATCATCTGCAACACCATAACCAGACCCTCTTCTCCCTTTTGTTTGGTTCTTGGCGGCGGTCTTTGAAGATGTATAGATATTTTTTGTTTCTGAAGCACCTCTAGGTGTTGGGAGAATAACTAAGGTTGTTGCACAAGTATTTCCACATACATAAGCAGTAATTGAGGTGTTGGCAGTACCTGAAGTAGTTGTGGCACCAGCAAATACAGACACAGTAGCAAAAGCAAAGGCAAAAGTAGAGACTTTTGCTCTTCTTTTACCTTTTTTCCCCTTTTAGTATTGGATGTAGATTTAGAGGCACTTACTTAGTTGTCAGCATTGGTTTCAACTATGGATATACTTTCGGGGGTTGAGTATGAGTTCGGTGCTTTGCTTCATATGGAAATCAGTTAAATGTTTGGATTTTGAAACTAGGTCGAAACTTGCCATTGATAACAGTGATGAGAAAACAAAAAAAAAACCTAGAAGATTACCACTACTATGGAAAAGAATCTTAACTGCACTATAAAAAGATAAAACAACTTTGAAATTACCTCTCAACCCTTCTAAGGATAACCTATTTTGTTGTGTCCTTTTGTATGATAGTGGCTACATGTAATGATCATGATCCTCCTTAATAAGTGGTCAACATTTTGCTTTTTTGTTTACTTTTGTATTCTATTAACGCTCATCAATACCTTTTTTCCTAGTTGTTTTGAGCCTATTAGGCCCTTGTTTAAATTCTGATGGCCTAATAGTTTCTTCATTGCTAATAGGCCAGTCTTTCATACCAGGCATCGGTTGAATTGTCTTCCCATATTCTTTTACATATTCAGTCTTCCATATCCAACTAGAAGTGTACTCTTTAATATTAACCCTACTGCCTCTAATAGCACATATGACATATGCACAAGGAATGCCAGAAAAGGTATATCTCCTACAAGAACATATTTTGTTTTGAAGCCTTACCATATATCTGTTCTGTCTATGATCAATATCATACCCTCCTTCTCTATTATGATGCATTGAACAATGTTGAGCAATCATGACACTCTTCTGAATTGCTTCCCATATTCTTGGCCCTAAATTACCCTTCCACTTGGTAGCCTCTTTCCTTTTTCTCACAATTATCTTCTAATATGCTCAAATAACCCTAAAACTAACATTTTCCTTACACCAACTAGAATCTTATTGAAGGCCTTCTATAAGTTATTGTCAACCAACTCAATCATAGAATCTTCCCTCTAAAAAGCCTGGCACCATTGCTGAACTGGTGCATGACTCTCAATATTTTCTATTGCCCTTTGCTTCTTGGCTCTAAACTTATCCAAATTTTCTTCATATTCCTTTAGTATGAAGGATTTTGTAATTTTCCAAAAATGCTCTTTCATCTGTTCCCCTTTATGTCCTCTTCCATGCCAATTCATATAAACATGCCTAGCACAAAACCTGTGCTCAACATCTAGACACAGATCGATAATGGCTATATCAAGTCCTTACAAAGGAAAACATAACCATTTGAATAGGCATGTGGACACAATTCTACATATTTCATAACAGTTACATTCTCAATGAAAGTAAAAACAAGATTGATGTGAAACTTTTACCTTTTATTGGTCAGTTATTATAGTACAACCAATTTTGGAGCCCAAGTGAGGTAAATCTTCTTTCAGCCTTTCAATGAACCACTTCTATGTGACTATCGACTTAACTTCAACCATAGCCCAAGAAACAGGAAACATTTGATTATTTCCATCTTTTCCCACACCATATAGAAGTTCACCATTTGTTTTCGTTTTTAGTCAACATCCATCTAGGTCAAGAAAATGCCTGCATCCATGCCTAAACCTATGTTTAATATCTTTTAGGCATATGTACATTCTTTCAAATATAGGTGGAGATGTGGGAATTGGCCAAGACACCATCAATATAACAGTACTTCCTGGGTTGGTCTACCTAATCACTTCAGTATAAGACCAACGCTTCCTAAACTCCTCTTCAGTGTTGATCATAACACTGTCTACTATTTTTTTCTTTGTTGTTCTCACCATACTCATGGACACTTCAACACCTAAACAATCCTTAACGTAAAATTTGATATCATCATTCTTTAAAAATGACTCCCTTTTAAGCTTATCCTTCAACAAGTCAAATAATATGTTAGTTTTCATCCTAGGATTTACATATATCCTATTACAACCATGATTGTTTATGAATTTCCTAACTTGAAATGACTGCAGTTTCCTATCAAATGCTCTATATATAGACCAAGGGCAGTTCTCTATCCTACAATTACCTTGGACAAAGTTGGACTTATTTTTAGTAAATATTACAACTCTCTATGTTTTGATGGACAACAAACTCACTGCATGCTTAAATTGCAAATGATTAAGAAAAATCATCCTTATTTCAATGTAAGGCTTATCTGTATTTTCATTATAAACAGGGTGAGCATCATTTCCCATATCATCTACATCACTAATAAGTTCTCCATATTCATCACTGTCATAATATTCAGACAAAACTACCTCATCTTCATACGGTCCATTATCTTCATCACCTTCATCGGGGCCATTACCTTCATCTCCTTACTGTAAATCCTCTTCATCCTCTTCAACCTCCATATTTGTATCATCTTTATTCTCCATATCTGCATCATTTTCATCCTCCACATTTGGCATATTGTCTAAATTACCTATATTATCTCTACCCTTTCATTATTAACATCCTCACCATTATCTTCAAATACATTACCCTGATTAACTTCATTATATTCATCATCAATCAACAGGGGTATCCAAACCATGTTTAATATAAATATCAATACCACCCATACCCATCATGTGACTAACCATATCTAAAATACTAGCATCATCTTGTAAAACTCTCAAACCATTACATAATTCAAAACTAGGCATAAGTTAAAATATCTTTTTTACATTGTTATACCCACTTCTCCTACATACATCAACCAGTTCAAAATAGCTTAATAAGTTAGGATCAAATTCAATTTCATCCACAAAACCACCCTCATACATAACATTATCACCCACATTAACAAAACATCCCCTATGGAGAAACCTTAGAGTTACTTAATCAAATGTCATTATACCAAATCGAAAAAATGAACTATAGGACAATGAAGAGACTCAGTCAGAATATTGAAAGGAAACACTGAAGTAAAAGTGAAAAATTCAAGCCTAGCACAACACATGGTGCTTAACATATTCATAACAATTCCATCAACCAACTTACTAAGTTCTATTAATTAAGGTATGTAGTGCTGTTTACACCTGTGAATTGAGAAACATGTTCTCACTGTGGCCCCTAAGCTCTTGAAATTTTTCACCTATAAGCCTTATAGGTGTTGCATCACTAGTTTCCAGCCTATATACCTACCTAATGGTTTATTATTCCTCAATATTTCAAAAATATCCATATTAAATGCAATCCTTATTCAATTCAATTGTTACATCAACTTTAAGTTACTAGTAATTAGAGTCTTTCAGATTTAAGTTACTACTAAACTAACAAAATCATAACTTTATGTAATCATCAATGATAGTCAGAGTATTGCAAACAACAACATAAAAATAATACATCAGTTGCAATTAAAAAAAATACATACTCATATGATAAATACTCCCACTAGTAAAGCAAAATTAAGATTTTGTAGGACTAACTATTTTTCTATTGTGCTTTGATTGGTAAGAAAGATGAATTTTTCTACCAATCAAAGCACAATAGAAAATTAGTTGGTCCTAGCAACTACCCATTTTGCAATTGACCATTTTTGGTAGAAGATGAAACTAAAACTAGTTTACTTCTACCCATCTTATTCATACTATCTTCCTTAGACTACTCTAACCTTTGCACTTTTTTTTTACCGCTCTAACCTCACTTCTCTAATCTCAAACCTCTTAGAATCAAATGTTTAACTGCTCCTAAGTCTAATGGCTAACACTTAATTCTATTACTTACCTTAGTTCCAAGAGATAATGTGTGAACTAGGAAAGCCAACCCCTTTAATGAAGACTAGAGCACAGATCGGGGGATGGTGAAGATGTGTCAACCAAGCAACACAACCCTTTCAATGAAGAAAAAAGCATAGATTTGGTGATGGTTTTAATGCGTGAACCAGGCAAGACAACCCTTGCACGAAGACTAAAGCAAAATGGTCGACGGTGAAGATGCATCAAAAAGGGGATTGTCAATGGGATTTTAGGATTTTTCTGTAAATTTTATGTTTCTTTTTTTTACTTTACAAAATTTACAGAATTTAGGAAATTTAAAAAATTTTAGGGGTAAAACTTAAAACCTTTTACTCTTTTATATGTGGCATTTAAAAAAAAAGATAACAGTGCCATATTGTTGCATGTAACGACGCATGTAAACACGTCATAATTTTCGTACAAAAAAGTCTTAGATTGAGCATACTCATTAAATCTTAGACCTTCTATAAGCAGGTTACAACTTTTAGTCCCAAAATTATCAAACTCAATAAGGTTAAGCCCCAATTTGGACTTTTAGCCTAAGCTTAAGCCTAAGAGCATTCATCACATTTGTGCTCATACATGTCTTTTTGTTGTGTGTTATCAAACATTAGCTTGTTTATGCTAGAAATTGCTTTTGAATACATGTTGAGGCAACATTTTTTATAAATTTGTGTATAAAGATGATGAAGGCATTTAGGATAACCATTTTTGACCTACATATGCCTATCTTACTTTGTATCCCTAGAAAACAATTTAAGCCTGACCCTTTCTTTTCATGCATAATGACCTTATTAAAAACCAAATTTACCTTTTTTTTATTCATATCCTTAATAATTTTAAATCCTAAATTGAAGGAATTGTATCGACTTATTTGCATAGGATTTTGATTATTTCCACCTCTTGATGTTTTGTTTGAAAAAAAGAAGACAAAAAAAGGAAAAAACGATGGAAAGGGATGTTATTTGAATCAGAAGAATTTTGGATTGATTTAAGTTGAAATTTGTGTGGATAAGTTTATATGATTTCCTTTAATTTTTTAACCTAAAAAGTTTCTTTTTGTCATACCTTAACTAATTCAAGTTACAACTCACCTTTATAAAGTCCCTTTGATTTATGCATTAAGTTCATTTTTATTAAGTTTTGGAGATACGATTCTTGAGCAAGCTTATGTAAATAACTCGCTATGTTTTAATTTGAGAACTTAATGAACCCTAAACATTTTTAGTGTATAGAATGAAATCCTTGAAAGAGTGTCAAGTCTTGTTTCATTTGATTTTGATGGAATTAATGAGATGTTATGTTTTAACAATGTTTCCTATGAGTGCTTATTTTCTCGATTATTATTTTACCTTAAACCTTCAATATGAATTAACTTTTGGATTTTTTTAGATAGCATGAAAGGAGATGAGAGGTAGTTATGAAGGTAATTGGTGTATTAAATTGACATATTCTTAAGGACAAGCAAAAGTCTTGTGTGGGGGAATTTGATCAAATATTATTATGCCATACTAATTGATATTATCTCCTTTGTTTTGGATTTATCTTAGTGCTTAAATATTGAAATTAATGTTTTTTTGTTTTAGGAGATGAAAAATAGAGATTGCATCAAATTGAGACATTGTTTATGATAATCACGAATTTTAGATTAAGTGAAGAAATTGCTACAGTGGATAAGACTAATTATTTGAAGAGTTGAAGTTTAACTGGGAAACTTCTTTTCATCTCTATAATATAGAAATTTGAATTTGAATTTGTTTTAGACAAACATCTATGCAAGGTAAAATTAGATTAGGATTAGATCAGGAAAATCCTATAAAAGGGATGTTCCTCATAATAGAATGAATCATTCTCTTCTTACTTTTCTCTTAATTCTTTTTCTTTCTTCTATTTTTGTTATTGAAACAAAAGTCATGTGTGGCTAAACTCAGTTATTTTGATTCAAGGATATTTGAGACTCTAGTTGTAACCTTGTGAGTTTTTGTTCTTAACTTTTACTCATGTTTTAATTCAAGTATTTCTTATTTTGAGTTCTTATATTTTATAAATAATTAATATTGAATAATATGATAATTTAATTTAATGTTGATTATTCTATCATTATTCATGAATTCAATGATCCGTAATTGTCATGAAGGATTGGTACATATTGGACCCCGATTTCTAGAGCCTAACTCTGATGTCCTAAAACGTGAGCTTATTCCAATTAAAAATACCTTAACCATTATAGATTCATCTTTATGTTTCGATACTATAACATGCGAGCCTTATTTCTGGAGTCCTACTCTTAAGTCATGAAACCATAAATATTAGGTGTTGGATCTAGAAGTTTGCTGCGACAAACTTCATGTTTCGCCATGGCGAACGAACGAGCACTTCTGAGGAAACCTTTCGAGAAAAGTTCGCTGCGGCGAATTCTTGACTTCGACACGACGAATGTTCAAAATTTTTCCCTCCCGCTCCTCTTGGGATAAATACATAGCGGCGAGAAAGTTAACTTTTGCCGCGACGAACCTACAATGTTATTTTCGCTGTGGTGAGTCTTGTGGTTTCACCGAGGCAAAACCTCCTGGAATAATAACCCCTTAACCTAAAATTTCAGCTTGTCTAACCTTTCTTTCAATTTACATTGTCCCAAAATCACTCCCTCTGATGCATCATCATTTCATAACAATTCAATATTATCTCATCATACTCTCCAATCTCTTTTCATTTAATTCATTTTTTACAACTAATTCTCATTATTCATAATTTCCTATCTTTCCTTTTTCAAAAACACATCTCACTTAAATATATAATAATAACTCGTATTCAAAATTCATCATCTCAAATTGATAACTTTTTCAAGTATACTTAATTTTAACTCAACATCATCCATACAAAATTCACATTTCAATAACCTCAAAACAAAGAGTTTTACAAAGCTTTAATAGCATTTCAAGCCACATTGAAATGTAATCCAATAAATACAACTTCACATAAACCAACAATGCAAAAAAGATCGGCTAAAGCCTTGCATTTACAAAGTCTAGCTTAAACTACAAAACATGAAAAATTCAGAGTGATGCCTTGAATCTTAATCATTCGACCTCATTTTCTTCACCTGAAGATGGGACGAAAGGGGGTGAGCTTAACGTTCGTGGGTAACAGTTTATAACGGAAAAATAAGCAAAAATCATTTTCAAAACTCATTGCTATTATATATTTTTGAAACCATAGTAATTTAGCAATAAAAATCATCAAACACTTGTTGCAAAAAATTCTCAATTTATTAAACAATTCATGAGCAGTTTTAAATCATGAATGAATCAAACTTGTCAACAGATCATAAGCACGTAAGCACATCAGAATAGTTTGGAAGGTCCATAAACAGAACGAACTAATACATTCCCCGTAAAATGGTCCTGTGTAGTCATGAACAGAATGAACTAACACAATTCCATAGTGTTTTTGTGTAGTCGTAAACATCAGGGAGTCCATGAAGGAGCTCCATGCCACTAGCAGGCAGGTAAGAGAAGCCTTTACTCGAAATGCACTTGACAACAGAATGGACCAAACCAAACCCGCATAACATATATTTCATAATCTTGTAAACTTGTTGCCTAAAATGGCAAATTTTCGAACCTTGATCTTTTTTAAACATAGTATCTTTTCCAAAAATCATTTTCATATTCTTTTCATAAATCATCAACACAATGCATATATCAAACATATAACAATTTCTCAATTCATTCAAGAAGCAATAAATGCAACATATAGGATGCAATTGAAATCATTACACTTCCTTGATTCAAGGAAAATATTTAGTGGCTTATTTACTCTATTATAAACATGTACCCACCTTGATTTCCTTGCTTGTAAACTTGCTGAAAGGTGCCTCATACTTTGCTCCTCTTGCCTTCCTTGATTTCCTTTAACAATAGCCAAAAACTCCATTCAATAAGAACTCCAATTTATGATTAGGTAAATGAAGAAATTTGATAGTACTTTCTTCTAGAACAATGTTCCCCATTGTCTTAAGTTTCTAATGACTCTAAAATCCTTCAATTTGGTTTAGAAACCTAAAAGTTATACTCCAAACATTTTTGGACTGTTCATATATCGAAACAATATTCTTTGCTCAATTTTCGTCCAAAAATTGAAATCTTTAGAGACAAAATTCTCCATTACTTCATACAATTTGTAGCCATATGTCTCTAGTTTACACCAAATCAAAAATCACTCTATTTGGATAACTACACAAAAAGTTATGCCCAAAATACTAAAGCACATTTTGTGCTGAAAAGTTCACCACGGCAAACTTTTACAGAAACGTACTTCGAGAATAATTTTTGCTATATTTTCCAACTTTTTACTTCCTACAGTTCATATATAAACCATCTAAATACTAAACCATCACTTCTACTTCATTTTCAACTTCATTTCAAACCAATATCATTGACAAATACATCTAAATCTATTTTTGATCATTAACCCAAAGACTAAACATATACATTACTCATTATCAACAATTTCCCACACATGTTCATCTCTTAACTAACATCAAAACATGTTTCATTCATCTAATCAAGAAGAGCAATGCTTATACTTACTTGTTGAAGCTCCAAATTCTTCAAAATACGGTAAATGATTTTATTATCATATTACGTTTATTGTTTTTATTCTAATATGATAAGTCCTTGATTAAATTTAAACACTTGCATCATAATGGAGATTATGATAATGAGAGACAAGTCTTTAGAATTTAATCTAAAAATGTTCTTGATCATAGGATCATCAAATAAGGACTTTAATAATCCGGTTAGATCAATATATATGTAATAGTCTCTATTGGATAGATATTAGTAGACCTCATTTACTAAGTTACATATAGATGATGCATATAGAGATATGATCATTGAATTGACCAAACTAAGAATTCCCAATGGTTAACATTACCTATGAACTGTCAAGTGAGATATTCTCATAAGGATTTAAATGTATATTTTTCCTTTGACCTGAGATCATTATAGTAATCAATATGTCACTTATTATGTTTTGATGTCCGACACCTAGTGTGTAAAAATGCTAGTTGAATGATCATTGGATATAATTAAGTACCTATCTGATTAGTGGTAAGTCAAGAAGGGATCCATCGACTTTAGGTAATGAGTTTGAACTCTATGCTGTCATTGATCTTAATAGTTGTTTCAAGACCTTAGCTAGGGCGATTGAATGAATGAGGAAAAGGAGTTTTCTAAGTCATTCACCAATAATTAATGATCGACATATAACATAGTTGGTTATCTGATAAGGTTTGACAATTAAACCATACCTTATGTAGCATCCCACTCCCGCATGACCCGAACCCGATATCGTGGGTGATATCCGAGTCCGCGCCTCACGAGAGTGGTATGCTAGAACACTCAATTTCATTCCAAAACTCAGTAAACAATTTGGGCCTGCTTAAGTTCGAAATCATTTTTGATCATAAGCTAATTTCAATCATAAAGAAGGCACTCAACAGTGTTAAACACTTTCAGCAATCATATTACAATTAGTACATTAGCCAAAAGGGCCCACTGAAATAAAAAGTACTAATTTGTGAAAATTACGGAATACAATTTACACAAAAACAGGATAACTCTAATGTAGACATGAACTGATCCCAACCTCAAACTCTGACTCCCATGCAGTGGACATACTCTCGTTTTGACTAACGGGGTACTCTTCAATTCCTGAAAAATAATTGCAATGTTGGGTGAGTTTGCGAACTCAGCGAGAA
>JANZLD010000235.1:38928232-38938361 GCA_026413575.1 Erythroxylum carthagenense | reverse complement strand
CAACTTCGTCTGTGTCTGAATTCAACTTCGTCTGTGTCTGAATTCAACTTCGTCTGTGTCTGAATCCAACTTCGTCTGTGTCTGAATTAAACTTCGTCTGTGTCTGAATTCAACGTCGTCTGTGTCTTAATCCAACTTCGTCTGTGTCTGAATTCAACTTCGTCTATGTCTGAATCCAACTTCGTCTGTGTCTAAATTCAACTTCGTCTGTGTTTCTTTTTATTTGTTCTCTTTTTGTTATACATCAAAATCATATTGAATCAAAGTCATTTTGACTTAACAATATATATATATATGCGGGGAAGGTAACTCCTTGTCTCAACACGTATGATGGAACCCATTGGCTAAGGCAAATGACAAAATAAATTTGACGCTAGAAATGTTGTGATGGTCACTGGTGGTAGGAACAAAGCATGCTGAGTGATTAAGAGCAGGGAGAAGCGTAAGGGAACCTTGGCGACTATCCATATCCAGGAGCAATGGGCCATGAATTTGCCACCCGTCTTGGTAATGTTTTTACCGTTGGAAGGGGCGAAGGCAACGGGTTGTCTATCATATCGAAGAGGCAAGGCAAGAAAGGGACATGCAACAACTGGTGTACGAGGATACTTGTCTGTTTGTCCGAGGATTTTGGTCTCATTTGCTTGCCAGTTCTTCTTCTTCTTCCTTTTGTTTTATATTTTTACATGTTTCTTGTAAGTGATACGCTATAATTCTATATGCTGCTAAGTTTTATGTTGAGTGCATTACTCTCATTAGACATTGTATTATGACATACTTGGAATGCAACATCCCATGTAAACAAATATTAGGACAACAAGAATGGTCTAAATGGTATAAACTTCTCACTTAAGACACTCTTTTATAGAAAATCTTGAATTCGAGTTATGCAAAAGGATGAGAAATTAGAAATTTTTTCTGTTGATGACCCTCTAACCCCTTGAGTAAAGCTACTTAATCGGATCAATTATGGACGCTTCACTTCCAACGACAATATAGGAGTTGAAGCTATAAGAAAACCCGATAACTGCTGGAAACATGATGTTGAGCAAAGCCAGTGATCAATCAGCAGTTGATTAATCAAATATATAATCACTCCTCTAATACTTTTAGGGGTGAGGTCTTATAAACTTAAGATTAATCTGGCTAAGTTGTAACAACTAATGTAATCAAAAGAAAAAAAAAAAGGTTGAAATCAATAAACAAATTTTAGGAAAAAAATGATTAACAACATGTTTTTCACTTAATTAAATTATAAAAAAGGAAGAACAAGAGAATGCCAGCTAACCCACGCACTTAAAAAAGTATCAGTTCGAATCTTTTACGACCACCAACATTCCCTCTAAACAAAATGCCTCCAAATCTTTGTCTCCTCTTCCTCTTGGTGGCCGCTACCATCTCCACCCTTGGCTTCAGTTCCGAAGCCATCGGAGTGAACTGGGGCACGGCGGCTTCGCACCCGCTATCACCACCAAAGGTTGTACAGCTCTTGAAGTCCAACAACATCACCAGAGTCAGGCTCTTTGATTCTAACCCACTTGTGCTTCAGGCTCTTTCTGGATCCAACATTGGTGTCACTGTTGGCATCCCTAATTCCCTGCTTAGAAGATTCAACTCTTCGCACAAGGCTGCCGAGAGCTGGGTCCACGATAATGTCACTCGCTACTTCTCTAGTGATAGCAGTGGAGTTCGCATTGAGTATGCTTTTCATTAGCTTCCCTCTTCATTCTTGTTTTTGCACACTTTGTGAGTACCTGAGTCATTGGCGGCGTATTCTAGTTTAGTAAGGGACACGAAACGAAGTCATGATTAACCACACGAAATCTATTAGTTTGGTCTTGATGGTTTCTCAGTTCCGCGTAGTTCTTGACACTATCACTTCTTCTGTTTAGGTTTTGGGATAAAAATGCTGGCTGTGTTTAAGTATTTTTTTGTTTCTTTTTTTTTTAATGAGTTGGGTGGAGCTACGATTTTGAGGTTTCCTGTTGTTGTAGCAATGGAGGATATTTCAACAAGAAATATTTTCTTGTTGCTGGACAGAGGCACAGAGCTGGTAGCATATAACAATAGAAACAATGATGCTCTAATTCCCACTTCACTCTTTCGACTTCCCCATTTTGTAGTAAGTATATCACTCGAGCACCTAGAAAATGCATGCAATCGAGCAAGGATACAGCTCGGCAGCTACATTTCATTCTAGCTGTATATGGCTGTTGGCCAGTGATATACTAGGTCTCAATTTCTTTTGATTGCAATTTGAGGCAGACAAATAAACGGTATTAGAACCACATTTGTGTAACTTGTAAGCTGATTATATTGTATTAGCTGCCTGTTGCATATCACCATATCCTCACAATTATATCTGTTCTTGGATTCTTTTCCTGTTATCTAATGTTGAATTGCATACCTAAGTTAAACTTGTCTATGATGTAATTGTGAAGTAGTAAAGGGGGTTTAATGCCTTATGCTGTGAGTGGTTGTGAAAATTGAAGGGAAGCATCACTGTTGGAGCAAATTACGCTAAGACCTTGGGGTATTCAAGGGTATATTTTATAGTTGGTGCACTGCTGGCACTAAGCAAACAACACATTAGGTCACGGTTCTGGAATGAGTGCAGGGAATGGTTGAAGCCATCAGCACTTTGAGTTATGACGTCACAGGGAAGTGTACCCTTGAAAGGTCCTGGGGTAGCAGAGGAAGCCAAAAGCGGGACAACCTCCCAAGAGTAAACTTTGAAATCTACAAAACTAGCTGGTCTTTTGATACGTGCATAATAAGTATTCCAAAGTTGCTCTAAACAGGTGAACACTAACGAAATCGCAACACACGGTATTTGTGTCTAAATGATATGCTCTTATGGCATATGGGGTTATAAAATGTCTGGTCTAACCTTGTGTTAAAACATGAGCTTGCCTCCTCGTATGGAATTGATGTATGTAATAATCAGCATATTATAAATTTCCCCTACCTCATTGGTTTCAGTTTAAATATTAGGATTGTAGTAGTGACAAAAGAAGTACATCTTATATTATAGTATTCCTCTTTCTATCATGTTTTTCTTGCTTTAGCAATGATTTTTCTTTTGATATTATATGTTTGATTCATCTAGAAATCAAGATCATATTGTCGGGCTCTGGTCAATGCCACCTTTACTTTCCCCTTCCCCGATGCAGTCATCTCATGCACTAATTGTAGTTAACTTGGTTTGGGTTGGGAGAGAAGTTAATGCATTTAAGCTTGAGAATAGACACAAATAGGTAAGTTTGCTTTGATGATGTATGCTTTTTGAGAGCACAAAATATCCCTTGCTCTATTTTATGGGCTCTATGGTGATGTAATTTAAAGATTATTCTGTGAATTAGATGTTCAGGTTTCCTACCCGCAGGCTTTTTCTGATGAATTTCTACACTGCGTTGTTGCTTCAGTTGGTTAATTTCTACATCAACTATTCACAGGTATGTTGCAATTGGAGATGAACCATTTCAACAGAGCTTTGGGGAGCAGTTCCGACCGTTTGTTGTTGGGGCTGCCATGAACATCCAAACTGCTTTATCTAGGGTGAACTTGGCAAGCGACGTGAAGGTTGTTGTTCCATGCAGTGAAGACACATTTCAGTCAAAGTCTAATCTGCCATCTAAAGGACACTTTAGGCCTGACCTTAATAAAACCATGATTGAACTCCTCACTTTCCTAAGCAAGCACCACTCACCTTTCTTCGTGACAATATCTCCTTTTATGAATTTCCATCAAGACAAAAACATGTCCCTTGACTTTGCCCTCTTTAAAGAAACTATAAGCCCTCATAATGATAGCTATCGAACATACAGAAACAGCTTTGACTTGAGTTATGATACCATAGTTACTGCATTATCAACTGTTGGATTTCCTGAGATGGATATTATCATTGCCAGGATTGGTTGGCCTACTGATGGATCAGCCAATGCCACCTCTATAGTTGCAGAGACTTTCATGAAAGGCCTGATTGACCACATTCGAAGCAGATCAGGAACGCCACTCAGACCTCATAATCCACCATCTGAGATATACATCTTCAGCCTTTTAGATGAGGATCAAATAAGCATAACTAGCGGAAATTTTGAGAGACATTGGGGAGTCTTTACTTTTGATGGGCAGGCCAAATACCATGCTGATTTTGGCCAGGGTTTGAAGAAGCTGGTGAATGCTCAGAATGTGGAGTATCTCCCTCAGAAGTGGTGTGTTGTAAACAACAATATGGATTTGTCTAATGCAACTGTGACTGCCGTGGACGCATGTTCAGACGCTGATTGCACTGCACTCTCACCTGGGGGGTCCTGTTATGGTCTCAGCTGGCCTGGAAACATATCATATGCTTATAACAGCTACTACCAGCAGCATGATCAAACAGCATTTAGCTGCAACTTCGGAGGCCTGGGTTTGATCACGACTGTAGATCCATCAGTGGGTAACTGTAGGTTCATCGTTCAGATTCAGACGTCTCATAGAGAATCTATTTCTGGGGCCAATCTTTCCCCATGTATGATCATGGTATCAGTGATGGCGCTGTTCTTGCTATGAGTGTTAACAGATCGATTGCATCTTTTCTACTTGCTTGAGGCCTAGTGTAGTAGATTGCATCTTTTCTACTTGGGTTGAATCGTAGAGCAATGCATGAGTATTGGTTGCATCTTTTCTACCTTGCTTGAGGCGTAGAGTAATGCATGAGTATTGGTTGCGTCTTCCTTCCTATGTTGTGTACAAGGAGTGAGAAGATGAAATTCCGATTTCTCAATTAAGCGTAGTAGTGAACTGAATGGTTTAGTGAAAATCGAAATCGTTTTCACCTCCAATTCATCCAAGGCCTTTGATTGAAAGAAAAGGGATATTTTAAATTCTCGATTATCAAGTTATATTCCAAAATTTTAAAACCTAATTACCTTTTAGTAAAAACATCCGCACACGTGGACGTGATGTATTGACAGTCGGACGGTAGCATAAAATTACTTGCCAGTGTTGCTGCAGTTAGAATTAGAATATATTGGGGGATATGAAGAAATATAAATAAGTGAGGTTGGAGTAAGGTAGATAATTTCGATACCCTAACCCCCCTCTTTAGAGAGAGAGAGAGAGAGAGAGAAACATTTACGTCTGAAAACTAGATCGACTCTGCGATGTACGGTCAAGACGGCGAATCTGCTCCTCCACCATATGGTGGCTCTGGATATGGCGGTACTGGAGGATACGGAGGAGGAGGCAGTGGCAGCGGAGGATATGGTGGTTATGGAGGCGATGCTGGATATGGTGGTGGAGGAGGAGGAGGTCGAGGAGGTTACGGCGGTCGTGGTGGTGGCGGTAGAGGTGGTCGCGGCGGAGGCTATGGTGGTAATTCACAAACTCGAGGTATTGATACTTTGTTGTTGTGCTCTTTTAGGATTAGGAACTTCGTTTGCACAAGTTTTATGTGTTCTTTTGTTGTTGGATCCGATCTGCAGGAGGACCTGGTGGATATCAAGGAGGAGATCGCAGCGGCGGAAGAGGAGGGGGCCGAGGAGGCGATCGCGGTGGAGGTGGTCGAGATGGTGACTGGCTTTGTCCAAACCCTAGGTAAGCAAACTCTTTTATCCTTTCTCTCTGGTTGGCACGTTTGTACTGTATTAAGGTTTTTCTATTTCTTCAGAATTTTTACACCTCTGGTTAAAGTGAAATGTATTCTCCACCTATGTTCCTATATTCATGTGATCTTTGTAATTGGAAATGGTGTGTGTGCTTGTAGCTGTGGGAATTTGAACTTTGCCAGAAGAGTTGAGTGCAACAAATGTGGCGCACCCTCACCTGCTGGTGGAAACAACCACCCTGGCGGCAATAGTGCTGGTGGTTATTATAATAAAGGAGGGAGTGGCGGAGGATATGGTGGTAATAGAGTGTCTAGAGGTGGAAATTATGATGGTAATAGAGGTGTCAATTATGGTGATGGAGGTAGGGGCAGTGGTTATGATAACAGAAGTGGAGGTGGGAGTAGAGGTGCTTCTTATGGTGGTAACCAAGGAAGAGATGATGGCGACTATAATCAAGTGCCTCCACCTGCAATCCCATCTTATGGTGGTTCTGGAGGCAATTATCAGGGGCCTCCTAACTCATATGGTGGGAATTATGGAGTTGATGCAGCTCCACCACCTACAAGTTATAATGGAGGACCTGCATCAGTTCCTCCATCTTATGGTGGTCCTACAAGTGGTTATGGTGGTGATGCCCCAAGTGATCCTAGGGGTGGTGGAAGAAGTTGCCCGCCCAGTGGATACGAAGGTAGGTATGGTGCTGGAGGTCCACGGACTCAGGGAGGTGGTGGCTATGGGAGTGCTGGTGCTGATGGATCAGAAAAAATTAAACAGTGTGATGAAAGCTGCGATGATAGCTGTGACAACTCAAGAATATATATATCCAACTTGCCACCAGATGTGACTACTGATGAATTGAGAGAACTTTTTGGCGGCATTGGACAAGTAATTCCAGTTCTTTCCATTTGAGATTAAACTATTTCTACCATCACTTAATGATTAAGTTCTAGATTGATTGGAGGGAATTTTTATATTTTCTCTACTTTGTTCTAATATGAAAGCTCTTATCATATAGGATCGTTTTGTTTTATTGTTTATGTGATTGTAACTTTCTCCTCCTGCTATAGTTCCAATTATGTACTATGATCAGCAAAATCTTTTGGATTTTTCTGTGTATAAATTCCTTTTGCTTTCTTCCCATTAACATAAATCCTTCTATTGATATGTAGGTAGGAAGGATTAAGCAGAAGCGTGGGTACAAAGATCAATGGCCATGGAATATAAAGATATACACAGATGAGAAGGGGAACAACAAAGGGGATGCAGTTTTGTCTTATGAGGACCCCTCTGCTGCACATTCTGCTGGTGGTTTTTATAACAGTATGAATCATACCTACCGTTATTTGGCGTTCAATTTTAACTATTAATTTTGAATTCTTATTAAATGGTTTTGTTTCAAAATTTTGCACTTGATACTTGATAGTAACCTCTGTGAATGGGGTTCTTCATTCTCTCCTCCTGATTCTAAAAGCTTGTGCTTTTCAGATTATGATATGAGAGGATATAAAATCAGTGTTGCCATGGCAGAAAAGACAGCACTAAGAACCCCTGCATATGGGTAATTTTCCACTTCTATGACTCTTATTATGCCTTCACCTGTTTCAGTACGAATCAATGTTATGTTTCATCTGAAACTTAAAAATAGTTCTTTCTTTAATATTTTATGCTATCAACTTTACTAAGATCCTTGGAATTTATTAACTTAGTTTTCTTTGCTTTATTTGCTTCTGAAAGTTTAAATTTTGGTGAATTTAGTTTATCAAAATGATTTCTGGGTAATAGCTGAGAAAATTCAACTGTTGTCCTGGTTGGTTATGATGCAAACCAGTAGTTCATCCTTTTAGGTGTGAATCCATTACTTGCCTGAGTTAAGTGCTGTGTTTCATGTTGGTTAGCATTTGAATTTTTTTTTTTGGGAAATTCTAACATTGAAAGGATTCATTTCTGCAAATTGTTGTATGTAATGAAGTAGCGGCAAGTAGTCCTCCCTCCCTAATAAAAGAAAAATATTGATATATAAGCTAAACATCCATGGAGTGAGGTTGCATGTAGCTTAAGGCTTATTATTCTATAGGCAACGACAAAATTGATGCAGTTTTGGGAGAGGTTTGATTTTGTGGAAATGTATCCTAATGCCATATTTTCGACTTTGTTCTGTGTTATTCATGGTTTATTGTGAAGCAGTTCTGGTGGTGGAAGAGGAGGCTATGGTGGTGGAGATCGCCGGAGGGATAATTACAGAGATGGTGGTGGTTCTGGCCCAGACAGACATCAATATGGTGGAAACCGCTCACGTCCATACTGATTACTTCAGTGCTGAGCTTTTAATGTACTAAGAATTCTAGTCTAGGGCTTTTGGTTATGTTGCATTTCCTGAGGTTGTTCTTTAACTGGAAACTAAGAGGTAGGTTGTTCACTTACTCGGAGCTATACTCCTCTCTCCTTTTAATGATAATTGCTACTACCTGGATGCTTTTGTGTTGTAGCATTGGATTAATTAGCTGTGTGAATGTTTTTATAGAGGCAAGTGGATAAAAGTCCCAATTGCTTGCTGCTAAGGTAGGTTGATATTTTCAGGTGAGTGCAGCTCTTTGAAATCATGTTCTGCCTTTTTTTTATAAGCGCATTAGGTAGTGCGTCAATTAGAATTTGCTTCCATTTCTAGAAAGGCATTGGACCATGCATTGTGTGCCATATATAAGGTCATACTGAGGTTATTGTGCTTTAGCCTAGTTACTTTTTTTGATAAAATTTGTGATGCCAACTTGTCCAGTCTGATTTGCTTAGCCTTTCTAGCCAAGTTTGGTCGTCGTTGGCAGATTTAAGTCAAAATTCGTGCACTTCTTAGATAGATAACCAACTCTATCCTATATAACCAGAAGATTTTCATGACCAGATTTTCTGTAACCTGCCAAGTTTATGGAAAATGGTCAGAACCAAACCCTTTCTCTAATCAATTGAGAAATAAAATAAATGTATTTTTATTTTCAGTTTAAGCATTTATTTATATTGCTGTAAAGTGCCTTAAAAAGGATTTAGTCTCAACGATGTGGGTTGGCTTGTCAAATCGTGCCTCTGAAGAATGTTATTTATGGAGAAGAAATCAAATAACCGTTGCGGGAAGCTGGTTGGTCTGTTGATCAGTGCCGCTGGGTGGAAGAATCGTATGAAGCATTTGCCTTGACGTAGTCGACGGTTGTGCGAAAATGGGACAAGGTCCAAATTGCGGTCGTTGGACGCCGATCGATGATTTCGCATACGCCGATTCTTGTATTTTCTATATTCTACAAGAATTTGAGGTTCAAGATGCAAGTCATTATTTATAAACTTGACACATGGAGCTAATAGTATTATTAAAAAACAACGATGAAGATTATCTCTCCACTTATTTGTCTATTTTTCCAGTATGTATAAGCCAATCTTACCGTCACACAATTGACCAATATAATTGTCTACAAGTTGCAAAAACATTCTTTTGTATAAAGAAACGGTTGTAACAACTAACAAGTGCAACATGGTCGAGAACAAAAATTTGGAACTACCAATTGAAGATCTGTTATGGTTACGCGCATTGGGTCTTTGCAGGGGCGAATAACTCTTCCAAGTTCCTGAAGTTCACGTCGTTAATTAAAAAAAGAAAAATTAATATTTTGGATAACTAATACACAAGTGGCAAGTCTTTTAGATATTCTTTCAATTAGGTATCTATTTTTTATTTTAATTTATTTCTAAAGTTTAATAAAATTGGATAATTTAATTGAAATCGCTATTCTTGATATAACTAAAAAAACATGAGTATAGATATTTGAACATACTACGTGGCTTTTATTTGAGGTTTAACATTTACATCTCTTATCTAATTTCCTAACAATTCATTTATCTTATATTTTGTGTTAACATTTATATAATCTATAGGCTCATCATCTGCTAATAACCTAATTCTAGGTTCACACATTATATCTTGAATTGCCATATGATTGCTTCCATTGAAGCTCCTATTACCATCCCATTAGTTCCATTAATTTTACTACTTTGTTATGTACAAAAAATGCACATATTTTTTAAAAATATTTTGTTTAATTTTGATGTTAAATAACCTTATTTTACTTATTTTCGATATCATTTTAGGTAATTATGCAAATTGGCCTTTGAGACAATATTATTCAAGAATTAGAGGCCATTTCCAGTAAAAATATAAAGAAAATCATAATTCCTAGAAGAACACGATTTGACCCATGCCCTAGATACTTCATCTACAACAAGTAACACAATTTGAGCTATGATTATGTGCAAATTTGAAAAAAAAGGAAGATCCACTATTATTCTACTAGAGGCTACGTACTAATTTAAACGAAATAATGAGGTCTACAGTCTAGACTATGATCGTTTCTTAGATAATGTCTTAGACAAAACAAAATGTACTTAAGTGTATAAACTCTAATTTTTAGAGGATGTTAGTGTTAAATTTTTAATATGGGTAGAGTGTAGAGTCCACTTACAATAATTGGGCTTGGGTCAACTATTGTCCAAATAAC
>JANZLD010000235.1:38916184-38928132 GCA_026413575.1 Erythroxylum carthagenense | reverse complement strand
GTAGAGTCCACTTACAATAATTGGGCTTGGGTCAACTATTGTCCAAATAACTAGAACTAGTTGTTTGGATAGTTGACTTTACCACTTATAAACCCTTTAACATTTTCATATCTAGGCAATATGGGACACTCTAACAGTTAGTTGCCTTCTAGAGAAAATGTTATTTTTCTTAATTGTAGTACACAAGATATCGTTCCCATAAGGGTTGGATTAGTCACCTATAAATTTGAATATACTTTGTTTAATGTAATAAAAGATTGAATTAACTAAAAATTAAAATAAATTAATAAAACTTAATAACTGAACCATTAAAGATATCAATAAGAGCGAGGTTAATCAACAATGGAAACTTAAGGATTATTTATCCTTATTTTGTTTTCCTTTTTCCTTGTTAATTCAATTATATTTGATCCTAAATATCCTAAGGTTTTGATTACCCTTTCTTGAGATCTAATCAAGCAATCCCAATTGAAATAGATAAAATTTGAGTTGCAATATCTCAATTTCCAAAACTACTCAATTGGATTTGAAGCATTCCTATGGATAATTAACTCACAGTTAAGATCACTCTTTGATCATTTATTAACCTAATATTTGTAAGTCTATTAAGGTACCAACTCTCGTTGCATAACTTAATGTAAGTACCTTAATCATCTCTCAATTTCTTTTTAAGTACGAGGATGAAAATACCACAAATCATTAATATATTGAATTTAATAAGGTAAAAGTTAAAGAAAACAATTCAAGAATAAACCTTAATGTAGAGTTAGAATTCTATAATCATGTTCAAAATACAACTATTCATAATTGACATCAAGCCTTTTTTTGGAAATTCTGGAAAGATGGAGTTGACTTGATGTTTTCACTTTTTGGTCTTCTTTCTTATGATAAGCAACGTAGTTTTTTCCTCTTTCTTTTCTGGTGTCCCTGATGACTCTAATTGCCTCTTTTTGAATTCAACTTGCTTCTACTATGCCTCTTTGATGTAGCCTTCATATTATCCTTATATATCAACAAACTAAGGTTTCTGGGATATATATAGGTACTTAAAGGGTCATGTAGGTAACTGTGTATCTCTAGAAACTCCTTAATTTGTTATTTTATGCGATCATAGAGACTTACACAGGTAACATACATAGGCATATAACTCTACACAAGCATGAATTGTGTCTTTGAAGCTCCACTTGGTCATAGTGACTTACACGGTCACTATACATGACTATATATCTTTACAATTGCTTCATTTCTTCCATTCCATGCCATAATTTCACTCGGATACATCTCCACTTGGCCTATAATGACAATTATCACCTAAAAACACACTTGAAGCAAATTAAATATCGAAAATACTATAAAATACTAAATAACAAGCAAATTACACTAAATATGGGTATATAAATATAGAAATAATTTTCTATCAGAAAACACATAAGAGACATCCTTTTCTTTCCAAAAGCTATGTATTAGGTAGAACAAAATGTATTTTTAAGTACAAAAATCCTAATTTTTATAGGATTTTAGTCGACTTCTAAAGAAAGCATATAGTAGAGGCAAATTTTTTTGTGCAAAAGCTATGGCTACTAAGCTATTTTAATGGAGAATCAAGATTTCGAAATCACCTTAACAAATCAATTTGTCATTAAAACTTAGGACTTCACCAATATTTATTTCTATTATGATGTATTTATTTATTTTTAATCTTTTGACTTCATCGTTTTGAACATAGTTTGTCAATAAATCATTTTCTATATTTTGACATGAGATATCTTTTTGAATACTCTAGGGAATATTTTTTTTATGGATTGATTAATATTTATTATAAAATGAGATGTATTTCTATGAATTATTGTTAGTTGTTTTTAATGTGGATTTATTTATACTAGCAACTAAACCTGATTTAAATTCACCTGTGGATGCCTTGAAAGAGCCTGCTTATGAGCGGGTCATGATTTAGGTAGGGGGTTGAACACGATAGTCAAAAGAGACTTATATGATCTTCTTGGTATTAAGATGAAAACTTTCTTAGATTTCAAAACTTTTAATGCATTCAAAGAAGTGTTAGAGTTAGTAGAGATACAGATTAACCAACTAGAGAACATAATGCTATAGCTCAAGAGCATGCAATTTTAATGTCTAAAAAATCCTACTAGTTGATAGAATATACCTAGTCTAGGTGAACAAAATCATGAATTCAAAAGTATTAGTAGGAGAAATACTGATCTAAATATAGTTATTTGATTGAAATCTCTTATGATAAATTGTCTTATCATTGTTTTTCTTACAATTATTTAAGTTTTATTTTTATTTTATATCATATTATTCAAAATTCATAAAAATCATATTTTTATTAATTATTATTGGAATAGCTAATAATGTTAGATTTTCTAATTCATGTTGCTCCTTCATAGGACTTGAACCCTACTGGCTTACCAATGATTGGTTCATTTGCCTTGTTAACAAGTAATAAATTTGTACTGGAGAAAATCATATTTGTATTAATTATATTTAAATAGCTAATAACGTTAGATTTTCTAATTCATATTGCTCCTTTATAGGACTTGGACCCTACTTACCATTTTATTGCTTACCAATGATTGGTGCATTTGCCTTGTTAACAAATAATAAATTTGCATTGGAGAAAACTTTAGTAGCATCTACACACACATAAATCCCACTCTCTTTAAGTTTTAAATGCCATTGCTACGGAAGCAAATAGTTTGAAAAAAATCCCTTTCGTTATTTTTCTAGTCTTAATTATTTGTCTTCTTATTTTATTTTTGTTAATTTTCTTTATTTTTTTCTTATCTTATCTTTGTTTTTGTTTAATTAATGTGTATAACAAAAAATTGATAGTTCATATTTCTTGAATAAGACTCAAAACTTGATACAACAATTTTTCTAAATTGAAGGGAGTAAACTAAGCAAGAAATTAGAGAAATATCAAAAGGTCAATATGAAAATATGGAAGAAGAGCACAGAATAATGATGGAGGAAGTTAAATCATCTCTTATGGGGACACAATCAAGCATGATAAAGTTGAAGATCAATGCTAGTAACTTGAGATCAAGCCCAATGTAATCCTAATTTTGTATGTTTTATTGTAAGCACACAATATAGCTATAACTAGCAATATTGAATACAGGTTGATCCTAGAAGGATTTACCGCAAGCACATAGTATAGCTATAACTAGTAATATCACATACATGTTGGTCTCACAAGGACTATTAGTTGATTATAGACTATTCACAAACTTAATTAGCTAAACCAAAAATTATGATTGATTGAAGAAGAAAATAGATAATAAATCTAAACAAAAAATAAAGCAATAACCAATGATAAAACAATCTATTAATAAACAAGAATTAGGTCAGATATTCTTAAGAATTTTACTATGTTTGACTTCACTTGATTTAGTGAACAATTTTAGTACCTTCGACCATTAAGAATTCCTAAATTGTAATTATATTATCTCTAGACATATAATTCCTATCCTTATATTAAATCAATTGAAATCTCTTAAGATAACCTAAGGATGTATTAAATATTTTTTTATAAATTCTTATGATAGGTTTTACCCTAGCGTAGGAAGATCTTACAGTTTTCTTTCGAGTAACTCATGCTCAACCCTCCTTGTCTACGCTATGATCTAGCCATACATTTATCTCTCAGATATCAATGCATGAATCAAATAATTGAATCTTCCACTTTCATTTCTTTAATTCAATTAATTATAAGAACATGGATAAATCTTAAGAAAACTAGAAATTCATTAAATCAGAAGATCCAACTAAATCTATATCCAAATTATTTCATAATTAAGAAAGAAATAACAACATAAAAACAAGAAAGAAACCAAGAATAAGAAATTATCTTCATGAGTTTTGAATATTGAATCATTGGTGAATCTTGTTGAATTCTTGCCCTTCTTCCAAGATTCTACTTGATCTACAGCTGATCGAGTGGGCAAGTTACAATTTCTTATCCTTCAATATACTGCAAGTGCACAGGTCGTGAGTATAGTACATGAGGTGTCGATTTCTTGAGGAGTTGGTGACTAATTGAATTCTAAGTTGTCTAAGGCCTAAAGGATAATTAAAATGAAAAAAACTAAAAAAAAGTAAATGAGCGAACAATAAAAAATCACACAAGGAAAATTAGCCGATTATAAGAAGGTGGATTTACCTTATCATTAAATACTAACATGATTACTTTTGAGTTAATACGGTATTGGTCCTAGAATTTCAAAGTGTAGATTACGTTCTCTCGAGTTATAATCATTAAACCTTAAATCATAAACCCTAATTGAATTATGGAATTGGCAATCTCATAATTAACAATAAGCCCACATATTCAATTAGATCTTAAGCCCTCTAATAAACTATTGGGTCCTCACATGAGATCTTTCTTCATATAAATTACCTATTATAACAACATGGGTGTTTAGTGACAGAAATTACTGACGGAATGTAAAGGATTTTCGTTGACAAGTGAATTTGCTACAGAAATTGCTGACATCATAAGTCATCGTAGAAACGATTGATGATAATCTTTAGTGACGGAATAGAAATTTAATATATTTTCATACATTTTCTATACATTTAAGTTGTAAATTTAATATATTTATATTCTATCACTAATTTACCAACGAAAATTTTTTTTCATCGCTACATATAGCGATGAAATTTTTAAGTCTGTTGGTAACTTTATCAACTAAATATTTATATTCCATAGGTAAATATTACCAATAGACAAAGTTTTGAAAATTTGTCAGAACATTTAGCGACAGTAAGTTATGTCTCGTTGGTAAATTTAGCGATGAATTTTGTATATGCGTCGGTAAGTTTAATGACGATCAAGGTGTTGTAGTTCTGTTGAAAAATTTGGTGACAGTAAGTTTTTTCATTGGTAAATTAGTTACCGATGGAATGTTCTTATTCCATCGGTAAATTTAACACTAAATGTACCGACGGTATTATAATTCCGTCAATAAATGCATCGATATTGTTTTTCTATTTTCATACCTTTTATTTGTAAATTTAATTTTGATTGCTAATCTTATGATTGATATTTAATTTTTATAGTTATCTAGTGATAATATATTGAAAATTTTCTACATTTAATTTATCTAAACAATAAGTTGAATGATAATATAAAGTAAAAATTATCTTCATTTATAATAAAAATTATTATTTACAACAATAAATATGAAATTCATACAAAATGATTTGAGAGTAGCAAAACTAAGATATGTAGTTGGTGAAGACAGATGGTCTGATTGCTGTGATGAGGTGCTGTCCTTCTGCTTGAACTTATCCACCTCATTACAGAGCTAGACTATGTACTCCATTGACGATTGCACCTAATTTGCCAGTATTTGTACTATGCTCTTAAGTTGAATGATTGTCTCATCGGATGCGGACCACATACTAGATTCAATTGTATTGGACGTGGAGGATTGTGAATAGCTTGTGTTTGCAACTGAACCTAAGTTGAAGATCCTTCCACGACAATCCGTACCACTTGCTGCATCAAGATATCCCTGAATCTCATCAACAGTTTCAGAGTGTTGAGACTGTTGTTGAATGCTTTCTTATAGTTGATCCTCTCAGGAGACAATGTTTATATTAATAAGTGATAATTATTAGGAGTTAATAATAAAGTATAAATTTCACATACATTATGTTCTCTACATCGGGTGTTGATGAAGGTCACACCATCATGCTTCTTAGTGCGGGTGTGAAAAAAGAGCTGACGAGGTGTAGGCTTCCTGTCCATAGACTTTTCCTGTATCAGAATAAAATGTTATAAGTGAACTACAATTTTTAAAAATTTCAGCAGAGTTTCCTTTATTTTTATGACATTTACCCCTTGTTGAACAAAGAAAGTAACTCAACAACATGGACATATATAGCACTGGACATTTGTAACATTATCATTCTCCATAATACAAATAATTTTCATTCCAAAATTTACACATCAAATTAAATTAAAATACATCCAAGTAAAAAATTAGAATATAAATGTAATGTGTAGATATTTACAAGTTTCTCTACATGCTCTTGGTGGTTAATAGATTCTCCCGTGAGTACGGGAAGACTCTAGCCTCCCAGTCCTCCACGTCTATTTGCTGAATTAGTTTTTAAAATAAACATTGCCTCAACTGATGTCCAATACTGCTGCCAACAACTCTATATTTCTTCATGTATATAAGGAGGTCATATGCCAGTCTTGTGTATCATATCAATAAAGTCTTTATAATGTATACAAGCTCACCTTTCTCATACTTTATAAATTACCACGTAAAATTTGGAATCCAAAAAAAATTCTTTATGAAAAAGGAAAATATACTATAAGTAGTTATAACCTACAATATTTTTGTAATTAATACATAAAATTAATTAGATAAAAAAACACAAAAGAATATAATTTTTATACCTCAAACTCTTGATAATAAAAATTCTTTGTCGTCTGTGAGATATTCTTCCATATATAACCTTTAAGATCTATCTTCTCCTTAAACTTGGATGTCATGTTTCTTGAGCACATTCTAGATGGAATCAACCTAATATATAAGCAATTTTAGATCATTTTCAAATTAAAACATATAACTTCAGTATAAACCGATGGTGTTATCATGCATGTATTTTCACTCACAGATTGTTGACAATTGTGATGTAAATTCTTCCATCTACTCCTTTAGCTCTAGGGTGGAGGTCGCCTCCTTCATCCGCAACATTTACCCTTCATATATCTATCAGTATAAGGCTACTGGATGGTGAAGTAGGGCTGCTGGATGATGTAGCAATAGGTATAAAAGGTGATGCCTCATTTAGATGTGTAGTAGCTAGAGGTACAACACCTGATTCTGTAGCAACTGCAGAATGTGATGCTTCACCATGAAAGTAACTGGCTCCAAATTATGGTAATCTTAACCTTGGTCGTATCATATCCTATTTTCTCTTTGGTGGCATATTTTTAACCTGAAATTTACATTTTATTGAATATTCCAGTAATAGAACAATATAAATTGAATATATAACAATATATTATTGATGCAATAATATATTTATTCATATAATATTCTATTACAAACACAAATTAATTACTATCATGATCACTTAATTGTAAATCAAAATCATCATCATCTTCTTTTTCTAAAGAATTAGAATCAAACTTAGGCTCTTCTTTAAATGTCTCGCCCTTCTCATCCTCTCTAATAAAAATTTCAACATATTCATTATTTGAATCATTCAAAGGTTCATTATCATCATATGTAACACATGCATTTATTTCATAAACATCTTCCTGAAATGCTTCACTTTCAATTATCTTATTTTCTCCTTTTTCATGTAATTCAAAAACACCTCTAGGTTTTCCTTTGGAAACAGCCAACTAATCTAACTTATCTCGTTGTAAGCTGGGAAAAGAGACATAATATACCTAAATCGCTTACATCGCCAATACGAAAGGTTCAAATTATGTAAATCTTTTTAGTTGGTTGATTTTAACCAAAATGTATCGATTGTGCACTTTTGTACAAGCATTAGGAGTCAGATCAAACCGTTCATACTTAAATATAACACTCACTTTATTGGCAATGCGGAGGATTCAATTTCAAGTATCTCAATAATTTAACTATAGTAATCCATCAATTCTCTCTATATGAAAACCCCACTATTTATTGTTGCCATGCTATAACCATAATATTTTGTCTAAAATTTGTATCCTTTAACGAAATACACTAGATACAATTTAATAGTTCACAAAGGCTCTTTCGCAAGATCACATATGAACTTGTTCTTTATTCGATTTTTTGAGGCTTATAAGAAAATTTATCATATTAAATAGTATGATGTCATTTGAACAATTTGATATGATAATTCATCCATTTCAATAATTGTAAGTGAAAACTTACATATTTCTTGAACCATCGAGGAAAGTTTCTTTCAACTTCTTTATTAATATCGTCCTGTGTTTTTCGGGGATTAGCTCGTGTAACCATTCCTCGTATACTAAAGGCATTATTATGTATTTTAGTTGTGAACAACACTAACTTCGAAAACCTAAATATTCAATTTGAAAATCAACTTCAACTTACTTCACGAAAGGTTGAACCTCTTGACAGTTCAATAAAATGTAACCATAGGCAGCCTCTATTTCTTTCTCTATTAACATTCTTCTTATTGTCTGTCCATATGTTCATCCAGGATATGTGAAAATGGATAAGTTACCACTAACATCATCCATTCCTCCCTCATTGTCATTACGAGAAGCTTTTCTTTCTGTTTTGTGCACATTCAGCTCAAAATAATGTGAACAAAATATACTTACTTCCTCTACTAAATAAACATTACATATCGAACCTTCAACTCTAGTCTTATTTTTGACATTTTTCTTTAAGTGATGCAAATACCTACATTACAAATAGCTATTGGTATACAATTCTGTGATTAAAACATGTTATAGCTCCAATTTAAATATGTACTCTAATTACCTCTCAAGCGGATACATCCATCGATATTGAACTGGATCAGTAAGTTTAGCCTCGTGTGTTAACTACAACGGTAGATGTTCTATACAATCAAAGAAGCTTGAAGGGATAATCCCTTCTAATTTGCACAAGATTATTGGAATTTCCCTTTCTAGTTTTTCCATTTCAACAAACTTTATTTTAGATGATGTTAAGCTTTTAAAAGGCAAACTTAATTCTGTTATAGCTTCCTAAACCTTATTTAGTAGCAACTCCCGAAATACAATTGGAATTAGTCTTTGCATAAACACATGACAATCATGACTTTTCATCCCAAATAATTTGTACTTCCTCCTACCCATACACCTTGCTAAGTTTGAAACATATCCATCGAGAAATTTTAGATTTTTCAACCATTCACACAAAATTTTCTTTTGTTTTTTTCTAAAGTGTAACATGCTTTCGAATATTTACCGGTGCGAAGATCTTTATCTAACTCATTCCTTCTACAAAAAAAGCTTTAAATTAGCTCGTGATTTTGCATTATCCTTTGTCCTCCCTTCAATGTTCATTATGGTATTGAATAAATTGTCAAAAATATTTGTTTCAATATGCATCACATCTAAATTATGACATATCAAATTAGTTTTCCAATATGGCAAGTCCCAAAAGATGCTTCATTTTTTCCATCCTAAGTTTTTACTAATACTTGTATTAACTTCATCAACTTCAAAAACTGTAACTTTTAATAAGCCTCATTCATCAATCTTCTGCAATATCTCTTTAGCATTTTTACGAGGGAGAGGAGGTGTTTGTGCCATCCTATTCTTAATGAAATTCTATTTATGTCATCTAAATGGATGATCTAGAGGAAGAAATGTCCTGTGGTTGTCAAACCAAGATGATTTGGCTCCATTTGGAAGATAAAACACATTAGAATCATTGCCACAATAAGAGAAAGCCAATTTCCCTATTGTGCTCCATCTAGATGACATAGCATACGATAGAAAATCACTAATAGTCTACATTAGAGCTACTCTTAACGCAAAATTTTGTTTTAAGAGACATATCACATGTCTTTACACTATATTCCCCAAAATGATGCAATTCAAATACCAATGGTTGTAAGAATTCATCAATTTTATGCTTTGGATTTCTAGGTTTTGGCATAATCGCTGTTAAGAACATATCTGCCTTATTCATACACATCCGTGGAGGCAAATTATAAGGAGAATTATGATTGGCCATTATGAACATTGCTGTCTGGATTGACCAAAGGTTGGAATCCATTCGTCCATAATCCCAACCTAACATTTCGACTTTTAGCTGAAAACTCATAATGGGTGTTATTGAAATATTTTCATGCTAATACATTCAATGGATGGCTCATTATTGCATCTTATTATTCATGTTCATTATGGCATCTCATGTGAGATGTAGTAACATAAGAGTTTTTGAAGTCTCAGAGTTGGAGGGAAATAATATATTCATTTCCAAGGTACTAATTTTTATTTCATAATATGCTTTCTAGGTTTGAACCTATATTAACCAAAAATTTGCACTATTGTAATTCCATATCATCTCCTCAAAACGACATACATCCTAATTTGCAACAATCAATTTTTTTCAATTGGCATTCCAAGACCCCTAATAATTTTCTTCATAATGTAAAAATTATCAACAATTGTATGATTAGGAGGTAATGATTCATTATACCAACCAAGAATTTTATCAAAACTTCAATAAGAAATATGCCCTTAAAAATTTATGTTCAATATTCGAGCAATTAAATACAATTGAGTCATCGTCTCAAAATTTGGCCATAATTCTTAATTAGCTGATTGCACGGGTCTCTGAAGTTATTCTGAATGATGCTTGGAATTGGAGGGGGGTGTCCATGGACTTCCTTAGACAATTAGAGCCACCATTGTATTCACCGAATAGCACCTCCCCAGACATCTTGAAATGGTTAGCCAGTCCCACCAAGTTCTACACCAATAAGTCAGCCTACCATATTTTGCGCCCTCCTTTACTGGTAATACCCTGGTATAACCTGGTATGGTCTAAATATAATACCCCTCGCTGCTCCTTTATTTTGTGGCTTGCCTTCCTATAAAAGCTCCAAACCAGGGATAAATTGCCTTATCTCTATACTCCTAACCATTGTTCCCTGTGCCTCTCCGCCAATGAATCAATTGACCACTTATTCTTCGAATGCCCCTTCTACCACTCCATTTGGGACCAATGCCTTATCCAGTTTAACTTACCCACCTTAACCCACTCGAACCTTGCAACCCTCCTCTCTTGGTATAGAACTGTTTCCTGTACCAGAGTGCCAATTTTCACTCACTTTCCCCTTCTTCTCTCCACGACAGTTTACCATATCTGGACTAAGCGCAATGCTCGAACCTTCAAGAATGAAGCTATGGAAGAGGAACGAGTATATCTCGGTGTAATCTCTCACGTTAGGGAACTCCTCAGCCTAAACACTGAGCGGCAGGTACATTTCTCTTAATGTTTGTTTCCCTTTCTTTTGCAGGTTATAGTTCCGTCCATTTGCAGGTTTCGTATGCAGAGGCTCATGAGCAAGGATGTGTGTGCCTTGTCCTTTGGTGGTCCTTATCATTGGACAGCAGCGTCCCTTGGTCTTTCATATGCTTTCGATCCTCTGGTTGGGTTCCTCCTTATCTATATATATCTATATATATTTTTAAGCAAGATTTCTTTGGGATGTAATACTTTTCTTTGGTCTAGTTTGTTTCGGATTAGGTATGTGTTTAGGTGAGCTGCTTGGTTACCTATGCTTTAGTCCTCCCTTAGCTTTTGTCCACCTATGCTTCTCGATGGTACTGAGGTTTTTGCCTTTCGCTAGCTGTGTCTTCAGTGGCACTTGTAATTGAACTTTCTGTACATATCCTGTTATTTTAATCTATTCTTCTGATTTTTCAAAAAAAAAAAGGAGTCTTTCTAGGATTCCTAATTTCTTTGCCTATATAAGGCTATTACGTTATAAAATAAAATAAGGAAGAAATTATCACAAAAATTAGCTAATTAGGAGTCTTACATAAGGTAGAATACTTATCATATTAATCTTCCTCAAATAATTAAAAATATGCTATTATTAATAATGTCCAAAATATCATAACACACAACTTAAAACGAATATATATATTGCCAAATTTTTTTGTTAATTTATGTACTAATTATTAAAAAAATTATAATTCACGCAAAACATTTTATTTATCTTACTATACTAAAACAAACATAAATATAAAGTATATCATATCTAGCATTTAGTTTTGTATGTAAAAATTTATAATTATTTTTCTTTTTAAGAAAAAGAGGAATTCATATATAAAGATGCTCCCAAGATTTAGTTAAGAATCATTTCTTATGTATAAATCATTCTATATCTATTGTTCATATTCAACGTGAGATTTATTCCGATCACACAGAGAAATGTTACTCCCTATTATT
>JANZLD010000235.1:38603350-38619021 GCA_026413575.1 Erythroxylum carthagenense | reverse complement strand
TCCACCGATGCATCATGATCCCCAGATCCATCCCCCACCTATCACCCAAAACCCTAGCACAGACGAGCTACCCCCATCAAACCTGAATAACTAAACACAATCCTCACATCCGAATGACCAACCACCACCCCAAAACCGAGATCAAGAAAAACAAAGCGTAGCTCTGGAGGATAACGCCGGAAACAATTCACACCCTCACATCCAACACCCCATAAATACAAACCCTCCTCCACAATAAATCTCTCTTACCCAAAGACAAATACAGGAAGCGGCTGATCTATTGATTCGACAAATCTTACAATCTCAGACAGACCAGCAGCGTACCCCTGCTCAACAGATAGGTATGATAGCCGATCGCCATTCTGCTGAAACTCTCAAAAAAATCATGGGCGATCAAATCAATTCTATCTCATCTTCCTATTGTCATTTATTTCATCTCCCATATGTATATCCACAATCAATTCAAAATTATAGATGTATAATCATCATGAAATTCTAATCTCAGTTCCACTAATATATTCTTATGGTGCATCATAACTCTTGTCACATTAATCAAACAATCACTTCGATTCTTATTTCATATTCTTAAGATCATAAAAATTTATGTTTTCCTTACATTCTACTTGCACACTTTAATCTCATCATTTCTACTTATATCCTTATTTTCCTCAAACAATCCACGACAACATATTCACATCTATATCACATTCAAGGGTATACCTTCACAGTATAATATTGATGTTGCATTCAATAACACACCCTCCAATATAATTGCATTGAATCATTATTTATCATATCCGACCATGCACTATTTCCCATTTCTCAGTATCCACAAACTCTTGTTTTCTCACATTCTGCCAGATCATCATTCTCTTCTTACTATTTCTATCAGCTCAAACTCTTATCAAATGCTCATAAGTGTGACTCATACACATGTGACATAGACTAAGGATCAGGTATTACTGTCTACTATAACATGACTAAAATGTATGTAACTTGGCACATATTTCGACAATTTGCCACGTATGATCCTAATTCTGGGCTCTAATACCAAACATGTTGGGACCCAATTTTTCGAAACCCAACTCCTTGCGAAATATCATAAGGCATGAGTGTACTATCCTGTGAGGTTTTTTTTCATGTAATCTCCTTAATCATCATTGAGTCATCTTCTTGCTCTGATACCAAACATGTTGGGCACCGACTTTCGGAGCCCAATTACAGTGTCATAAAACGTGAGTAAACACATTTCTTCAACTTCATGATAGATTTTGGGAAACCTCAAACTAGAATTACAATTTGACTTCTTCAGATCATTTTTTTGACCATTGTCTTAAGTTTCTAATGACACCAAAATCATTTAATTTGGTTTAGCAATTTGAAAGTTATACCACAAACATTTTTAGGCTGTTATTAAATTGAAACAGCATACTATACCCAACTTCCATCCAGAAATTGAAAGTCTTAGGGACTGAATTAAAATTCAATTCCTATAGATAATTTGTAGTTCTATGTCTCTAGTTTATTTTTAAATAAGAATCATCTTATTCGGAGCTCTACAGATCAAGATACTATCAAAATACCGAAATAAGTTCAGTAAAATATCTAATTCATACTCTGCCAAACCACACCCTTCCTTTGATTCAATCAATATTTTTAAAATAAACACCAAAGGCTATAAATTTTTATGTTGTCATCAAAAAATATGTTAGGAATTTTTTGGTATAAGAATCACTTCATTTGGAGGTCAGATGATGGAGATATGGCTAAAAGAACCAAACATGGTTTTGTCCTCAATCATATAGAACCTATTTTGGGACGATTGGCATAACTCTCATTAAAGATGTCGGATTAAGGTCATCTTAGGATGGTTTCGAAGAGAACTTATTCAAGATCTACAACTTTCATGAAGACACCAAAGCAAAATTTTGTCATTTAGAGGGTCAAAATTATGTCAGACGAAAGGTCAGACGAAAGGCTTCAATCTAATACCTATTTCGGGACAATTAGCATAACTTTCATTAGAGATATCATATTAAGGTTGTCTTTTTAGGGTTTTGAAGAGGACTTCTAAATCTACAACTTTCATGAAGACACTGAACAGAGATTTTGTCATCTAGAAGGTCAAAATTGAGTCAGATTAAAGGTCAAATGAAACCAGATGAAAGATCAGACGAAAGGCTTCAGACGAACGGTCAGACGAGAGACTTCAGACGAAAGGTCAAACGAAAGGCTTCAGAAAAAAGTTCAAACGATAGAATTCAGATTGAAGGTCAAAAGAAAGGCTTCAGCCTAATACTGAAGCAGACGATGGGGTTTCCATTAGGTCTTCCTCACATCACCAAAAGTTTTAAATCACTAACTACACTCTCCAGAGCATCTCCAATTATAAAGATCATAACTTTCGACTCCGATGTTTATACATTTCATACTATATATCGTTGGAAATCTAGAAAGATAGACTACAACTTTCTAGAAGATAACTTTGTCTAATTTAGCTTAGATCAATACAGTGTTTCCCCAAAAGTCAAAACACAAATTTACCCTTATGAAAGACTTGAAATTTTTCCCAAATTTACTTCCTTTAATGCAACATCATTCTTATCCATTCAACTACATCTCATCATTCATAATTCCTATTTTCTTTCCCATAACATCTCACTTATGTATATATATATGTAACAACAATTCATGTTCAAAAATCATCAATTCAGGTTGGTAACTTTTGCAAGTATATCTAATTTCAACACACATCATCCATCCACAATTCATATTTCATTAACATCAAGGATAAGAGTTTACAAAGCTTTAATGGCATTCCAAGCTACATTACATTATCTGTATCAAAATCCAAAATACAAAAGATACAAAACCCAATAACTCTCAAAATGTGTCTATAGTCTTTCTTTTACTAAATCTAACTTAATTTACAAAAACATTGTAAAAGTAGTATGATGCCTCGACTCTTGGTTACTTGATCTCATTTTCTTCATCTGAAGATGAGACAAAAAGGAGGGGTGAGCTTAAAAGCTCATAGGTAATAGTTTATAATAGAAAAATAAGCAAAACCTTTTAAATGTTCATTTGTCAATATAAAATTCAAAGCTAAACCATAAATTGTATCGTTCTCAAATCCTTAACCAAAGTTCACAAATTACAAAACATGAATGCATAAAACTTGTTAACATAACATAAGCACATAAGAACATCAAAATAGTTTGGGTGGATCCAAAACATAACATACTACACATTTCCCATAAGGGTCCTGTGTAGCTGTGAACAGACATACTAACGCAATCTCACATAATATTTTTGTGTAGCTGTAAACTTATAGGAGCCTATAAAGGAGCTTCATGCCACTAGCCGGCAGGCGGAAGAAGTCTTTAATTAAAGTGCACTTGACTTAACTTAGGGGACTATCACAAACCAACATAATCATGTATTTCACATCTTGTAAACATATTGCCCAAAATGGCACTTTTCCAAAACTTGATTTTTTATAAACGTGAGATATTTCGAAAACATCATTTCATAAACATGATAGCTTTTCAAAATTCACTTTCAAAGTATTTTCATAAATCATCACACAATTCATAAAACAACATATTGCAATTTTCTCAAATCATTCAAAAGCAATAAATGCAACACTTATGATGCAATTGAAATCATTAAACTTTTTTGATTTAAAGAAAACATTAATGGCTTATTTACTCTATTATAAACATGTACCCACCTTGATTTCCTTTCTTAAAGACTTGCTCAAAATGCCTCTTCTCTTGCTCCTCTCGCCTTTCTTGATTTCCTTCATCAATGGCAAAACCCCATTTAATAGGAATCCAATTAAAAATCCCACAAAGCACAATCACTAAAATTGGTTCTTGAATACCTAAACCTATAGATTTTATAAACTCCATGAACTAAAACCCTTCCAAAAATCCAAAAGATTCAAAATGATCTTACCTTGATTCTTCACCAAATGAAGAATTTCTTGGCTCTAATAAAAGCTCTTCTCTTTCTCTACTTTTTCCTCTCTTTGAACAACCTCAAAATCCCTCTTGAAAACTAAGAAATGATGAAATCCTATCTTTTTCCTCCTTTCTGTCTCTCAAAACAGAAACCTCTCCTTCTTCTCTCTTTGTTTTAGTATTTCTCTTCTTTCTCTCCCTCAAATCACGTTTTCCCTTCTTAAAAGAATAAGAAAACATTTCTTCTTCCATTTCTACCCTTAATGAGTATGCAAAGTCCATTTTGCCCTTCCTTATAAGCCTTATGTCTTTTATGCTTAAGTGTCTTACCAAAAATACCTTTGAACATTCTTATAATCTTAACACTTTAATTCTATTAATCCATGCAATAAATTCTACAAACTTTGACATAATTAAATAATTCCAAATTGATTATTCTATTAAAACCCTAAAAAATTATTTAAATCACGCATAATAATAATAAAAAATTTCGGGGGCTAACAAGATGTATGTAATCCTTAGTAGATATGCTAGATTAAGGGGTAGACTATACTTGTTTTAGTAGAGAAGAAGTAGATCCTCTAATAACTCCTAATGGAAATTAATCTTCTGTTGGACTTAACTCCAAAGAATCATTCTTGCTAGAATTTTATGCCCCCTTGCCTTACTTCCTAATATATTCCTCCTTATCCATTTCTAATAATGAAACTATGTCTTATTTTTCACTAGAAATATCTACATAATCAATAAATTCCTTTCTTTATTTTTACTTTAAATATAATCCTAAGAGTTCCAAAGAATCCCCTCACTGGAATACCTTCCTAGTTGACTTCCATTATTTCGCCTAATGGCTTAGAGATAGCCCCCATTGATTAAAAACCTTGACTAAATCTTTAAACATAACATCATTCTCCCCTAGCCTCATTATGGAAATCAAATCAATCAAATCTTATTGCAAATCAATGACAACATGTAGTTTAGCATAACCTATTCTTTTTATTAAAGTTGTAGCCTCAACCATATAGATTAACCTTCCTATATAACTTGTTAGGTGACTTAATCATTTGGTAGACCAATACTCAAAAGGGACATTATAAATATTTATTTGAATTAGGGCATTATTTAGCTTTAGCTTCTTCATAAGTATTCTTAGTTTCTAATGCTTGAAGATTATTAACTTGTTATTAAAATGTCACAAACAATCCTCCATAATCTTTTGAGCGTTTATTTCTAAATGAAAAATAAAGACAAAAGGATCCTATACCCATCCATTAGATATAGCCTGGGAGTTAATTTCAGGAAAAGTTAATCGATTTTTTTTTTAAAAGACCTACCAATGAAGAAGACCACTTGTTCACTCCTTCTTTAGAACTTCCATCTATGGAGCAATAATCAAATTGTTATTAGAATTGTTAGCAGGATTTTACATTTCCTAAAAAAATTGCTTGGAGGATAGTATTGGAGTTTCTCTAGAGAAAAATCACCGATAAATGGATGTCAACTAAGCTTGAGGTATAACAAGCAGATATAGAATGTTGAAGAGGAGAGGTAGCTACAAGATGAGAAAAGGAAGACAAGTTGAACATATAGAGAATTAGAAAGTGTTTAAGAAGGCTGAGATAAGTTAAGCATATCTGTAAAGGCACTAAGGTGAGTAAGGAAAGAGTGACAAAGACGAAGCAAGAGAGAGAGAGAGAGATAGGGAGGGGTACAAGAGATAAGAGGAGGGAAATTGATAGAGGTAAGTAGCTTTGTCCAGGACTCAACAAGGGGGAGGACAAAATGCTAAAAGAAGAAAAGAATAAACTAAGCCACTAAAAAGTTTTAAACAAAGTTTAAGTAACAGTAAAAGTAATAGGTGGGAGCTATACTAACTACATGTAAAATTCATTGATGGCACCAAAAAGTAAATTAAGCTCTTCTAAGAGCTATAAAAGAACAAGAGAAGCAATGTAGAGCTCTTTCTACCGGAGGAAAATTAAAGAAGATTAGCCAAATAGCAGGATTAAGAGAAGAAGAATCTATTTTCATTGACATTTATTGTTATTCTCTTTTCTAGATTTTTGTTATTCTATCTTCTCATTAATTAAAAAGTTAAGATTGTAACACTAACACTTTCACATCGCTAAAAAATGAAAAATAAAATAAGTTTGAGTCATGTAAAAAGAATTAAATTCTTACTAAAATTTTGCTGTAACATAAAATTAGAAATCTTTTTTTTTTTTGAAATATGTCATTAATAGTATAATATGAGACTTGAATGTACACTTTACATTGTATATTTGATTTTTTTTTACTATCAATCTCGTCTTTGGTAGAAAAATAAAAAGACTTCAATCTAATTATTTTTAATTTAAAAATTTTAAAGATTTAACTATAAAAAATTGTAAGTAAAAGTTTGTAAGAATTTAAATATGTTTTGTATTTTATATTTAATAATTATTTTTCCAATTATTAATCTCATCTCTGGTGAAAAATAAAAAGATTTATTTATAATTATTTTCAATTTCTGAAAATTTAATGATTTAGCTATAAAAAATGTAAAAGTTATAACAAAAGTATTAGAACAAAAGCTAGGTCTGAGATAAAAAATAAGAGTTAAAGTAACACCTTAAAACTTTTATTCCTTGTAACTATGGATTAAGATTTTCTTTCTTTTATTTTTTTTTGAAAACTAATTATTCTTTAGTTTTGTATATTATTATTATTGATTAACCGCTCCTCTTTGACTTGAAATCTTTTATTCACTTTAAATGTAAATTTCAAAGACTTCCTAAAACGTAAACGACATGAGCAGAGTACATTAATTAAAGGAGCCGGATTGCCATCCCTATTCTCGTCACGTGCTCTTTGATGTCACTGGAACTGGAAAACTTAGGTCAGCAAAAAGGTCATATGGGGCCTTTTCTTTTTCCAAGCTGGAAACTGGGAGCCAATCAAAAGCAAGGTGTGTTAAAAGCAACAAATCGCAATAGGATAACGTTCCACGTAGGGCAAAAAGGTTCATAAAATAATAAATCTGCTGAAGACAAATGTGCAGTAGTAATATCTTCTCCTCGCTTTATCCCTCCCTCCTACTCCCAAGTATGCTTGTGTATTACCCTGAAACAAGAGTAAGCCACAACCATAGACAGATACGCGGAGAGACAGATTGCGGTAATCGGATGGATCGCAATTCGTTCCTGAGAAGCCCGAAGAAGGAAGAGCAGGATTTTTCAGACAACATAGTCGTCCCTGAATTCTCCAGCAACAATATTAATGCCCGTGAAGAAATTGATGTTACTGATGAATTCCAGAGCTATTTAGGCATTGAAGAAGATGAAGGAAGTTTCTCAAAGGAAGGTGTTTACGGTCAGCTTAGTTGGGATTTTGTGGCATCGGATTGGGATGAGTACCCAAATGGAGAATGTGAAGAAGGAGTCGACTACAAAGTTGAGTACATGAACAGTGCTTTCTTTGAGGAAGATAAGGTATACAGTGGGAAAGTAGTGAAAAGAGAGAGTGTCGGTTTTTGGGAAGATGATGAAAAGAAAGTTTCTTTGAATCTGAACCTGAATTATCAGGAGGTTTTGGATGCTTGGTCTGATCGTGGGCCTCTCCTGGCTGGCGATGATTGTTATCGTTCCGTGGCAAGCAATGGCTGTTTGGTTAGTACTCGAAACCTTCTCATTTTTGGTCCCCTTTACCTTCCTGTTTGATCATTTGAATTGAATATCTCTTACATTTGTAACATGAGACTTGGGCATTGTTAATCCTTTGATGCTTTAGATAACATCAGATTATATTATGAGTTAGTCAGGTACGGCTGCTTAATTGGAGACTAAACATAATGTCGGACCAAACTAAGTCTTCTTAATACAGTTGCATGGAAAATGAATGGATTAGTCAATGTTTTGCTTGGTCTATTAATTTAGAAGAAAGGAGTATGCAGATGGGAGAGGTGGCAGTGATGGAAGAAGAAAGAAGAAAAAGAGAAGCAAGTGTAATGAGATACAAAGAGAAGCGTCAGAGCAGATTGTTCTCAAAGAAGATAAGATATCAAGTTCGCAAACTCAATGCAGATAAAAGGCCTAGACTCAAGGTTACTTGTCATTTTGTGGCCCTCTGTCTCTGGTGTACGTGATCCATCTCTAATTAATACTTGAATATTTTTGGTTACTGCAGGGTCGATTCGTGAAGACAGTATCCTGAGAGCACCGACTGTATCTGCAGAAAATATCTAATTCATTGGACTTTTTCTAAAAATATCTCCAACTTAAAAATATAAAATATCTAATCTTTCCAATCCAATGCTTTGCGTGGACTTTGTTGTCTTTTTGCATTGAAATTTCAAAGCAGAGACGTCAAGGCAGTGTTAGTGTTTTCGATTTCTACGCGTAGGAAAGCAAATGTCAACATAAAATAAATATCCACTGTGTTATTCACAATGTAATTAACACATTTGTTTATCTTCTTGTTCAGCTAATCAAAATTGATGTGCCAAATAAGTACTCTTCTTGTTATTTTCTCATCTAAACAATAATTAATATTAATTAAACTGTAAATTGTCAATTAAAATTCTTTTCCTTCCCTCGTCATATCATGTCATGTTTTAACCATAACATTTTCATTAATTAATAAATTAAAATCTCCAATTATTACAGATAGAGATTATGAATTCATCTAAATTAAACCATAACATTTTCATTAATTAATAAATTAAAATCTCCAATTATTACAGATAGAGATTATGAATTCATCTAAATCCCTAATTCAACTACCTTCATTATGCCCCTCCCCACAATTTTGTGGAAAATTTTCGAAGCGCGCCTCTCAGTCACCTGCTCCCTCTCTGCACACAGTTGGTTTGCTGGTTTCTTTTATGGTCTCTCATTGTTGCTAATTCTCTTTCTTCTTATTTGCCTTCTTTTTTTTGTATTAGACAAACTTGTTCTCAGTGGCTCCTTTTTTTTTTTTTTTGCATTTTTCATTTTACGAGATTTATAGTGCTTGATGTAGTTATGGTGCTCATATATATTGAATCTTAAATTACTTTTGATACATTTATTTTGTGACCATTTATACTATCCATTATAATTGTAATAAACTTTTGATATAGCATATGCTAAAATTATTCTCCTGGCAGAATGAGCCGATTGTTGTTTGAATGTTAGTTTCACCTAGCATTTTTGGTTGACAAATTTCCATTTACTGATTCACCTTACACATGGAGATTCAACAATTGTCAATCAATTTATTAGATGGTTGTATAGTTCACGGGAGCTTTGTAGAATTAGACCGTTAACTTTGTAATGTCCTCAACCTGACACCCGATATTTTGATAAATAAATTCAACATTCCGGATATATTTTGCATACGATATCCTTTTCTGACTAGTTTCTGTGCAACAATCAAGTGTAATTTTTGAACCAATTTTCAAGAATATTAGTGTATGGTCTATCAATCATCTAACCCTGTGGGATCATCATTCAATGAAACTATAAACTTCTTAGGCATGATGTTACCTCCAAAAGACTAAAGAGTTGCACATTTGGTCTAACTATTCTACCTATTATAATTGACATGGACTTAATGAACTTTTGACTTGACATAAAGTAAAATTCTTTTACCAACTATTAATATAGTTAAGTTACAATTGAATATTTTTCAAGATTTGTGGCTATTTATTCTACAACCATGAAAAATGGAGAGCAAATAAAGCTTATTATGAAACAAGAGATATTTTGTTGACAAAAGACAAAAATGAGTTTAAATGTATTTTAGTATTATTATAATAGGGATTGTTGTGCTTATGGTGAGTGTTATTATAATAAATGTTGTGGGGAAACAAAACTGAATGGTAATATTTTGTTTCAAACTTAAATTCTAATGAATGAATATAATGATATGATTGTCCTTTCTCTTTAAATGAAGATATTGAATACAATGAAATAATCGTATCATTTCAAAATCAAGTTTAGTGAAAAGTAATAAAAAATGTAAACAAATCCTATCACCTTTCTTTATGTTTCCATCCATTACTCAACCACAATATGGATCATAGAATCTGTATACAATTCGACCACAAAATTAGCACACTTCAAACCCAATTTGTCAAGGATGGAAAAAATGACACTTAAGTTGTTTGTCCAATGCTATTTGAGGTGCATAAGCATACCACATTAAAAACAACACCTTTCACTATAATGCTTAATAACACAATCCTATTATTAGTCTCCTTTACCCAAACAACATGCCATATAAGTTCATTTACAGGCAAGATACCTACCCCATTTTGTTATCTCAAGCACCATAAAAACTCAAGATTGAACGCATTAATCTCCTTTGCTTTAGGCCCTATCCACTTTGTCTCTTAGATGTAAACTATATGAATCTTATATGTGTCTAAAATCTATACTATTATCACAAATGAATAATGAATAAAGATGTATGTAACTTGAAAGTTGTGGAAAACAAAATTGCATAAACCCAAATTCATACACGTCCTTAATCTTAAAATCGTGATATATTCTAGTTTACCTTAACTTATAGAAACCTATAAATATGCTTAAAATATAGGATCAAAATAAAAGAATAACTAAGTAAAAATAATATGATTAATAGGAATAAAATATAACCAATTTCATAAATATAATAGCTTTTAGACAAACACAAATATATGCCAAGTAATGATTATATATAAATTTGAATATATTTAAAATGAGAACGTAAACCTAAAATACAAAATAATGTATACAAACGTTCAAAGAATTTTAGGGAAGAGGGAGTTTTGACAAAATTTGTAAACTCAATTGAAATGATAAAAAAAAGAAAAATGACACCTAAAACTTAAATATTTAAGAACTATTTACCTAAGTTCTTGTAACCAATTGTGCTCCTAAAAAACTCTAAAATTTTAAAACCTTATGAATTTACTCAAGATATTTGGTGTAATTTTTATCTTAATATGTAATTTTACGAAAAAGTTACTAACTGTTTTTAATGTAAATATGTCATTCATTATTTAGGTAAGTGAATTTATTATTTGTGAACAATATAATGACAAGTAAAAGTTAAATCCCATGAAAAAGTATTATGGATGAAAAAGCTAACAATATTAACAAGTCTCACGATAATAAATGGAAATGTGATTTTGTAATCTTTTAGATAATGAAATATAAAAATAAAACTAAACTTACATGCCTAGACAATATTCAAGGAAATAAATAAGAAGATGGTTGATAAAAAATAATACAATAAAATAGCTATTTTATATAAGTAGTTCCCTTAGTGACACTTCTGAGTTCACGATTTAATTAGCCTAAATTAGATAGATTCTTTAAACTAACAAGACTTCTTAGAAACTAAAACTATACTTTCTTAAGATGCAACCATCTATCCTCTCATTGGTTAACTAACTATTTATTGTTAAATCCCATAAAATGTTTCACCTCAAAACTAGTAAGAACATATAGGTTTCTCTCCAATACCAAGTTCAACCTCCTCTACCTAATTCATAGTTTACTCATAAGTAATCTCTCTCTGTTGGAGTTATGTAAATATAATACCCTGGAAAGCAAGTATATTTACTTATAACTTAATTTTCTTCCAGTTACTTTTGTAATGAAAATATTTATTATTAATCATACAAAAGAGTTTCTTTTTATGAGCATTATATATATCTAGTTATAAGGTACCGAGATTCTTTTGTAAGTAATATACATATAAATTTAAATGTATGGAAAACATGTATATTATAAGAATATAAAATAATGGATTCACAATTGAATAATCACGTTGGTCGCTTGATTATGGTTTAGACTATAATGTTGCGATTTATCTCCATGTAAGTAAAAGAGTTTACTTCAAGGGAATGATGAGTTTCATATCATGCATGATAGTAGTCAAATATCGATAATGGTACTATAAAATGAATTTGGAATCAAGTATGTTTTAAATAATAAAGTGGGTTGTTACTTTAACCTTAAAATATACAACTTAAGCATTTGTTTATTATCGAAAACAATCTTGATGAGAGGTGGACTCATATGTGATTCATTATAACTCTTGATATGATTGGAATATAATTTTACAGAGTATCAATCCAGTGTCTACATGTGAAAATTATTTATTGAAATATATATCAGGGAACATTCACTAAAATAAAGAGTTTATAGTGATATCATCATTTCTAGATGTGTTATGGAGATTGGTGATTAAACTGGCGCCAGTAGTTTGATAGACTAGCTATCTATCAAATCTTAACACTAAAATGAGATCATATGTGTTGATTACCATAGAGAGTAAAACGGGAGATCTAGAAGGAAAAACCAACATAAGGACAAAACAGTAATTTTATCTTTTATTATGCGGATGGGTATAATATGGTTAATATTAGAGTTTGCAATTGGACATCTTATTTGAAACATGTGTTCTCATAATATTTAGTAATTCAAGAGTTTAATTAATTGTCTTTAGTGGAATGACATTTAGTTAATAAGCTGGAATTAATTCTAATGAGATTAAATTAATTTTGGTTATATAAGTCTAATTAGATTTCCCATTTGGCTTCTAGGAAGGTTATCAAGCAAAGTAAGAAATACAAATAGAGGTTTTAAAGCCTATGATTGAATGTTGGACTTAGACTAAATAATTGTTAATTATAAGCCCAAATCAACATTTAGAAATGGGCTAAACTTTGGTTTAATTTGATTAATTAAATTAAAACAAAGTTATTAAAGATACTAAATGTGCAGCTGCACATTTAGCATTGATTTGCTATATTAAAGATGGTTTTAACATGCTTTATCATCATTAAATGGAGTAATGATGTTATCATTAAATGGTTCAATGGTTGTCTTTTAATGATAGCATGTAACCTTTTAGCATGCGTTGGATTAAAGAAGAAAGAGGAACATTTGATGAACCATCTTCCTTCTTTCATCACAAAACCGAAAATGATATGTCTCATTTAAGTTAATAATCTTTTCATATAGCCATCTTAAAGACAAATGAGAAGTGTCTCATTTATTGGCTTCTTTATGATTGATTAAAGAATGAAGTGAAGCATTTGATGCAAATCTCTTTTTTTTTTATGTTAACCAAAATTGAGAAGAAGTGAGAAGGTGTTCTTGCATTTTTGACTCTCTCTCTCTCCTATCTTGCATGGTATAGCCGAAAATTGCATGAAAGGTATCTCATTTTTGGCTTCTTTCTTCTAAGGAAAAATATCTTCAAGTGTTTCTTCTCCTTTCCCACTAAAGGATCTTGTTAACCTAGGTGTCTAAGGAGAATTGGTCAAGGATATAATAACAAGAAGAGGATACATCACCTTGGAGTAGAAACATTGCCTAGGATAGGATAGTAAAGCGAGGAGTTAAAGCTATAACGAAGGAGTTGGAAATAATTTTCATCTTGTGTTTATGCAAATGCTTATCTTTATACCTTATCATGTATGGCTATGCATGTTGATTTGGTTATATTGCTTTCGCTATAATTTTGATTTCTAAAAAGTTTTTAAATCTACTGTTTTATCTAAATTGTGCATGCTTTATTTTTTTTTGATCTAACAGTTGGTATCAGAGCTTGATTTCTTATGCATGATTTCAGTTCCTACATGTGATGCATAGGCTAGCAATCATTTTTGTATGCTACATATTTTTATGTGATAAAAATATATATGGTGTTTGTTTTTCTCTTTTGATTGTCCATAGATTCTAAAGTTACCTTGTAAGTTTTGTTCATTTCGTTTGTAACAAGAAGGGTAGCCTATCATGTAATGATGAAGATGAAGAAGCCATGGATGAAGAAATGAAGAGGTAAGGTTTTAGTTTTATTTAAAGTGTATTGACAAAGTTTCAGTTATTAGAAAACCAAAGCGCTGGAATTTTGTGTTGACAAATTTTCAGTTTTATGACACAAAAAGTTTCAGTTTTGACTAAAAATAAGTCTTGTCTTTGTGGTTCATATGGACAAGTTTAGGTTTTAAAGACATACAATTGCTGGATTTTTTGTTTCATATGGACAACTTTCAGTTTTGATGAAAAACTAGTACTAGAATTTTTGTTTTCAAATTGACAAATTCTTTTTTATGAAAATCAAAACTTTATTGTAAAAGAAAAGCCATTACACACTTTTTACCAAATAGGTAGCGTCATAAGAGTGAAGAGTTCGAAGCGGAAGATCCGAATCCAAGAAGAATTGTTGGGCTTAAAAGCCTTCTAATTGTTTTTATATTTCTAGGATGGACAATCAAAAGTAGTGTTGGACCCCGAATTTTTAGTGGAGATTAGAATTATTAAAATGAAATTAAATGAGTGTTTTTGTATATGAATTGTATTATAGATGTTTTTATGCTTTAAGAAAATTGATGAGAAAAGAATTAATTGGTTTTGATGACTTTGATATTTGAGTAAATTTGTATGGTTTATGAAAGTAAAGTGTATGAGTTGATTGAAATGGAGTTGAAAAAGCAAGAAATAAATAGTAAAAGTGTGAGAATTTGAAGAATTAAGAAAGTTTGACTTTTTGGGGATAAATAGTTGACTTTTTGATTTGGGCTGAATTTGAGAAAATGATCTTCATGAAACTTGTAGCTTATGTTGAATTCTTTCTATCGTCATAAAGTATGATATTTTTCGATATCGGGATTGAAAGTTATGATCTTCCGAAGTTAAGGTTATTTTACTTTGTTTTTAAAAGTGCTCTTAAGTATAGGATTGTGTATGCTATGTTTTGAGGCAAATTATGGACTAATATGTTTTGAATTGAGTTAAGTGGTCTACATGAAAGTCATATAAGATTTTCCTAACTTTTCAATGATGTATTATATGTTATTTGTGGATGTGAGAATTGGAAGAGATGAAATTTTGAAGTTTGGATATTGTTTTAGGATGACACATGTTTGGCAGAATCTTTGATTAGAAAATTGACCTAGTTAGAGGTTGAAATTACTTTTAAGTTCTTCATGAAAGTTTTAGATTATGCTTTGATTTTTCCATTGATGTAAAATATGGAATTTTTGGACCATGGAATGTGAAGTTATGATTTTTAGAAATTTATGTTACTGTTTAGCATGATTATTAGTGGACAGAATTTTTAATTGGAAATTTGACTTCCTTAGAGGCTAAATTGATTTTTTTGTCCTTCATGAAAGTTGTAGAGTACATTTTGATCTTGGCATTGATATAAAATATGACATGTTTGGACTTTGGAGTTGAAAGATAGAAATTTTCAAAATTGAGTTATTGTTTAGGGATTTATTAATTGGGCAGAAAGTTCGAGTAGATTTTTGACCCATTTAGAGATAGAATTAGTTTTCGAGTTCTTCATAGAAGTTGTAGAGCTCCCTTCGATCTTTCTTTTGATACCAAATTTGTCAAATTTGAAATTCGGGATCAAGAGTTATAATTTTTAGAAAATTTGGATATATATATATATATTTTTTGTGAAAAAAAAGAAGTCGGGGTGCTGCTCGCCCTGGCGACCGCTAATGAGAGAATGCGCTCGCCCGAGGCTAGCTTGTCGCAGCGAGGGTGAGCTACTCGCCCCACGAGCTGCTCACGAGGGTGAGCTTGCCCCCACCCTGTAAGTGGTAAGTCGACTTGTACCATGTGTAAGTCGACTTATGCTTGATCAGTACTGATAAGTAGCCTTGTTCACCAGTGTAAGTCGACTTATGGATGTCCAGTACCGTTAGATTGTTAGAGTAGTGCCCTAAAGGCAATC
>JANZLD010000235.1:38494351-38505798 GCA_026413575.1 Erythroxylum carthagenense | reverse complement strand
TCCTTCTGATTTTGAGTTATTTCCTTCCCAATCCGATCTTTGTTCAATCTTTTGCTTATATCTTTTCTATCCGACATTCGATTGATTTGGTTTTCAAAGCGTTGGATTTCTAAGACAATTATCTACATCCTCATAGGAAATTTATGAATTTTTGATATTAAATTGAGGGAGATTGATTTAATCAAAGTGAGTTAGATATTTTCTGAATATGGTTCAGTGTTTTGAGAAATTCTTGATCTGTGGAGATCTGATTGAACTGATTCTTGTTGCAAAATAAAATTAAGACATGGGGCTACAAGTTATATGAAGAAATTGAATTTCAATTTAGCCCCTAAGACTTTCAATTTCTGAATTGAAGTCGGGTTTAGTGTGCAGTATTGGATTAGTAAGAGCTGAAAGTATTTTGACTATAACTTTTGCTCTAGTTATCTAAATGAAGTGATTCTTGATTTGGATCAAACTAGAGAAATAGGAATACAAATGTTCTGAAGGACTTGAGTTTCAATTTAGTCTTTAAGAACGTCAATTTTCAGATGGAAGTAAATCTGGAAAATGTTTTAGCATAAGACAAGTCTGAAATGTTTGGAGCATAACTTTTAGAGTAATGTACCAAATTAAATGATTTTGGTGGCGTTATGAAATTGAGACAATGAGGAACATTTATCTAGAAGGAAGTTATAGCAAATTCCTTCAATTTGATGATGTGAAAAATATCCTAAACTAAGCATGATTTAATTTATTTGAGACTTTGTTTTTATTTTATTATTTTGAGGACTTAATTAACATGTTAATATAAATAATTAACATGTTAAATTGAGTAAGAATATATGGGATAAATTAATTAGATTAAATTAAATTGAATTTGTAGAAATTAAAATGTTAGAGTACATAAAGAGCAATTTTAGAAGTTTACTTAAATAGATAAGTTAGTAGGCTAATAAGGAGGGAAAAATGGATCTTTTAGCACGCGTTAAGGTTGGGCCGCTTAGCTCAGGCCACGACTTGACCTGTGATCCGTAATTCATAGGTTATAACCAACCAGCCCGTAGCCCACCCGTAGGATTATTTGACTGAGCCAAACCCATTGACCACGGATCCCGATAGGTATATTTTGTCATCCTTACTATCTCATTCCGAGCCTCTAGTGTACTTCCCCTCTTACTCCTTAAATTTAATCCTTTCAATTCTTATTTTATTAGCACGATACATCTACCGGCCCTGATAATACTTGGCCATTCCTCTCGTAATCACTTCACTAAAAGTAAATCCTTGTCCTTCACCTAGGTAATTGTTAAACTTAAAAAGAAATCTAAAGCACCATTAGTAAAATTTTGAAAAATTATAAAAATGAAAATATTTCTCAAAGTCATTAAATTTGTGAAAAAAATATTGAAATCTATTTGAATACAACTGAGCCATGTTGTAAATATTGTTATTGTAAAATATGTAAATATATTTTTATAAGTAACGTTGCAAAAGGTCAAAAGAGAAGGAAAAAGGTTTTTTGGTTTGTGGGAAATTAATTATACGTAGATAAATACCTTTTGATTAGAGCTTATAATTTATATAACATTATAATTAAAATATTTAATAAAATTTTAAAAAGTAAGAATATTTGAAATAATTTACTTAACGGTAAATTTCAAAATACCAAGTCGAGAATAAAGAAGGAACTGAACGAGATTGCTGCAAAGAGACGATAGTCGTAAATTGGAAAAGTAAACAAGTATAGTGGTTGGTCAAAGAAAGAAACAAACCCCAAACTCCTTGGAGCTATACCAATGACCAAGCATACTTGTCTAAGCAAGCGTCTCGCTCTGAAGTTTAACGTTAAATAAAAAGATAGTCTTTGTATGCATATTATTACCCATAAAAAGTCCAAATCCAAAACCCTAACAACAGTAATTTCAATCTCATCCGCCATTCAGTTCTTTCTTAATAATGGCTACAGATGCCACCACCACCTCCAAATTCCCAAATCCCGAATTCCGGCCCATCCCACAGCCACCAGATTACCACCCGGAGATAACCGTCACTGTCACTGCTAACGACGGCCTCCATTTCTGGCAATTCATGATCGCCGGCTCAATCGCCGGCTCCGTCGAGCACATGGCCATGTTCCCGGTAGACACCATCAAGACCCACATGCAGGCTCTGGGGTCATGCCCTATTAAGTCGGCCAGCATTGGACACGCCTACCGGTCAATACTCCAAACGCAAGGCCCCGCCGCCTTCTACCGCGGCATAGCTGCCATGGGGCTCGGCGCGGGACCTGCTCACGCCGTCTATTTCGCTGTTTACGAAAGCTGTAAAAAATACTTCTCCGCGGATGACCCCAAGAACTCTCTAGCTCACGCCGTCTCTGGCGTTTTTGCCACTGTGGCAAGCGACGCCGTATTCACTCCTATGGATATGGTGAAGCAGAGATTGCAGCTGGGAAACAACAGAGCTTACAGAGGAGTTTGGGATTGTGTTAAGAGGGTGTTTAGACAAGAGGGAATTGGAGCGTTTTATGCTTCGTATAGAACTACTGTTTTGATGAATGCGCCGTTCACGGCGGTGCATTTTGCGACTTATGAGGCGGTGAAGAGGGGTTTGCTGGAAGTTTCCCCGGACAGTGCCAGTGATGAGCGGTTGGTTGTTCATGCCACTGCTGGTGCTGCGGCTGGAGCTTTGGCCGCTGCAGTGACCACTCCGCTTGACGTTGTTAAAACCCAATTACAGTGTCAGGTAATAAGTTTCTTTGAAGCTGTTGGAATTAATATATTGAGTTTGGCTTGTAATTATGACATGGAGTGAGAATTGGAATCTTAGGAGTTCGAAAAGAGGTTGAATTACGTCATATTTTGGAGTGCATATTAATGGAAAGCTTGACAATGTTGTCTTCTCTATTATGGTTTCTATGCTAGTTGTGAAGGTCAGTTGCAATGCCAATGATTGTTTAATCGCGAAGTTATAGGGTTTAAAAGGCTTTGATATTTACTATGATCTTGTTACATGGGATTATGCACTGATTATTTCCTTTCTTCATCCAACCGTCTCATAGTCCAGCATAATGGGGCTATAGCTAGGTAATTGATCCCAATTTTATCAAGTCTCAGTTTTAGCATAAGTTGGAGGCGTATTACTTTAGAAAACTTTCACTTTTGCCTGGCGAACACTTGTAAATTTCATCTAACGTTATGGTTCTATATTTCATATTGTTTATAATGCAATATCAAATAGTTTAGTCAACAATAGCAAGCTTATAAGTTGGAAACTAGTTACTAGTCTAGCCTACAAGATTGTTGATGCAAGACACATTGAGATAGGATTAAATTCATAGACTTGATATTACTACCAACTCAATTCTGCTAGTCCGGATATAAATATAAGATATATAACAAATAAACAAACCGGGATTAGAAAATCTCGCTACAATTTTTTTTGAGATTCAATAAATTGACAGATGCATAAACTTGAACTTGTTTATGGCAATTAATAACAAGGGATTGGGAGGGAAGCAGGAAGGTGAAAACGTAGTTTGACAAACATGTTTTGATGCTGTTTTCTGTCATGGTGTAAGACGATTGAAGGATGAACAAATCTATAGTAGAGAGAATTGTGAAAACTTTCTGTATATTTTCATTACTCATCTCTGTACAATGTATCAACTTATATACATGACCATCTAAACTAGTACACGTAACTAATCTTGATAACTAACTAACTGAAAAGAAACCGCTAATCAATAATAATTAATCATCATCCCCCCCTCAAGTTGGAGCTTGTAAGAAATCAAACAAGCCCAACTTGGCAAGAAAATTAGTAAACACAAGAGCAGAAAGGGATTTTGTAAACATATCAGCCAGTTGAGTAGAGGAAGAAGTATGAGACAAAGAAAGAAAACCCCTGGACAGTTGATCACGAACAATGTGACAATCAATATCCAAGTGCTTGGTCCGTTCGTGGAAAATGGGATTAGCAGCAATATGGAGGGCAGCCTGATTATCACACTTCAGAGAAACAAGAGAAGCAATGGGAATCTGAAAATCACGCAGAACATAAGAAATCCACAAAAGTTCACAAACAACAGAACTCATACTACGGTACTCGGCTTCGGCAGAGGACTTGGAGACAGTAGACTGTTTCTTTGACTTCCAAGATATCAAGGAGGAGCCCAGAAATACACAAAAACTAGAAACTGAGCGTTGAGAATCAGGGGCAGGCCGCCCAATCAGCATCACAATAAGCCATAAGCTGAAATGAAGAATCAACAGGATAAAATAACCCCAAAGAGGGACAACCCTTCAAATACCGTAAGACATGTTGAGCCGCCTGCCAACGAGTCACCGTAGGGGCATGAACAAACTGACTCAGCTGATGAACAACGAACGTGATGTCCGGCCGAGTGTAACCCAAATACAACAATTTACCTATCAACTGACGATAAGGCTGAGGATCCTCAAGAGGCAAACCATCAGCAGTAGCCAAAATTAAACCTTTTCGAAGGGGAGTGGTAGCAGGCTTACTACCCATCAATCCTGCATCAGCAACCAAATCCAATACATATTTCCTCTGGTTAATATAAATACCTCGAGAAGACTTGGCAATCTCAAGACCAAGAAAATATTTGGCATGCTGAAGATCTTTAATCGTAAATGCATAATCCAAAAATGCCTTTACCTTCTGAATTTCCTCCACCGAATCACCAGTGAGCAACATATCATCAACGTAAACCAATAAAATCAAAAAACAAGAAGAATTCTTCAAAGTAAACAAGCAATGATCATTAGGGGATTGCAGAAAGCCATAGGAATGAAGGCGAGAAGTAAGCTCTGCGTTCCACTGCCGAGAAGCCTGCTTCAAACCATACAACGAACGCTTCAATTTACAAACATCGTCGGGACCAGCTTTGACATAGCCTTGAGGCGGTAACATGTAGACATCTTCGGTCAGATACCCATGAAGAAAGGCGTTATTTATATCAAGCTGGTGTAAAGGCCACTGTTTGGCAGCAACAAAGGCAAATAAAATTCATACCGTCACAACTTTCGCCACCGATGAGAAGCTATCATGGTAGTCAACACCCTCAATTTGGTTGTAGCCCTTGGTGACCAAACGAGCTTTAAAACGATCAACTTCTTTCCCGCAGGCAACCGAGTAAGCTCCCAAGTACCGTTGGCTTCAAGAGCAACGAGCTCAGAATCCATAGCCGCAACCCAGTTGGGATCTTTACTAGCATGAAAATAGGAAGTGGGTTCGTGAACATCAGAAGCATTAGCAAGAAATTCAACATAGGAATCACTGAAATTAGGGTTGACAACAAACGGAAAAGTATTAGGAGTGAAGGGAGAAGAAGAAGGCACTTTGGAAGATGGCAAATACGAAGGCCGATGACGGATGTGAGAGACAAAGTCATTGAGCCAAAAAGGCGGAAACTTAGCTCGACTACTGCGCCGTAGTGGAGACAGAAGTAGAGGAAGGGTTAGGTCGAATGGGCTCACCATCTGTTGAGTGGGCCGGATCCCCAACAGGAATTAGTCCCAAAGACGAACCAGCAGACGCAAGTGAAGAAGGTCCACCAGTAGGTACAGCAGAGTCGCCAGAAGAGGGTGGAAATGAGTAGTCATCCTGCATAAGGGAAGGGAAAACATGGTGGCGAGGAACAGTATCAGCGGTAGACTGTTTAAACGGATAAACATCTTCATGAAAACAAACATCACGAGAGACAAAATAGCGCTTTGTAGACAAATCATATAACCAATAACCCTTCTGACTAGGAGAATGCCCAAGGTAAACACTACGGAAGGCTCGAGAATCAAACTTGTCTTTGTGCGGTTTAGTATTTGCAGCGAAACAGAGACAACCAAAACATCGAAAACCAGTATAATCAGGCGGCTTTCCAAAAAGCATCTTATAAGGTGACATCCAATCAAGAACTTTACTCGGCAACCGATTAATGAGATAAACAGCATGAAGAACGCTCTGTCCCCAAAATTGCCTAGGAAGGCCAGACTGAAATAATAAAGCGCGTGCCACTTGAAGAATATGACGATGCTTCCTCTCCACAACACCGTTCTGTTGTGGAGTGCATACGCAAGTCTTATGATGAACGATACCTTTACGATGGAAAATTGCTCGAGAATTGTGACCCAAAAACTCAGCTCCATTATCCGTACACATAACCTTCACATACCCGGCATACTGCCGTTCAACAAATGAAAGAAATTGCTCCAGAAGATAACTTGTTTGTGCTTTATGTTTCATTAGAAAAACCCAAGTGCACCTCGTGCGATCATCGACAATAGTTTAAAAATAATGCGCCCCACAGAGAGACATCTCTTTATGAGGACCCCAAACGTCAATATGCAGCAGCTCAAAATTAGCATCTGCTCTGGTATGGCTAACAGGAAAAGAGCTTCGGACTTGCTTAGCAAGAGGACAAACTTCACAAACAAAATTTCTATTATTAACAGAGTCACAACAAATGGGTACATGCTTTATTACAACATCAGATGGGTGGCCCAATCTGGAATGCCACAAAACACCATCATCAAGTCGATTATGAACATTACAAACATTCTCATCATTGGCATCAAGAAGTGGGTGAAGAATACAAGAATTATTACAAACTGATGTGTCACACAAGAAAGAAGATTTGTCAAGGAAATACAAATTGTTAAGAACTCTGCCCATTGCCACAGCTTTTTCATTCTTCTGGTCCTGTAACAAACAGTGTTCAGTGCAGAACAAAACATTGAAAGACGAATTTTTGGCTAACTTGCTGACTGAAATGAGGTTATGACTAAAAGTGGGAACATAAAGAACCGACTTCAAAACCACTTGATTACTCAAAACTATTTCACCACTATGTGCTACTTCACTCACTTCACCGTTAGGCAAGAATAACTTCGTAATTCTCTTTACAGGTACCATCAAATGAAACATGTCCTTATCTGTGCATATATGTGAAGTAGCTCCAGAATCTTCAATCCAAGTTCCAGATTTCTGAACAGAGTTAATAGCAGGATTCAGAATAGACATACCTGCAAATTCATTCTGCACTAAATGCAGGAAATGAGAATCACCAGACGTTTTCCCTTTCAATAACTTTTCTAATTCTTGTTGAATCAACCTAGAAAGCAAAGAAGAACTATTTGATAAATCAGTGCCGCCGTCCACACCATTTCCAATAGTATCAACCATATGCACAGATTTTCCTTTAAATTGTCCTTTCTTTGTACCATCTCGCTTGCTGTGCAATTCAGTGTACCAATCAGGATATCCATGTAATTTGAAGCATGTATCTCTTTCATGACCATCCGATTTACAAAAATCGCAATGCTTATCCTCCCTTCTTTTATAATCTTTCTTTCGATTGCCATTCTTGATCATAGTTTCTGCATTCAACATTCCTTTCTTACTACAATGATCATCCTTTACTAACATGGCTATAGCACTTGCGTCTTCATTCAACATATTCACCTGTCTTTGTTTTTCAATCCGTAATACAAGAGAATAAGCTTTACTGGCGGAAGGAGGCGGATCTTGCGCAAAGATTTGGCTTCGAATATGATCATATGAAGGATTGAGTCCCATCAGAAATTGAATCAACTTGTTCGCACCATCCATTTCCATTAGCTTCTTGTGAACCCCACAGTGACAATTTTGACAACTACACGCTGGTATAGGCAAAAGTTGCCCTAGCTCATCCCAGTACTTATTAATCTTATTGTAATAAGCAGTAATGGAAAAGTTACCTTGCTCGACAGAATTAATCTCTCTCTGCACTTGGAAAAGCTGTGGTAAATTGCTTTCTCCATAAACTTCTTCGAGCTTATCTCATAGTGCTTTAGATGAACTGCACGTAATATACAATTCAGAGATGTCTTTAGAGATGGAATTCAAAATTCATTGCTTGACCATACAATCTACTTTCCTCCAACGTTTGTACCGTACATCACACGTAGGTGGCGGGATGGTTCCATCTACAAACCCAAGCTTATCCTTAGCCTCTAAGGAATTCCGAACAGAAATTCTCCAAGAGTAGAAATTTACGTCAGTTAGTGGTGCAGTAACGAGCACCATACCAGGATGATCAGAACTATAAAGCTGTAAACAATCATCCTGTGACTCATCAGAACCCGTAAATCGTGTCCCCATCCTTTCTATTGATTCGCGATCAGTCGAATACAAGATTGATCACCTGCTCTGATACCATGAACAAATCTATAGTAGAGAGAATTGTGAAAACTTTCTGTATATTTTCATTGCTCATCTCTGTACAATGTATCAACTTATATACATGACTATCTAAACTAGTACACGTAACTAATTTTGATAACTAACTAACTGAAAAGAAACCACTAATCAATAATAATTAATCATCAAAGGAACCCATCTCTTTGCTCCCATGAGCTATTTTAGGCACTGAAAGAAGTTGGATATAGATTTCTAATGTTTTGACTAGTCCTGCCAGTCAAACTTTATGTGAACTTTAATCACCCAATTATATGACCTGAAAGATTAAAACTGTTATTTAATGTATGTAAGAATCCCGAATTTTATGATCAATTTTATATGAAATTGAAAATTATAAAATTTTTGCAGGGTGTTTGTGGATGTGACAGATTTAAAAGTGATTCCATCAGTGATGTGATTCGGGTCATTGTTAAAAAGGATGGGTATAGAGGGGTTATGAGGGGTTGGATTCCGAGAATGCTTTTCCATGCCCCTGCTGCGGCAATATGCTGGTCTACATATGAAGCGGGGAAATCCTTCTTCCATAAGCTCAATAATAGGCAAGACAGTGGGACTATCACCTAACCATGGAGTTCAAAGACATCCGTTATCATTTAGGTGGATCCCTATGCTGATACACACCTTAAAAGAGGCATTAAACCTAACCTGGGGGATAGTAAGCAAGTCAAATGTACCACCTTGCAGCCCACTAAATCTATGAGGCGTGAGTAATCATTTAATTGGTCAGATTTCTGTTGTACACATAGTTTTCATGTCTATTGATAATGTTTCAAGCTTTCGTCTCCTTAATGATTTTGTGAGCTTCCATGTAGTTTAGCCTTTGGGCATTTTCTTTTCAGTTTTATTCAGTTAAAATTTTGGCTCTCATTGTTAAGAACACAAAATTTATACCAGGATTTAGTTATCAACTTGTTTTCCTTTGTCAAATTCGTGCTCCCTTTGAAGTTATATATTTGTTTACTTCAAAAGTTTTGTGGTTCATGGTTGGTTTTGTTTCGGAGCCGTACGTGTAAGGCTTAGCTAAGCGTGGCTGCCAACTCTTAAATTAAAATAACTTCTAAAATCTGAAGTGTGGAGCTAAAATTATTGAGCCGGTATGTCGACTGTGGGCGTTACTCGCTTTTGCTCTCTGGTTGGCCTTGTAATTTCACTAGTAAACAGCATATGTTTCGCCCTGGATGGCCTTCTAATTTCCTTCTTCCCCCTTTTAACTGATCTCTCTTTTCAATCTTTTCACTACCATTTCTGTGAATCTGGAGCTGGTCTTAGGGCTCCTAGTAACTCGAATTTAGATGCTGCGTCGTATGACTTGTGAAATCCCCAAGGGAAGTGGCAATGGGAAATGGCAGAAGACATTCATCTTAAGTTATGAATGAGCAACTCAAGGCTGTTGAGCAACAACTATCTACTTTGTAGAAAAGATCTGATGATAGTAAGAAACAAGGTAGGAGTTCAAGACGTTTTGAGCTCAAAATCATCTGAGATGAATGGAAGAATGGTACTGCAGCCGATGGGATTTTTCAGGAAGCAGTTAGGGCTTGGTAAATTCTTCTAAAGAATCTGATAAGGACCTGCTAACTACTCCAAAATGATTAGAGGGGCAGGGCCATTACAGTTGATGGAGTTTTCATCAACAAGAGGTTTGTTAGAGCTTGCTGGGATAATTTACCAAAGATTCTGCACCTCTCCATGGAACCATGGCCAATGGTTAGGTCCGAAAGACCGACAAAAAGTACCTCAACTCTATCAAGTACCTGGACTGAAAGGCAGATCATTAAAAGTTTGAGGAGCTCAGATCTTTGGTCAAGAAAGTAAGTACCTGGATGAAACTTGCCTCATTTAAAACTGATATCAGGCTTATAGTAACAATGTGGAAACCAAATACCCCTTACATTGCTTTCGTTCTTGGTAGACTGTAGGCAGTTAAATCGTTTCTATCAAATATATATATATATATAAAATCAGTAACTTTTTCTTCTAGAAACAATACCAACCAAATCTTGTAGTCACATTGTGTATAGGAGAGAACTTGGATTGGGTTTCAAAATTGGAGAAAAGTTCAGTGTTGGCCATCAAAGCATGAAGCAGCAGTTGATGATTACGGAATGGGAAGAGCAACAGGCAAAGGAAGCTTTATTAGAGGAGGAAAGAATGGAGGTCTCTTTGAATTAATGTCACCATGTGAAGCAATTCTGGTCTGTTTAACAATGGGAATGTTTTATAGAAACTAGATGAGAAATTGAAGCTAGAGATGACCATGTCTCTAGTTCTAGCCTTACCCAGCTTCAAGAATCCTTTCTTGTAGAGAGTGATGCTTAAGGGCATTTAGTTGTCCTCGCAAAGCAGCGAAGGCTTCTTCCTCAGCACAAATTGATGGCCATTCTTCTGGCTGTTACTAAATACACGTATTATTTGGGGGCCAACAATTCTTTAACTTCTTGTATTTAAAATGAAGCTTAAAGGTCTTCCCAGTTAATAACAAATCTGATGAGTTTAATAAGAACTTATATGCACTTATCTTCTTACCCCAAACCTCTTTCTTTCAAACGAGTCCCTATTAACCAGAACACTATAAGAGACAGAAGTGGGGCATTGTCCAATCCAACCAACAAAAGTTGTCAGGAATATGAATTCCTCTAAAATATTCAAATTAAAGTTCCAATCAATGGAATTCTTAAAATCAATCTTGAGAGAAAAAATCCTGCTAAAGTGTCTCCTATTATAATTCTTGAAAAGCTCTTGAGTTTGCAAAATATTATCATCAAACCATCTCCCTTTAATGAAAGCCCCTTGTTAAGGATAAATATATTATGGCAGGGTAGTTTTAAGTCTATCAGCAATAAGCTTAAAGATGACTTTGTAGATAGTGTAACAACATAAAATTGGTCTAAACTAAGAATTAGGAGATTGAACATTAGGCAAATAAAGGTCTTGTTGAACATAAAACATTTGTAACATATTGCAAAATTCTTACACATTTGTATAGTTCTAAACATAAAACAACTCTACTTTTTTTCTTATTCTGTCAAGTGTTGGGTTTGGCTCCTTTGTTGTCCCATATTGGTTGGGGACAACATTTGGGACAAGACTCTTACCTATATAAGGAGGTGGTTACCTCCTTGTTTAGCACCGCACCAAACTAAGTCAAAGATTTGTAGTACAAATTTGACTCTAGTTAAATTCCTCTTTTGAGGTGTGAGTTG
>JANZLD010000235.1:38453821-38480130 GCA_026413575.1 Erythroxylum carthagenense | reverse complement strand
AAAAGGAACTTGGTTAGAGCATAGATATTAGGAAAGTGACAAGTGCCACTGACTTAGTAAGTTACTTTTATAATTTTGTCTGAGAATGAGTTAAGATTTCAGAGAGTTAAAAAGGACTTAGTTATATCTATCTAAGTGTTATTTCGTAGTCACCTTCTTCAAGTTTCTTCCATTATACAGAGTTTTTCATCAAACATCTCCCGAGAGATTACTTTGCTTTTCCTTATCCCACACCAATTCTATATTGCTAATTGTGTCTTCCACCCTAAGAAAAATCAGAAGCTGGTCATATTATACAGTGGAATACGTGAATTTGCATGGAGTTTAGGGTTTTGGAATAGTTGCATATCATGGAGTTTTTAACAAGTATTGAGTAAATTCTTTAGAGTTGTGGATTTATGAAATCAATTTGATGAATTTACTGTTAGTTGCATGAACATGACATTTACATGTATATTCATGAACACTGTGTAAATAGGATGGGAAAATATGGATATAGTGTTATTTAGTATTTGATAGATTATTAGTGATCAAGTGATGTAGAAATGATTTTTTTTGGACTTTGAAATAGAAATGAAATGGTGTATGGGATTAGTGTAAAAATTTATAAAAAGGTAATATGCTAATATGCTCTATTTTCTATTCATTGTGCATGTGTATATGTGTGTGTGTGTGTGTGTGTGTGTATACGTGAGTAGGTGAGTGCTCTAGAGATGATCAAGAAAAGGATTTTTGAGATGAAGAGTAGTTGTAAAATGATGGTCTGAGATAGGAATGAGTGTATAAATGAAAGTTGAAGAGAAAATAGAGAATATTTATAAAAGTTGAAAATACAGAACATGAAGAGTTCAACTACTGATATTTGTTTTTCTTAATGATTTTGAGAATTTGATTAAACTTGCATATTTAGGGGTAGTATGAATTTATAGTGAATGAGTTTAATGAAATGGAGTAGAAAGATTAGAAATAAAAAAAGTGAAGTATTGGATTTTAGTGAATGGAAGTCATCTGAGAAGTTACTGGGAATGAATAGTTAAAAGAGTTAAAATTTTGATCTGAAACTTCCATGAATAAACTGTATTGATCTAGATTTGGACAAAATTGTCTTCTTGAAAGTTGTAGATCTCTCTTTTAGCTTTCTATTGATATAAAGTTTGCAAAATTTGGAGTTCTAAATCAAAAGTTATGGAGTTTAGAAATTGAGATTTCGATGGAGAGAAGAAGTGGAATTGCACCATTGTGCATAAGCATCACGGTGACTTTTTAGGTTCAAAATGGAAATGCACCGCATTTGAGGATTTAGGCAAAACGCACCGTCGTGCATAAATACGACGATGACGTTGAGGTATAGTGAAAATGCAGCTTTTTGAGGATATTGGATTTGCATCGATGGTGAATTTGGTGATTCATAAGAGAAGGTCGCTATCGTGCAAATGCACGATAGTGACTTTGGGGGGGATTGAACAGCGAAAATCGCTATCGTGTAAATGCATGATAGCAACTTTGAAGTTGTCAGGGGTGATAAACATCCAACAGGTTTTTGGCTATATCTTCTTCGTCTGACCTCCAAATGACATAAGACTTAAATAATTGGACTCATAAGACATTGCTCTACCTCTCCACAAAAAATAATAGCCATATGAAATGAATTGAGAGATATTGAGTGATAAATGTGGGACAGTTCTAACTTGTGCTCTCACCCAATTTTTGTCTTTATTTGTTACAACCATGACTGTTGCACACCCATGTTCCTCTCACACCCATGAATCCTGCACCCTTGTGACTTTCCTCTCTCACGCCCATGAGTTAATTGCAAGACTCATGTTTATTTGTCACGTCAAGTCACTTTGCTCTCCAATAGTGGCTATGACTTGCTATATACCCAAGAGCATTGTGCAAGCTAAACCATCTTGCTTCTTTCGACTATAACTTCTTCTCTAGATAACCAAATGACTTGATTCTTAAACCAATAGATTTCTAACACATTATTATATCTCTCCAAAAAAATTTCTAGCATTCTGAATTGATTTGGAAATAATTTGATCAAATGAAAGTGTGGGAATCTGTTGGAATAGTGTGAATAGGAATATCTTACTGAAAACACCTCAGTATTTTGATTATATTTGGATCTTCAGGATTCCAAATGAGATAATTTTTTATTTGAGTAAACTAGAGAAATAAGGCTACAAATAATATGAAAAATTCGTATTGTGATTCTATCTCTAAGATATTCAATTTCTGGCTGGAAGTTGTATATAGTCTACCATTTTGGATAAGAGCAGTCCCAAAATGTTTAAGGCATATCTTCCAAATTACTTAACCAAATTGAGTTATTTTGGTGTTAATAAAAACATAAGACATAGAGGGACACTTTTCTAGAAGAGAGTATGACCAAATTACAACAATTTCACCTTCTGATTGAACGTGAACAGTAGACCCGAAAGTGTGTCTAAGAAAAATTTGAAAGTAAGCCAATAAGAAATGAATTGTGATTTCAATGGTTTTAATGGGATCTGAACCTAAGTAGAAATTATAATTAGATGAGTTTTGATATGAGAATGATTTTGTGATGAAATTGATAGAAGGATACCCGGGATTGTCTTGAACATGTATTGTACATAATTTATTTCATACATGTGTATTATTAAACACTCATAATTTTGCAAATTATGATATATGTGTATATTGTTTGATATAGAGGAGTAATTGGAATGTCAACCTCCAGATGTTGTTGGAACTTCCTGGCATTAGTTTCGGGAGCAATTTGTGAGTAACCTAGATGGCTCTACTAAATTATTTGTTATGTTAGATATTTGAATTGCTTAATGAATGTGAATGGAATTGTGTTGATTTTGGGAAAAAAGGTCCGACGATTGTGAAATGTGATGAGTTATTGAAATGCTGCTTAAATGTGAATGTGATGAACTATGTGCTTCATAATATGATTGATTGTGATAGATGCATTCCATACATGAATGCATTATCAGATAATGACAGTTGTGACCACAGTAGCTACCGATCAGAGCTTAAAGCTCAAAGTGTGAAAAGAGCCTTGAGCTCAGAAAATGATTAAGAGCCTAAGGCTCACTATGTAAAATGAGCCCTGTATCCTCATCGGATAAAGGACAGTTATCAATAAGCCTGGTATCCAAAATAGATACGAGACAGTTAGGAATTTGATCATAATAACATAACAATTGGAAAGGAGTCTTGTGAGCATTTCATATGCATTTTTAACAAGTATGTGGATTATTTGAAACGTCAAATTGATTTGCTCTTAATGTAAATGTGATATGTGTTCACTATGCAAAGTTGTTAACTATATGTTAGGTAAATTGTTGTGTTGCATGAATTGAGTGAACCATCGATGATGGTTACCTCATTGAGTTCACAAAATTCACCAAAATTGTAATGTGATTTTCAGGATCGAGAGACGACTTTAGCTACTGAGAGGCTCTCCCAGCTATGTGGATTGTATTTTAGCAAGAGAAATCATGACTGAAAAGTCGGTCAGCTGGGATTTTTGGACAACTTAGATAGATTGTATATATTTTCCTCTTTCATGTAGTACTTACGTACTAGGTTGATGATGTACATGTAGTAAAGGTTGAAAGACACAATGTAGGCTTTCGGTTTTATGCAATGAAATAAGGAAATGTTGGGTTTTTAAAGTATTGTGATTTTCTATTGATGCTTTATAAGTGAATAATGATATGATGCCATGTGAAGTGAATGTAGCGATCGATAGTAGCCCGCCCTCGTAAGATATGTACCAAAATGTTCTCCAGGTGTCTTGGTGTGTACTCTACGGTAAGGGGACGCTACATTTAGGTGGTATTAGAGCATGGTTTGACATCTGTTGGGACATATAGGAATGTTAAGCATGAAATATTGTGAGAAATGTAGAAAATGATTGAAATTATTGTTTGTTATAAGTCATCTGCTCTCGGTGATCAAATTAATCAACCAGCTGACTAAGGATCGGTAGGAGCCAATAGGGAATCCTTAGTGCCTCGATCTGATGAGAAGCCTCCTAGAGTTCCTGAGAGAAGGGAGAGGAGGTATGATAGGCTATGGAAGTAGGGAGTTGTGCAATTTTATGGCAGCACAGATCCTGCTGAAGCCAAAGGATGGTTGGAAAAGACAGAGAGTTTTTGATCAAATAGACTGCGAGCCTGATGAGAGGTTCGACTATGCAGTGTCCTTACTGCAGGGCCCAACTTACCAATAGTAGAAGACTGTCCCAAGCAGTACTACTAAGCCTTGCCAATTGAAGTGGGAAGACTTTCTAAGAGTCTTCAGAGATAGTTACATGCCCAAGATCTACTTGGACATGAAGATGAAGAAGTTCTTAGAATTGAAGCAGGGTAAGATGTTAATAGCTGCATATGAGATTCGGTTTAATGAGCTGATGGGTTATGCTGCTGCTCTGATCCCTACAGAAGAAGAAAAGTGTAGAAGGTTTGAGGATGGACTTAATATGGAGATCAGAACAAGGTTAGTGCTTTTAGATCTGGGTAATTTTATTGAGTTAAGAGTTGCTTCAATCAGAATTGAACAGCTACTGAGAGAGAGACAAGCAGAGACTAGGCAAGGATCCAGTATGAAGAGGTCTAGTGAGAGTCATGGCAGTTTTGGCAGAAGATTTAGTAAGCGCCAGAACAGAGCCTTTAAACCCCCATGTAGATCCAGGCAATCAGGATCTAGGCAAAGGGGTAGATCTTCACAGACTAGCAGTGGAAGGGGTGTAGTACAGAATCAGTTTCGAATATGTGAGCATTGTGAGAGGAGGCATGGTGGTGAGTGTTGGAGGTTAAATAGAGCTTGCCTCAAATGCAGCTCCTTTGACCACCGGATTAGGGATTGTCTTATTACTTTGGGAGTTTAGTCTGGTGTGAGTGGCGATCTGGGAGTGATGCTACAATCCAATAGAGCAGAGGTAGTGGATCTGGACAGAGAGGCTGAGGTAGAGATAGAGTGAGCTCTAGGAGTTCTTCCATGAGAATTGAGGGGCAGGGCAGCCAACCGCAGTCTTAGGCTTGAGTCTATGCTATGACCAGGCAGGAGGCTAAAGACTCACCAGATGTGGTTGCAGGTGCGCTTCTTATTTATGACTTTGAGGTATTTGCACTACTAAATCCAGGATCCATACACTCCTTTATTGCACCACATTTGGCATGTAGGCTGCATTGTGATAAGGATTGCTATAGTATGGGCTAGAGGTGAGTACACCTTTAGGTAGTACTACTATTATAGGAGAGGTCTGCAAGGGGTGCTTGATTTGGATTGATCAAGCAGAGTTAGAGACAGACTTGATTATAAAACAGTTAAGAGAGATAGATGTTATCTTAGGTATGGATTGTCTCACTACTCATAGGGCTATCATTAACTGCTACACCAAGGAGGTAGTACTGAAATCTCCTGGTCAGCCGAGGACAATCTTCAGAGGAGTTAGTCAAGCAGTGCCAGCCAGAATGGTATCCTTCATAAGTGTAATGAGATTGATGCAGGAAGGATGTGAGGCTTATCTGGCCCACATCGTTGATACTAGAGCAGAGTAGAGTATACAAGACATTCCCATGGTTAGGGAGTTCTTGGATATATTTCCCGATGAACTACTTAGTTTACCATCAGATCGAGAAATGGAGTTCACGATTGATCTAGCTCCAGGTGCTGCTCCTATTTCTATTCCTCCATATAAGATGACACCTGTGAAATGAAGGAGTTAAAGACTCAGCTTCAGGAGTTGCTGAAAAAGGGTTTTATTAGACCCATTGTTTCACCTTGGGGAGCTCCAGTGTTGCTTGTGATGAAGAAGGATAGGACTTTGAGGTTATGCATCGATTATAGGCAATTAAATCAGGTGAAAGTGAAGAACAAGTATCCATTGCCTAGAATTAATGATTTGCTTGATCAGTTGCAAGGAGCTCAATTATTCACTAAACTGGATTTGAGGTTAAGGTACTATCAGTTGAAGATAACAGAGACTGATGTACCTAAGAGTACATTCAGGAGTAGGTATGGGCACTATGAGTTTCTTAGTGATGCTGTTTGGGTGACTAATGCTCCGGTAGCTTTTATGGCCTTGATGAAGAAGGTGTTTCAGCCCTTCTTGGATCGATTTGTGATTGTGTTCATTGATATCATGGTGTATTCAAAGAGTAGAAAGGAACATGCTGAACATTTGAGAGTCATTTTACATATTATGAGAGAAAAGCAACTGTATGCCAAATTTAGTAAGTGTGAATTTTGGTTGGATCAAGTAGTGTTTCTGGGACATGTAGTGATTGGACATGGCATACAGGTAGATCCAAAGAAAATTGAGATAGTGATGAATTGGAAAGCTCCGAGAAATGTGTCTAAAATTTGAAGCTTCCTAAGATTGGCTAGATATTACCGAAGATTTGTCGAGGGGTTTTCTCTGATCTCAGCCCCTCTGACAAAACTTTTAAAGAAGAATGTAGTGTTTAGATGGAATGAGGAGCACCAGAAGAGCTTTGAGGAGCTGAAGCATCGGTTGACTACTGCATTGGTGTTGACTATTCCACTGGAGACTGGAGGATATGTGGTGTATAGTGATGCATCTCATCAAGGACAGGGATGTGTATTGATGCAACATGGCAAGGTGATTGCCTATGCATTGAGACAATTAAGGTCTCACGAGATCAATTATCCAGTACACGATTTAGAGCTAGCAGCAGTTGTCTTTGCTCTAAAGATTTGGAAACATTATTTGTATGGAGAGACTTTCTAGATATACACAAATCATAAGAGTTTGAGATATCTGCTAAGTTTGAGGGAGTTGAACTTAAGGCAGAGGAGATGGATTGAGTTACTGAAAGATTATGACTGCACTATTGAGTATGACCCAGCGAAAGCTAATGTGGTGACAAATGCTTTGAGTAGGAAGTCTAATATCAGTGCAGTTCAGATTTAGTTATCGATGTTACCTAATCTGATTCATTTGAAAGCTCTGAATGTGGAGTTGAACCTGGAGCAAGATGAGTCACTGATTGCCACTTTGAAGCTAAGATCGATGCTACATGATAGAATCAGAAAGGTCCAGAGGAAAGATCCTGATATGATGAAGCTTATAGAGAATGTGAAGGTAAACCCAAATTCGAAGTTTGAATTGAGGGATGAGACATTATGGTTGAGACAGAGGCTGTGTGAGCTTAATATGGATGATCTGAGGAAAGAGATTCTTGAGGAAGCTCATATGGCCGCCTATGCTATGTATCCTAGTACTACCAAGATATATAACACACTGAAACAGCATTTCTAGTAACCCAGAATGAAAAAGCAAGCAGCAAAGTATGTATCTAGGTATATGACCTACCAACAAGTTAAAGTTGAGCACCAGGCTCCAGTAGGGAGGCCACATTTGTTGCCCATTCCAGAGTGAAAATGAGAATGGATTACGATGGACTTTATTATGGGATTACCTAAGACTCCGAGGCAGAATGATGCGATATGGGTCATAGTAGATCGGTTGACTAAGTCGGCCCATTTCTTACTAGTGAGAGAGAATAACACACTTGATCAGTTGGCCCGGAGATATGTGAATGAGGTGGTGAGACTGCATGGAGTTTTAGAGTCTATAGTATCAGATAGGGATCCCAGATTTACTTCGAGGTTTTGGAAGAGCTTGCAGTCTGCTATGGGTACTAAGTTGAACTTCAGTACAACATTTCATCATCAAATAGATGGACAGAGTGAGAGGACAATCAAGACTATTGAGGATATGCTCAGAGCTTGTGTATCGGAGTTTATAAGAGCTTAAGATCATTATATGACATCGATAGAGTTTGCCTACAACAACCATTACCACAGTAGTATCGGAATGGCACCGTATGGGGTATTGTATGGTAGAAAATATTGATCGTCATTATATTGGGAGGAAGAGGGCTTGAGAATGGTTGAAGGCCCAGAGTTGATACAAGATACAATGAATAAGGTGAAGTTAATCCGAAGCTGAATTAAAGCAGCTCAAGATAGACAGAAGAGTCATGTGGATCAACATCGACGTGATATGGAGTACAATGTAGGAGACAGAGTATTTCGGAAAGTGTCACCTTGGAGAGGAGTTTTGAGTCGGTAGAAAGGACAAGTTAAGCCCTAGGTACTTTAGTCCTTATGAGATCATTAAGAAAATAAGACCTTTGGCCTATAAGTTGGCTTTACCGAATGAGATGTCTCAATTACATAATATGTTTCATGTGAGTATACTCTGAAGATATCGATCGGATCTGACACATGTGATTTCGACTCAAGAGATTGAGGTTGCTAGTAACTTAAGTTATATTGAAGAGTCGATCAAGATTATGAGGTATCAAATCAAGCTGTTGAGGAACCGAGTTATTCCATTGGCGAAAGTCCTTTGGAGGAACCACTCAACTGAGGAAGCAACATGGGAGATGGAGGAGCATATGAGGAGACAATATCCTCACCTATTTGAACAAACAGGTAAGAATTTCGAGGATGAAATTTCTTTTAAGTAGGGGAGAGTTGTGACATTCCATTACCTATGGGAATGCTAGAATAGTAAATATGAGTGATTAATGAGATATTAGAAATATATTTTTCATGCTCATGCATAATATGTCATACACATACATGTGAATAGTGAAATCTTGCATATGAAAATAATTATACATGCATTCATGGATGATTCTGAGTATAATTGAATTGAGTTGTGATATTATTGGGAATTTTGAATTTATGATGTTGGAAATTTTATTGGTTAGTGTGATTGTTATATTTTTTAATTTTGGTAAATTTAGGAATAATTTTCAAAAATTTTTGAAAAATAAGAAAAAGGAATCAAAAGAATATTGGAGATAATTGTGATGTAAAGATGAGAGTTGAAGAAATTAGTTCAAAAGGAACTTGGTTAGAGCATAGACATTAGGAAAGTGACAAGTGTCACTGACTTAGTAAGTTGCCTTTATAATTTTGTCTGAGAGTGAGTTAAGATCTCAGAGAGTTAAAAAGGACTTAGTTATATCTATCTAAGTGTTATTTTATAGTCACCTTCTTCAAGTTTCTTCCCATATACAGAGTTTTTCATCAAGCACCTCCCGAGAGATTACTTTGCTTTTCCTTATCCTACACCACTTCTACACTGCTAATTGTGCCTTCTACCCTAAAAAAAACCAGAAGATGGTCATATTATATTGTAGAATACGTGAATTTGCATGGAGTTTAGGGTTTTTGGAATAGTTGCAGATCATGGAGTTTTTAATAAGTATTGAGTAAATCCTTTAGAGTTGTGGATTTATGAAATAAATTTGATTAATTTACTGTCAGTTGCATGAACATGACATTTGCATGTATATTTATGAACACTGTGTAAATAGGATGGGAAAATATGGATATAGTGTTATTTAGTATTTGATGGATTATTAGTGATCAGGTGACGTAGAAATGACTTTTTTGGAGTTTGAAAGAGAAATGAAATGGTTTATGGGATTAGTCTAGAAATTTATAAAAAGGTGATATGCTGATATGCTTTGTTTTCTATTCATTGTGCATGTATATGTGTGTGTGTGTGTGTGTGTGTGTGTGTGTGTAGGTGAGTGCTCTAGAGATGATCAAGAAAATGATTTTTGAGTTAAAGAGTAGTTGTAAAATGATGGTCTGAGATAGGAATGAGTGTATAAATGAAAGTTGAAGAGAAAATAGAGAATATGTATAAAAATTGAAAATACAGAACATGAAGAGTTCAACTACTGATGTTTGTTTTTTTTTAATGATTTTGAGAATTTGATTAAACTTGCATATTTAGGGGTAGTATGAATTTATGGTGAATGAGTTTAATGAAATAAAGTAGAAAGATTAGAAATAAAAAAATTGAAGTATTGGATTTTAGTTAATGGAAGTCATCTGAGAAGTTATTGGGAATGAATAGTTAAGAGAGTTAAAATTTTGATCTGAAAATTCCATGAATAAACTATATTGATCTAGATAGATTTGGACAAAATTGTCTCCTTGAAAGTTGTAGATCTCTCTTTTAACTTTCCATTGATATAAAGTTTGTAAATTATGGAGTTCTGGATCAAAAGTTATGGAGTTTAGAAGTTGAGATTTCGGTGGAGAAGAAGTGGAATTGCATCATCGTGCATAAGCACGACAGTGACTTTTAAGATTCAAAATGGAAATGCACCATCATGCTTTTGAGGATTTAGGCGAAATGCACAGTCGTGCATAAGCACGACGGTGACCTTGACGTATAGTGAAAATGTGACTTTTTGAGGATATTGGATTTGCATTGACGGTGAACTTGGTGATTCATAAGAGAAGGTCGCTATCGTGCAAATGCACGATAGTGACTTTGGGGGGGATTGAACAACGAAAATTGCTATCGTGCAAATGCATGATAGCGACTTCGAAGCTTTTAGGGATGATGAACATACGACTGGGTTTTGGCTATATCTTCTTCTTCCGACCTTCAAATGATATGAGACTTAAACCATCGGACTCGTAAGACATTGGTCTACCTTTACACCAAAAATCATAGCCATATGAAGTGAATTGAGTAATAAACGTGGGATGGGTCTGACTTATGCTCTCACCTAATTTTTGTCTTTATCTATCACACCCATGACTCTTGCACACCCATGTTCCTCTCAACCCATGTGACTTCCTCTCTCACGCCCATGAGTTAATTGCAAGACTTATGTTTAATTGTCACGTCAAGTCACTGTGCTCTCCAATAGTGGCTGTGACTTGTTGTATACCCAAGAGCATTGTGTAAGCTGAACCATCTTTCTTCTTTCGACTATAACTTCTTCTCTAGACATACAAATGACTTGATTCTTAAACCAATAGATTTCTAACACATTATTCTATCTCTTCACAAAGATTTGTAGAATTCTGAATTGATTTGAAAAAAGTTTGACCAAATGAAAGTGTGGGAACCTGTTGGAATAGTGTGAATAGGAATATCTTACTAAATACACTTCAGCATTTTTATTATAATTGGATATGTAGGATTACAAATGAGATGATTTTTGATTTGGAGTAAACTAGAGAAATAAGAATACAAATCATATGCAAAAGTCTAATTCTGATTCTGTCTCTAAGATGTTCAATTTCTGGCTGGAAGTTCTATATATTCTACCGTTTTGGATAAGAGTAGTCCAAATATGTTTGAGGCATATCTTCCAAATTAATAAACCAAATTGAGTTATTTTGGTGTTAATAGAAACATAAGATATAGAGGGACACTTTTCTAGAAGAGAGTATGACCAAATTACAATAGTTTCACCTTCTGATTGAATGTGAACAGTAGACCCAAACGTGTTTCTAAGAAAAATTTAAAAGTAAGCCAATGAGAAATAAATTGTGATTTCAATGGTTTTAATAAGATCCGAACCTAAGTAGAAATTATAATTAGATGAGTTTTGATATGAGAATGATTTTGTGATGAAATTAATGAAAAGATATTCGGGACTGTCATGAACATGCATTGTACATAATTCATTTCATACATGTGCACTATTAAACACTCATAATTTTGCAAATTGTGATATATGTGTATGTTGTTTGATATAGAGGAGCAACTGGAACGTCAACCTCCAGACGTTGCTGAAATTTTCAGGCATTAGCTTCGAGAGCAACTTGTGAGTAACCTAGACAGTTTTACTCAATTATTTGTTGTGTTAGATTATGTTTGAATGGATTAATGAATGTGAATTGAATTGTGTTGATTTCGGGATAGAAGGTCCGATGATTGTGAAATGTGATGAGATATTAAAGTGTTGCTTGAATGTGAATGTAACGAACTATGTGCTTCATAATATGATTGATTGTGATAGATGCATTACATACATAAATGCACAATCAAATAATGGAAGTTGTGACCAGAGTAGCCACCGATCAGAGTTTAAAGCTGAAAGTGTGAAAAGAGCCTTGAGCTCAGAAAGTGATTAAGAGCCTAAGGCTCACTATGTAAAATGAGCCATGTATCCTCATCGGATAAGGGACAATTATCAATGAGTCCGGTATCCAAAATAGCTACAGGACAGTTAGGTACTCGGTCACAACAATGTAACAATTGGAAAGGAGTCTCATGAGCATTTCATATGCATTTTTAACAAGTATGTGGATTGTTTGAAATGCCTAATTGATTTGCTCTTAATTTAAATGTGATATGTGTTCATTATGCAAAGTTGTGGATTATATGTTATGTGAATTGTTGTGTTGCATAAATTGAGTAAACCATCGATGATGGTTACCTCATTGAGTTCACAAAACTCACTAAAATTGCAACGTTGATTTTCAGAATTGAGAGACGACTCTAGCTACAGAGAGGCTCTATCGGCCATGTAGATTGTGTTTTGGCAAGAGAAGTCATGGTTCAAAAGTTAGTCAGCTGAGATTTTTGGATGGCTTAAATAGATTGTATATATTTTCCTCTTTGAAGTAGTACTTATGTACCAGGTTGATGATGTATATGTAGTAAAAATTGAAAGACACAATGTAGGCTTTCGATTTTGTGCAATGAAATGAGAAAAAGTTAGGGTTTTAAAATATTGTGAATTTCTATTGATGCTTTACAAGTGAATAATATGATATGATGCCATGTGAAGTGCATGTAGTGATCGATAGTAGCCCACCCTTATCATAAGATATGTACCTAAATGATCTCTGGGCGTCCCGGTGTATACCCTATAGTAAGAGGATGCTACAATAATACTATGAATTGAAGGTTAAGCTCCAGGAGTTGTTCGTGATGAAAAAAAAACTAATCACTTGCTTTCTTCTTTTATTAACATCAATTATCTTCATAATACAATGATTAATTTGATTTTTCTTTTTCTTCTTCTTCCTCTAAGTAATCTTAAATAAGTCTCAATCTTGACTAATTAAATTAGTGAAGACAATTTTTAATGAAAAGAAGTAAAAGAAGAACAAAGTGAGGAGATAACTGCTCAGGTAAGACGAGACATGACTCGATATTTGGAGAATATAATTAGTTTGATTAAAATAAAAGTGATATTCCAATAAAGGCTGAAAATTTCACCTCTCCAATACAATTGGATATCTGTTGAAGAAATTAGGTTTATATAAGGATTTGTATTTTATTTTGTAGCTGAATCAAATTGAATACAGGGACAAATACGTACCATATTCCTTTTGGAATTTAAATGAAGTAAAAGCCAGGATGTAGAAAATGAAAGTTTATCAGCTTAAGTGAAATTTAATTACTATCCAAATAAAGGGATTTTTGGTGTTGAAAAAATGCAATATTGCCTACCTTATTAAGTCTTTCGGCTAATGCACGAACAGATCCGATTAAACTAGATTCACCAGTAACTAGGGGATATGCATTATCTACGCTTAATATAATTCATGATTTTTTCTCTCATAATCTCTCTACTAGCTAAGGGCAAGGTTGTGTACTTTGGACCTCCCTAAATCCCGTGTATCAGCAAGATTCCTACTAGGTATGTTGTTATTTAATTTCTAATCAAAATACTTTTATGTATGTTTGATTATACTTTTATGTATGTTTGATTATATCCTTATCTAATTAAAATACAAAATTACTCTAATGACTTTCATGAATCAAAAGATCTTTTTATCTAATACGTAACAATATAATTTTACATATTTAAATTTAAAAAAAGGTTGTTTGAATCGGATCTTTGTTTATTTAATGAAAAGCCTCGACACTCAATTACTTGATTTGATAAGAGTTTGAACTTTTTGTAGCAGTATACTGAAGATTGAAATTCCCTATTGTCTATTATACCAACTTGATGAAAAAATATAATTTGTATCGAAGATTGAAAATAGTATAAAATTGTAGCTAAACAATAACACAACTCTTTAAAAAATCAACTAAATATCAACGACCATAAAGAATTCTTCAACTTGCAGCACCAAACAATATGAAAATATGAAACTTATTGATAAATTAAACGCCAATATTTACATAAAAAAAACCTTCAGTGTAAAGAGAAAAAATCACGAGACAAACCGACAAGCAAATCCAATATATTCAATAAGGATTTACAAAGAAGAGTTAAATTTTCTTCCTGCAACAACAAGTTGTTTCACAAAGTTTCAGGATTGAATCCAAGGTTGATATCATAATCAACAATCACTCAAACTAATATCAAAACTAATCAAACAAGGATGAGAATACAATACTATTTATTCTCTCTCTATTTTTCCTTAATTTTAGACGTTATGATGGCACTCTCTTTAGAACCTATGTCTTTTTCTCTTTTATATCACGAAATAATTATACATGGTTACAAAGAGTTACAAAATCTCCATAAAAAACAATGTATCTTCATAAGGGTGTGTATATGACTGTGAATGTCTTCAATATTCACACGTTCCTTCATATGTTTACAGAGACTTACATGATTGATCCACAAGACTATTAAGTCAAGACGCGATTGTGTAGCATTTTAAACGATCATGTATCTCTCCAGAATAGATGTTTTCATCTTGTCTTCACTTGTTCAACCTACCCATGAACCATAAAGTCGTCTACAATCACTGAAAGTCTCAAAATAGGCCTAAACATTGAACAATCTCCCCCTCCAACTCAAATATAAGGAAGACTCGTTATTCTCCATCATCTACTTGAGATACATCCAGACAAGCTTACTATAAAGTTCATGCTTATTTTTGGGAATTATTTTACACCATTGAAATTCGTATGAACCTTCTTCAATATTAATTATTGCTCTTCTATCACAGACCTCAAACAATGATATCTAACATTTATGTGCTTTGTACAAGAATGATACATAATATTTTTTCTTAATTTAGTAGCACATTGATTACCACAAAATACTACATAGTCTTCTTGTTTCACATCCCACTCTTGAAGGAACCTTTTCAACTAGAGCATCTTTTTACAATCTTCTACTACAGCTATCTATTTTGCATCAGTTGTAAATAAAATTACACACTTTTATAGCTTGGATTTCCATGAAATGGTAGCCCCTGCAAACTTGAAAAAAAAAACTTAGAGTAAATTTTTTTTCATCAAGATCTCCAGCCATATCAGCATTTATAAAATCTTCTAGAGTTAGCTTATCATTATTAAAGCATAAAATCCACTTCGTTGTGCCTCTCAAGTATCTCAGAATCTATTTCACTGCTTCCCAGTAAACTTTCTTAGATTTAATAAGAATCTGCTCACTATCCTAATAACTTGATCAATATCTGGCCTTGTGCACACCATTACATACATCAAAGACCTTATGGTAAATGAATATGGAATAAAGGGCATACCATATTTCTCCTTTTCTGTTGAGGGATATGTGCACTTATACAGCTTGAAATAAGATGCCAGTGGTATAGTAACTGACTTGACATGCTTTATATTGAACGCTTCTAGAACTCATTCAATATATCTCTCCTGAAATAACCTTTCTTCCTGTCTCAAGTTATCTTCATGCTTAGAATCTATTTTGCGGGTCTTAAATCTTTTATATCAAAATATTTGAACAAGTCCTCCTTTAGCTTTTGGATTTAAACAATGTCTTACCCATAATTAGCATATCATTAAAATAAAGAAGAAGAATGGTGAAGTTCTCTCTAAAAACTTCTTGAAATGCCACTACGTTGGAGCTTGTTTTAAGCCATATAAATTTTTCTTCAACTTGTAGGCCATATTTTCCTTACCTTTAACTTTGAAATCTTCTGGCTACTTCATATATATTTCCTCTTTCAAATCTTAATGCAAGAAGGTTATTTTAACATCCAGTTATTCGAGTTCAAGATCTAAATAGGTAATTAGACCCAAAATTGTTCGAATTGAGGTCAAATTAACTATTATTGAAAAGATTTCATCAAAGTTGATACCCTTCTTTTGACTGTATCCTTTCACTACCAGCCTTGTGTTGTGCTTTACTAGCTTATTACTATCTCTCTTTATCTTAAACACCAATTTATTCTTCAATGCTTTTTTGCCTTTTGGAAGCTTAACAAGCTCGTATGTATTATTCTTCTTTAAATAATCAATCTTTTCCTTCATAGTTGTGAGCTAAAGATTTTTGTCTTTATAATATGCAACCTCTCTTATGCTTCTAGAACATCACATCTCTGCTCCTGACCACCTTTTACTTTTCTAGGTCATAAATTCTTAAGTCAAACTGATCACCAACATATCCAATAAAAGTGTAAGGTATCAACTTTGAGTCAAGCTTCTTTCTCTAATTTTTGGGTATATGTGTACATACCTTGCAATCAAAAACTCTTAAATGATGATATATGGGATCCTTTCTAATTTACGCTCTCTCGGGAATCTAAAAAACTAACAAAATTAAGGGAGCTCGATTAATTAGGTAGATCACTGGCTAGATTGTTTCTCCCTAAAATGTCTTTAGCAACATAGACATTCTAAGTATGCAACGAACCTTCTCCATAATGGTTTTGTTTATCATCTCTGAACCCCATTATATTGTAGAGTTCATGGTTCAATTTTCTCATATCTAATGTTATGTGATGTATAGTATTCTTCAAACACTTTAGAAGTATACACCCCTCCATTATCTGTTCTCAGGAACTTCAATTTCTTCTGAGCTTTCCCTTCTACCATAACAAGAAATTTTTAGAAAGTTCTAGATATTTGACTCTTAGAGTTCAACATATACACCAAAGTCTTCCGTAAAGCATCATCAATAAATGTAACAAAATATTTGTTACCTCTTGCTGACTCCCCCTTATAGGGCCACAAACATTTGAATCACCAACTCTAATAACTCTGACTTCCCTATAAATCTTACTCTGACTTCCTTATAAATCTTCTTTTGAAAAGGACTCTATATTGCTTTCCAGCCAAGAATGATTGCAAAGATTAAGTGATTGTGAGTTCTTCACTAGGATAAGGAATTTTCTAGTTAGAAACTTTAAACCCTCCTCACCCATGTGTCCTAATCATCGATGTCATATATTTGGTAAAGTTTATTTTTTGAGTGTGTATACTTCTCCACCACCATATACCTTTAAGTGTGTCTTGTACAGTGAGCAACATAACTCTCCTTAGGTAACCATCGTTGCACCTTTGACATTTTCCACTTCCTATCCCTAAAAGTGTGCTGAAATTCTTCTTAATCTAACATATTATTTGATAACAAATTTAGCCTTAGATCAGGGAAGTGTCATAGTTTAGTAAGCATCTAACATTTTTTGAACTCATATTTCACCTATATCTTGGCGAAACTTGGTTTCCCGTCTTTACACTCCCAAAATCTCTGCCCTTGTAGTTTGAAAAGTACTCTACATTTGGAACACAATGATAAGATACTCTAGTATCAATCAGCCATTGAAAACAAAAATTGATGACATGGAAGCATTCAATAATGGAATAAACTAGGGACAACTCACCATCTATGCTTGAAGTTATTGCTATGGTATTTTTATCATCATCATCATTCTAATGATCTTACTTTTTCTAATCCCTCTTCCACTTATAGCAGAACCTCTTGATGTGCCTTGGCTTATTGTAATAGTGACATGTCTCCACGTCTTTGTCACTTTTGGACTTTAAACAATTCTTAGACTTGACGCAATCTTTGGGACCCTACTCTTGTTCCTTCCTTTGCTTTCTGTCACAAAGGCCTTCACGTTGTCAACTTTGATCTCTCTTCTTCTAATTTCTTCATTAAACATACTCTCTTTGATTATATTCAAAGAGAGCACACCTTCAGGAGATGACTTGCTACTCGTCACCACTAGCGTCTCCTAGCTATTCGATAAGAAACTCAACAAAAATAAAGCTTGAAGTTCATCATCAAGAATGATTTTCATTGTAGTAAGCTTGTTGATTATGTCTTGATAGTCACTTAAAAGCTCTGGAACTGATTTCCCAGCCTTTAACTTCAAGTTCATAAGCCTCTTAATCAGAGTGGCCTTGTTTTTAGTTGTCTTCCTTTCATATAGACCTTCTAGCTTCTTCCATAGCTCAAAAGGATCTGTTACTTGAGACATGTGGTTGAATATGTTGATCAATCTATTGTCTAATAGTGCCCAGAGTTTTATGCTTCATCTTTTCCCATTCCCTATCTGACATCTTTTCAGGTTTGAAGAAACGTCATTCTTCACACCTTTGTCCCCCATCAATAGGATCAAAAGATCCTTGCAACACAGAAGGTCTTCCATTATGGGCCTCCAAATTGAGTAATTTGATGATGTTAACTTGACTATAGAATTGTTTCTACCTTCAATTACGATGACTCTAATACCACTTATAGGGGGACAATTAGATAACTCTATAAAAAATCAACCAAATATAAACAATAATAAAGAACTCTTCAACTTATAGCAACAAACAATATGAGACTAAGAAACTTAATGATGAAACAAACACCAAGATTTACATAAAAACACTCTAATGTAAAGGAAAAAACTACGAGACAAACCGATAAACAAATCCGTTCTACTCAATAAGGATTTGCAAAGAAAAGTTGATCTCTCATCCCACAACAAGAAGTTGTCTCACAAAGTTTCAGGATTGAAATCAACGTTAATATCATAATCAATAATCACTCAATCCAATCCCAAAATTAATCAAACAAGGATGACTATTTGCCTCTGTCTTTGTTCCTCACTTTTAGATGTCATGCCCACACTCTCAACAAAAATCTACGTCTTTTTCTCTTTTATATTAAGAAATAAGTTTTTTTACACTGCACATGGTCGTGTAAATGACCACGTATTTTTAGCATTGCCTCACTTGCAATTATGCACGATTACAAAGAGTATACGATTTCCACACACAAGCGTGTACACTACTGTGTATGTATTTGATCTTCCTTTACACTTTTACAGAGACTTCACGGTTGATCTATAGGGTTATGTAAGTCAAGATATAGGCGTGTAGCACTCTACATAGATGTGTATGTCTCCGACAGAGATTTTTCCATCTTATCTTCACTCGTTCGTCATTCTCACAAACTATAAAGCCATGTAGGATCACCAACAGTCTCGGATACCAAACAAAAATTGCATTTTAATCATTCAGCTTGAGGCCTTTCTTGTAATGGAAAAGAATAATAAGATGCATTAATACAAATAATTTTGAGGAAGTATAAGTGAAAGTCAACAAATAATAAAGAGTCATTTACTCTCTTATGGTTAAACATGATGCAATCTAAATGATTGTGGACTATTCATATTCATATTATAGTGACCATGTAGATGTCTAAGTTTCTCCATATAACCGAAACCAATGTCTCAACTTTTTATTTAGAGCTGAGCTGCAACATTGTGTTCCGTTCATTTCTTTTGTATGTTTCTTAACAATTTGACCTATGAATTAAGTCAGGTAGAAGTCCATCCAAAAGATAAAAATGGGAGGATGATTTAAGAAATTAAGAACATAAAAAGGCAATGGTGGTAGTAGGTTATAATACATTTCTTAATTTGAACGATCCCTCTAAATAATGTAGTGTTTAGAAAAAACATATGTTTTCACAGCATTACCGAATAGAATTAAAAACAATTACAAAACCCATACCTCGTCACTGGCCTTGCTTGTACCTTTTTATATTGACATTTCCAGGACGAATTTCCTTGATTTTCAGTTATTTTAAACTCATTCACTGTGCTGGAACAGACGTTCTCGTCCCCAGCCCCGTGGTTACTTCATTCCATAAATACGCGGGTGCTAGTTATGCAAAAACACATAACACTCCTCTTTGTTATCAAACATTCTTGTTACAAAATGTGTGGGATACTAGCTGTTCTGGGATGTTCCGATGATTCTCTAGCTAAAAGGGTTCGTGTGCTGGAGCTGTCTCGCAGGCAAGTTTCTCTTTCGTTCTTGTTATTGCCAATCTATTAATCTTTACTTGAGATGGATAATTAATCACCAATGTGGGGCCATTTGCTAAGGATTCGGAACAATGAACTGACGTTATGGATGCTATTGCTTTGTCACCTTTAACAGATTGAAGCACCGTGGTCCGGACTGGAGTGGACTCTACCAGCACGGTGACTGCTACTTGGCTCATCAACGTTTAGCTATCATTGATCCTGCTTCTGGTGATCAACCTCTGTTCAATGAGGACAAAAGTATTGTTGTTACGGTAGCCTTCTCTACCATGGTTAATTTAGTGCACTCGGGGTCTTTCTACATTTTGTGGAGCAATGTGTAGTTGCTTTGGCACACTAACTGCAGAAGAACATCTGAATCTTAAATCAATTGTTTAATACAGGTGAATGGAGAAATTTACAATCACCAAGAACTAAGGAAGCGTTTGTCACATCACAATTTCAAAACGGGCAGTGACTCTGACGTTATTGCTCATCTGGTAGCTATCTTGATATTCATTCAACCTGTAATCATCTCAAAAATTTTCTACTTTATTTTCCTTTGAAATCTTTCCTTTGAATAGTATGAAGAGCATGGAGAAAATTTTGTGGACATGTTGGATGGCATCTTCTCATTTGTGCTATTGGACACTCGAGACAACAGTTTCATTGTCTCCCGTGATGCCATTGGAATCACCTCCCTCTACATTGGCTGGGGACTTGATGGTAACTTCTTCTCCACTCACTTTGGTCGCTTATGTGTGTTCCAAGTTCTAAAATTCGATGACTTCTCATCTCATGTTGTTGTGTCCAGGATCAATTTGGATTTCATCCGAATTGAAAGCTCTGAATGATGACTGTGAACATTTTGACTGCTTTCCTCCTGGTCACTTGTATTCCAGCAGGTCAGGGGGGTTAAGGAGATGGTACAATCCTCCTTGGTTCTCAGAGGCTATTCCATCAGCTCCATATGATCCGCTTGCTCTAAGAAGCGCATTTGAAAGAGTAAGTCTTATGAGATACAGAGTTTAACTATAACACACGCTGTTACTGTAAAAACATCAAATAAGAAGATATCCGTGGGATTATAACTCATTACCAAATACAATCCGTGCAGGCTGTCATCAAAAGACTTATGACTGATGTGCCTTTTGGGGTTTTGCTATCTGGTGGCTTAGACTCATCTTTAATTGCCTCTATCACAGCTCGCCATTTAGCAGGAACCATAGCTGCCCAGCAGTGGGGAGAGCAGCTCCATTCTTTTTGTGTTGGCCTAGAGGTGAGTGCCAATTGCAATTATCACAAAATTACCAATCTTCTTCAAGATATTCTATCCTTGATGAAGTTCATATTCTTAAGCAGGGTTCACCTGATCTGAAGGCTGCAAAGGAAGTTGCAGATTACTTGGGAACTGTTCACCATGAATTTCATTTCACAGTTCAGGTACTAGAAACCCGAATGTTAAGGACACGACTTCATGATATGTTTAAGACAACTGCAGAATATTAACTGTAGGTCTTTGGTACATGACAACGGTACAGGATGGAATTGATGCCATTGAAGATGTCATTTACCATACTGAAACTTATGATGTTACAACTATTAGAGCAAGTACCCCTATGTTCCTTATGTCAAGGAAAATAAAGTCTTTAGGAGTGAAGATGGTTATTTCTGGTGAAGGTTCTGATGAGATTTTCGGTGGCTATCTGTACTTCCACAAGGCGCCTAACAAAGAAGAGTTTCATCAAGAAACATGCCGCAAGGTAACTGTATAACCACATTTGGCACATTTTTTTGGTGTTCATTGAAGATAAGTAAAGACATATGGGCTGCCTAGTGCACAGGGCTCTTTGCTTTGTGAGGAGGGTTATCAATTTTATGCAGCTTGTTATTTGTATTTTACAAAGAGTCTGTTTCCGTAATTCGAAATTGTGATCTTTCAATCACGAATAAGTAACCTTATTAGTTGCTCCAAAGCTCGCCCATGAAAGATAAGTAAAGACATGTGACTAGATAATTCTACTCAATTATTCTTTCCTTTTTGCAGATCAAGGCCCTCCATCAATTTGACTGCTTGCGAGCTAACAAAGCAACGTCAGCTTGGGGTTTGGAAGTTCGAGTACCTTTCCTAGATAAGGAGTTTATTAATGTAGCAATGGCCATTGACACTGAGTGGAAGATGGTAAATACAACCATTCATTACTTTTCCGCCATCATTTAAGGGGGTGTTTCTTAGAGTTGCATTTTTTTTCTTTAAATTTTGTAGCTACTCCAACAATGGTTTTAAGAAATTTCGTTCAATTTCAGATTAAACCAGAACAAGGACACATTGAAAAATGGGCTCTTAGGAAAGCCTTCGATGATGAGGAGCATCCATATCTGCCCAAGGTATATAAGAACCATATGCCTTTGCTTTACATCAATTAAACTACTCGGTGACTTTGTTTAAAATGCTGTCTTCCAATTCTTGCAGCACATTCTGTACAGGCAGAAGGAGCAATTTAGTGATGGTGTCGGCTACAGCTGGATAGATGGTCTTAAGGCTCACGCTACTCAACATGTACATAAATGATTAACCTTCGGTGACATAAATTTTTGTTAATTGTAGAAGGTTTATAACATCCTAAATAATACTTTCAGGTGACAGACAGAATGATGCAGAATGCTACACATATCTTCCCACATAACACCCCTACTACCAAAGAAGCTTACTACTACAGAATGATCTTTGAGAGGTTTTTCCCACAGGTAGTTTAATCAAATTGATAACCATTACAGCAAAACAGTCAAGTCCTGATACTAATCTTGCTGTATTTCTAGCAGAACTCAGCCAGGTTGACTGTTCCTGGAGGAGCTAGTGTGGCGTGTAGCACTGCCAAAGCTGTGGAATGGGACGCTGCGTGGTCGGACAATCTTGACCCGTCAGGCAGAGCTGCATTGGGAGTTCATCTTTTATGTTATGACAAGCAGCAGGCAGTTTCCCACAGCAATGTTATTGTGCCACCAAAGATTATCAACAGCATACCTCGCATGGTGGAAGTTAGTGTTCCAGAAGTTGTTATCAAAAGCTAACGGCAGCCAGAAGTTTGAACGTATCGGTTATTGTGGTAGAAAGTTGTGGCGTTCGGACTTTGGTTGGATTAATGGGTTACGAGAAAATTCCAAGGCGAGGCTCGTAATAATGGAATCCTTGTGTTGTCGCTACCTTCTTGTTTTAATATAAGGTTTTGAAGTTGCCAATGTTATGTAATCCTGTCAAGTCTCAGTGCAAAATTTTATTTTTCTTTCTTTCATTGTTGTGTGTATGGGTGTGTGGCAGTAGCCTGGTCCATTGGTTCCTGCATTGTGTCTATTCACCAAACTAGCTTGTGAAAAGAATAATCTGGATCTCCTTAGGAGCCTGGCCAAGCGGTTTGGTTGAGCATATTGTACGCACGCTGTAAAAAAGTTTCTCATTGCATGTTTTAAAGTCATTTTAGCTGTAATGCCAAATCTTATTTTCCTTCGGACTGTTTTTAATGCACAGTTAAAAGAAGAGCTAATCTATCCGGCGAAGAAAGGTAATATCTCTGGAAACACTATACAAGGACGGAGAGAACAGATGAAGTAATAGCTAAAAACGACAATACTTTTGATCACAATCAGATATGTTTTTAGTGTAACAGGTCGCATGAATTTTATTATGTGTCCCGAATTCTAAGTGAAAGGGAAATAAATGAAGTAAATGCAGAAATACCTGTTTTTGGTTCCATCATATTTCGGAGGAGTTTTCCGAGGTTGTAACGAGTTCGAATTAATTGGGACTTTCATGGGAACTTCTCACCGGCATGTGATTAATGCCTTTCTACAGTTTTCTCACAACGTAAGCTCTTCTAACAAGTCAGGGAATCTTGATACTTACGAATGACATGAGAAATTATAGGAGAACTTAATTTCTTTATATAGTTTCCATTTTGGATTTCCCTATTATAAGCTTAATATAAGTCCATTCTACACTAATTGAAATCTATTTTTCTCTTGAACTTTGACTCATTGACTTAGATCATTTATTGAATCACTTTAGTATCTCTATCTGGATCAAATTATGTAACTTAACCGATAAGTTATTAAAAGCCGATAAAATGCAATTAATTGTTGTCTAACTTTATGAAAAATGTCTAACATTCTCCTCCTTAAATAATAATTAATTGCGGTATTGACTCAAGTTTAAAAATAGTTTAAAAAATTCGATTAAGTCATGCTCCTTTATTGGTAGTAAGTTTAAGAATTAAAAACATTTGATCAAAAGATAATGAAAGTCCTACATTCTATCCCGCGAGGTTTTTGATACTAAAAGATATCAAACACATATGTCACGTGTGACACAAGTCTAATATAATCATGCAGATCTAATTATACCTTATTAACATGAATGAGAAAATGGAGTGTGGCAAACTAATATGATACTTATATGCTCTAATATGTAGCATCTTTCGTTTGTAAGTCTCAATTTTTCTAAACCTTATGCTAAACTGCATCAGATAAATCTTGTTTTCTCTCACCAAATGCTAAAATATATTAGAGAAAACCTTTTTGTTCTCTAACTGAATGCTAAACTACATTAGAGAACCTTTATGAGATTAAAACTTATATCCTCCTATGTCATGTTAAAATTCATGGACATCCGTATTAAACTGTATGTGTCTCAATGACATAGGATTAAGGTCAATCTTTATATATATACCTAATGACCTTTACAATGCTTAAGATCAATACAGAGTTTAAGACTTTCACATGTATTATGACTTTACACAATAATAGGTATTACTGAAGATAAAAAGATGATCATCTTTATTAATAAACAATCATAGTGTTATAATACATCAAAATATATAAACATACATGAAGAAAATATAACGATCCCTAACTAACACTGTCTAAGGATTTTAACACACCTATATACTGGATACATGTCTTTCAAACATAAGTGGGTGAAGTTCTTTAGTTAAAGGACTGGCTAACATCTCCTCAATCATCATATGTTCCACTTCAATGTCACCTTTCTGTATCAACTCCTTAACATCTAAGTATTTAACCTCCAAATGCTTAAGCCCTGCTATATTCTTATTGTTATTACTAAACAATACATCAATAAGATAATCATAATATAACCGAATGGCGCTAGCTACTGAATCTACCACAGAAAACTTAGAAATCAAGTTTCTAAGTCAAACTGCCTATGAAGCAACCCCATAGTATACTACAAACTCTGCACGCATGGTTGAAGAAGTTACCAATGTTTACTTGACACTTTTCCATGATACTGTTCCGTCTACTAACATAAAAATGTAACCTGAAGTAGACTTTTGATCATCCGAACAAATAGCAAAACTGAAATCTGTATACCTCACGAGGCTTAGATTATTGGCACCCCAGTATATTAACATATAATCCTTGGTATGCTTTAGGTATCTCAACACTCACTTAACTACATTCCAGTGGTTTATACCTGGGTTAGTCAGATATCGATCCAGTACTCCAACAGCAAATGCAATATCCAGCCTAGTGCACACCTAGGCATACATCAGGCTATTAATGCAATAGAGTACTGAATGTTCCTTATAGCCTCTCTCTCAACTTCATTCTTTGAACATTGTATCAAAGATAATCTCACACCATGAGAGATATGTCCTACGACGGGTCTATAGTCAACCATATTACCCCTTTATAACACTTGCTCAATGTATGCACTTTGCAAGAGGCTTAATAAATGTGAGATCTATTCCGATGAATTTGTATACCTATGACAAACGATGCCTCACTAAGAGCCTTCATATCAAAATGTTTGGCTAAAAGTTGCTTAACTTCTTGCAAAATGATCAAGCCATTTGACGCGAGTAATATATCATGCACATACAACAATTAGGAAGATGACTTTGCTCCCCTTGACCTTATAATACAAGCATCTTTCAACTTTGTTTTCAACAAAGTCAAAAGAGGTCAGAACCTCATCAAATTTTAGGTACCACATTATAGAAGCTTGTATCAAACCGTATATTGATTTGGTCGATTTGCAAACCTCGTTAGTCATTCCTTGATCCTGAAATCCTTCAGGTGGCTCCATATAGACTTTCTCATAAAGGTCACCTTTTAGGAAAGCGATTTTAACGTCCATATGATATAGTTCTATCTCATAATGAGCTACTATTGTCACAATCACTATAAATGCATCCTTCGAGGATACAGGAGAGAAGCTAACATTAATGTAACACCCCACTCCCGCAAGACTCGAACCCGACCTCGATGGTGATATCCGAGTCCGCGCCCCGCAAGGGTGGCGTGCTACATCACTCAGTCAAAACTCAGCATGAACATTTTTTTTCTTAACACATACTCACACATATTATCATTAATGCGGAAAACAATTTATATAAACAATTCAATGGCCTTGGGGCCCTTTTTATAAATACAATTAATTTCAGTCTGTTAACTTTACAAACTGACTTCATTAGTAATACAAAAATTCAGAAGATAACAATACAATA
>JANZLD010000235.1:38401945-38421183 GCA_026413575.1 Erythroxylum carthagenense | reverse complement strand
GTGCAATTAATCTCATTTATCACTGATGCAAAATCACTATACGTGCAATTCAATTATGAATGCACTCACTGCTCAAGTCATCTAAATTATCGATATGCCCTCACATTGGTAACGGGATGTTACAACTAGGCCTGAAGTCAATTGGTAGAAGCGACAAATGCTTATTGTTGAAAAGGTTGTGGAGAAATTTAAGTGAAAAGGAATCATTATGGATTAAATGGGTGCGTAGCTATATATTAAGGGGTGGTAGACTACGAGCAATCAGACTTAAAGATAGTTTCTTATGGTTCTTTAACCAAATTCTTAGACCGGGGGAGGAAGTTCAGCACCAGATCACTTGCAGGATAGAGGCAGGGGATTGAATTTCATTATGGTATGACAATTAGACAGGTCAAAAAGCTCTAATTCACCATCTGATAGTTAGGTATATTCTGGATAGATTTTCAAAAAAATCTAAAATCTAAGAATTAGTTGTAGATGGCAACTGAGATCTTTCCCAAGAGGAGATAAGATCTCTTTCGATACCATAGTATCGAAACAGTGAAGGAGATGATATATATCTATGGAATGGTCTAGCTATATCGGACATAACGAACAGGTAAGCAAAACAACTAAAGTATGGGACAAACCCAAGAATTGGATGGTGTAAGTTGATCTGGAGTAACACAATCAAGCTAAATGCCAGCTTTTTAAGTTGGTTAGCCATGACAAACAAACTAAGCATTATGACAAGATTAAAATTCCTTTCCTCCTTTAAAAGATGTATCCTTTGCATCTAAGACAAAGAGGATAGAAATCATCTATTTTTCAAATATGAGTTTTCTAATAGAGTATGGCGGCAAATTTCCTCTCTATGTACACTTAATTGCTATCAAAGCAATCTGAATGGCATTATACAAGAGATACTACTCAACCATGCATCCAAACATGACAAGGATGTTTACATGATAGCCATTACAACTTGTATTTAGGAGATAGGGAAGGAAAGGAATAACATCAGATTTGCAGGAAAGGAAAAAGGCATACATTCTCTCACGGAAGTCATCTCTAATAGTATCAGAGAACAACTGGTCATAAACCAGATGGAGAAGAAATGTAGTGAGAAACTAGTAATTTCTTAGAGACTTTAACGAGACTCCAAGAATACCTAGCACACCTAACACATCTTTGAACAGTACATCTGTATGACCAAAACTAGCAAGGCATCACACACATAACTTTTCGGCAGGAATCTAAAGTTGGAGCTCTTACCTTACGGAGTCACTCCTCCATGAGGTCTTAATGCTTGATCATCTACATCCATCATTGGTACTGAAGACAAGTAGTCACGTGATGGGAGATATTAGCCAGAGCTCAAATATAGAGGAAGACCCATCGAGTATCCCTAATTAAAGAAGTTATGAGTGAAGAAAAACGCAAAGATGAAGAAACTAAGCTCAAATCAGAAATCCCTTACCTCCTTAATCGACTGGAGAAAGAGTTAACAGAGACTTTTGAGCCCTAATTCGGAAACTTCTGGAGGAACTTTAATTGAAGGAATTTAGTTAACTTGTTTTAGGAAGATCTGAGGTGTTTTACTCGAGGTTGGATGTTACACGATGTTAACTATGCCTCTAGCTTACGATGTTGTTTGGTCATTTTTTCTGTTATCCTTTTAGTAGGATAAGTATTGTACTGAACTCCTTCTCTTTTTTAATTCTATTTAATTTTTCCAAAAAAAAACTACAACTGGGGATGGGCTTGTCTCTTAAGCATTACATATTATTCGTACTCAAATGAAGGGGTGTCTTTTTCATGTACTGCCTTTGCTTGAAAGAGAAGTGTTAAAGATGGATGCATAATAAGTGCAGCAAAGATTGAATAGTAGGTGTGAGTCTTCAAACACTCGTAATCCGCAATGGTTCAAATTGTTACCCGAGTATAACATTTAGCTCTAAAAAAAGATGTTTCTTAGTCATAAAAGTATTATATACAAACACAACTACTCGATCTATCACATTAAAAAAATATACAATAAAATAACTTTATTTAATTTAATATGCTAACTCCACCTAAATTTTATTTTGTCAATCATGTACACTGGAGTTATCGATAATCTATCTATCTCCTTAAAAAATAGTGGCAAGGGATAAGCTGCCTACTCAATAAAGATAACTGACTGTGCCCTTAAAGTCAAATAACTCAATATATGAATATAAAAATTAGTAAGTGATTAAAACATACATATAATACTAAAATACACAACATTATTCAACCTATCCAATCAATTGATAAAAATCCAAAATTATATCAAAGCAATGATTAAAACTAATATGATTTTATTACTGCTATCTGTATTTTATCCATAATTAACTGAATTACCTAAGGCTTGCTTAACCTAATAGGCTTACATTCAATGGTCTGTCGACTCCTTTGTACTGATCGTAATCTCTCACCAATTGGAAACATAATTAGATGTACAAATATCAACACAAGGTATCCCAATTTCTCAATCTAATTTGGTACTCCGGTATCACTCAAGTACCCAATCATCAATATATGATATCCCCAAGATTCAGGATATTAGATACTACTTTAGTACCTAGCCATCGACATAGGACAGCCTCGAGACTCAAGATGTCTTGGTACTTGCTCTACGAATAGATAGCTAGTTATAGCTCGCTCATATTTGAACAACCTAGCAATTATGACCATCATATGTAGCTTATCATAGGTAAGCCACAGATTCACAATTTACAACATTTATTCACAACTTATTATTAGTCAGTCTCCATTTAATTAACAAATTTTTTGCCTAATTAACAAGTGATATATCTCATAATACGTGATAAAATATAAAAGCAAAAAGCCTTGTATTATGTTAATTGTTTATGAAATAAATAAACATAATTCAGGTATTTTAGAAATCCATATATATAACTATTAATCATTAATTTAATTAATGACTAATTGAAAATATGATTTGCTATAAAATATTTTATTAATAACAAAAATTCAAAGTTTCAAAAACCGTATACAATTGTAAGAGTACAGTCTAATGTTATCATTGCCTGAATTTCGGATTCAACTAATAGATAAGTCTATTTAACTCCTTAATTCGACCCTTTGGACCTAAACATTATAAATTTCTATTAGACTTATTTAAGAAAATTTGTTAATCCAATTTCACTTAATAATCCAACATTATTCCCTTTTCCACTTTATTCTTAATTATAAAAAATATTCTTACTCAATCTAACCACCATAATTACTAAAATATCCTCAATTATTAAAAGTAATATTTGACCCTCATCTATTTACTAATAAAAAATACCCTTCTTGGAATTAAATTCTAATTTTAACCTTAAAATTTTAAACTTTCTATTTTGCCTTTTAATACAAGTTCAATTTTCTGAAATTGCCTTCCTCTCATTATTCATTATACGAATCATCAAGCAAGGTGTACCGGATAATGACATTAAGGATGAAATGATAACAAGGAAGATAATTGGGTATCATGAATGCATAAGAAGACATGAGTGGGAGAAAGATACCAATATAAAGGATTGAAACCTTTACATGGAACCTACATAACACTAAATAGAAAGCTGCGATAAGTGCACTACTGTGCTTATCCAAATTTAATTTTTCAAAAGTTTAAAAAAATTTTCAATTACTTTTAATTAAGAACAACTATTTGTATTAAAATTTGGCTTATACTTAGTTTAATTTGTGCTTTTGTCTTTAGAATTTGTTAACTACAATCATATTGAATAGTCTTTTAAGTGTTCTAATAGTTCTTTTATATTATGGCTGGCAGCTAATAAGAGACTTGGTACCAAAGATACTCTAAATTTACCTCGACTAACACACTCGTGCATACTACGCTTAGAGGCACGAGAGAATATGTATCACATACATTTCAATTGCAAATACTCCTTATAATTATGGAACCACATCCTTAGACTCTATCTATCAAGACCACAACCAATGACAAAGATAAATAAAAGAAAGAAACTAGTTCATAAATATGGGACTTTGTGAGGTAAGAAACCTTAAGCACCTGTAATAAAACAAATAATAACTCGACAAAGATTACAAGCATAAAGAAATTACAAATATGTTATTTTTGAATTCAACTTATCCATTAGCATAAATTTTGATTTTTTTTTTTTTAGGATGAAACAAATGGAACTGTGAGGATAACAAGGTTAAGAACATCTAAAGAGAGTCATTAAATTAAAGTTTCATTGTGTTTTATATTTATCAAGAATGTCAAGACAATATTTACTATGTCTTGCAATTTGGTGAATATTAAGTTTTGAACATTATTATTGACATTGTCTTTTGCTATAATTGCCTAAGTGTTGATGAATTGCTATTTTGTAAATGTCAAGAGCTTTTATATTCTGACTTAATGGAAATTTTTTTTTTCAATGTTACATAACTAATGCAAATATTTTCTTATGCAAGAAATTATTTTATAAACTTTCAGTGCACGAGCAGTAATATTGACCATAATTTTAATATCTTTGCTTATTCAAATTACACTGCAATAATTTTGACCATTAGTAATATAGATATGATAACATGAACAAAAACTCATGCTTAAATTGCCTTCATCTTTAATTTCATAATTAATCAACTTCAAGATGCATTAATAAGTCACACAAAACCAAACCAAATAAAATATAGCTTCACATATAAAGGGTCCTTCTACTTTTACATTCACCCCAATGTTGATGGCAATTGCAAACACATACTACCCATGACTCTTATTTTCAACTTCAGCATTACAGTTTTTTGGCTCTGACTTATTTGTCTTCTTCAACAAAACTCTTCAGCATATGGGAGGATCAACCCCTTTAAAACCCTACAACCTCCACATTAACATTGAAGGTAAATGGAAATTTTAACATTAAACAAATAGGCCGTCATTAAAACGACCGGAGGCGGAGAAGACGTGACTAGAGAGGAAAGATTGAATCAGAGTTAGTCACCTCTCTCCTAATCGGTTGCCCATACTGAATTAACATAAATGACCAGAAAATGTTTGCGGCGCATTTAGGGTAATTATGTATTTTACTTACAGAGGGGGAAATAAAAGAAAAAGGAAACAAGAGAAACTAGGATCTTAAGACCTGTTTTTCTTGGCTACAAGCTATTTTATCAGCTGGAAACCAAAGCAATCTCTTTGCATTAACTATTTCATTCTTAAGAAGGGAAGAGTGGTTCAGTAGAACGAAAGCTTATCAAATTCACCAAGGAGGAGAATTGTTTGCCTGCACAACATAAGAACCAACGGGAGCAAATTAGTGACAATTACAAATGATTCATTTATCAGAAATGAGCTTCTGTCCGCATATGTAGACATGCTCTTATTGATGTTGACTATATAATAAAACCCGATACTGAGACTCTCTTTCCTTCACATTTGTGCAAGAAATTATTTACAAAAGACTGAGGTGGAATGCATGACAGAACAGATCCTCAAAAATGACAAGCTAGAATGGGGTCTGACTGGAATGGTTGGTATCAGGAACACAACAAGTTCTAGATCAGTCAGTTATAGCCCATGCAAATAAACCAAAACTCAGTGCTGACACACTAATATCTTCCGTCGCTGGTAGCATTTCAAAATATCATTACTACGACCACTACTCCCCTTGTTGAAAGTGCTTGCATCGTTATTATCACCAATTCGTCTATTCTGGAAATCAGAATGCTCAATCAAGAAGTCCACATTGACTTTGCTTCCGGAAGATTCATTTGCAGGATGGATTGGGTGGTTCATCTGTTTGAGCCAAAAAAACAAAAAGAAATGAATAATTTGCTCAAAACAGCAAAAGACAAAAATAAATAAGAGCCACAGTAATCACCTGATGGCTTTTATTATTACTACTTCCATGCCCTGCAGAAATGCTGGCAAGAAACAATGAATAATCAGCACTAATAGCATAAGTAATTAGCGTAGAGGCTCTTTTAGCACTTAAAAGAATATTTGTAAATGTTCTAGTATAAAGGGAATGTGCATTCATCTCTTAAAGGGAAATTGGAAGTTATACTACATGATTTGAATATCTTTGAAAACTTATTTAAAATTGTTTCGTTCACGAAAGGTGTGTTCTAATAAGCTTGTGCAAATATTTTCATCTTGTTTGCTACCTATTCATAAAGCAGCAAAGTCAACTAGCTGCTTCATCTTCCCTGAAAATGTCCATTAAACTTACCCTGATCCTTGAGGTTAGCTTTTTATTGCATTTTGTGGCATCTACAGAAATTTAATAGATGGAAGACCTTTTCAGCGAATTAGTAAAGTAACCAGACTTGTAAAACCTTGCTTCAATTTGAGAAAGCCTGCTGTTCTCTTCACTAAATCTCGCACAAACCACACCTTGTAACCTATAGATTGAAAGAGGAACTCCTTCCTGTGAGGCAACTCTTAAATCTAGTTTCACATCAAGGCGTACTTATCAGCTTATTATCACTTTTCACATTTAAGTCCTAGATGATTTATTTTGATGACTTATTTTACTTGGAATTTACAGAAATTAGGTAAAGTGAGTGATAAGTGAGACATACTCCACCAATCCTTGCTCCACAATTCCAATCTCCTCAATTTGATCTACTTGGAATACTTCAGATACAACACTAGATCTATCCATATCAACACTTTCCCTGCTTCTGCAAGCACCATCATCACGTGCAGGTTGCAAATCTGTCAAAGAGAATAAAAGAATATTATTACAATGATACACCTTAGCTACACTGGGAAAAGGAAAATGATCAACTATTTAAAAAACCTCTTGTAAGACTTGATTCAGAAGGAGGGGACTTCATTAGCTGCTTGTGGCACATGACAGTCTCCTGAAAATCCAAGAAAGTGCAATCCACAAACTGCAATCTCTCACAGTTGGTCATCTTTCTAAACCCAAATGAGCCCGTCCATGTGTTTAAGACACTATGAACTGCAGGCAAGACTAATCTCTGGACTCCTAATTCCATTAGCTTCTGCAGAAGATGACCACGAATAACAATGAAAATGCTGGTCTAAAGGGAGACCAAAAATTGCAAAAACATAAGCAATAAGAGGTTGCTGTATTTTGGAAATTGTGCTGTGGATTTAGGAAGTAAAAAAAAGGGGGAAAGGAGGGCATGATACCCTCTCTGCATTTTTTCATTCCTAAAAATGGTGAGGCAATGGCAAAAGGAAAGAGCATCAAGTTTCTGTTGGTAGGTCATTAACTTCTTTTCATCTTCACTAGAATAGGCTGATGAGATGTAAGATATAAAACTGCACTAGTGAATGTAACATAACAAATAAAAGAAAGGAGAATGAAGGCAAAAAGTTTCTAAAGGAAGATGTAAAACCAAATAATAACATGGGTATCTTAAATGCAATTAGTACAATGTCTTCAAACATACACAAGAGTTACCTTTTCAAGTACATTCATTAGCATTCGACACATTCCCATTCGACGGTATTGAAATCGAGTACCAATAAGTGGAATTTCAGCCACCTTCTCTCCATAAATTCTGCAACAAAATTCACAATTTTAACATGTCTCAATAAATCAAATGCCATGAAATCAGGAAACATCTCCAGAAATATGCAGCTTAATATTTTCTATAAAAAGAATACAAATCTTACCTTACTGTAGCCACAGTTATTAGTTCATCATGTTTCTCCAAAAGTACTGTGTAGAACCCCCGAAAGTTCAAACGGTTTAGTTTTGATCTAAGAAGGTTGAAATGTCAAGGATCAGACTCAAACTAGGCATGCTTGGTGTAACACATGGAACAGAAAGTGAGAAATAAACCAAAAGATTCAAAATTTTCACTCAAATTTGGGTAACTTTAGGACCAACTAACTACTCTTTACAATATTCTATATTTTACAGGAGGGGACTAATTTAAAGTGGTTTACAAAGCCAGATAATTTTTTTGTCTCGCACACTTGTTTCTTTTCAAATTAGATCTACTTTTTAGATCTTCAACACTTTCCAATCTTTTCACACTTCGACTAGAAAAGGGAATGGATAGACATCGCACAAATCTGCCTAAAATGCCTTTTTCTTTTGTCTTCATGACAAAGAAACAGAGCAATATGGTATAGGAGCCCTTGCTCACCAATCTAAGTTTGTAGTGTGGTTAAAGGTATGCAATAGAAAAACCCATAGTGTACATCAACAAATTAAATCAACCAGTGTTGAAGCAAATTGCTGTAATTCCTCACCCTTTACAGAAAATAATATCTTTAACTATGTCTCTCCCTGTCTGAGGTTCTTCAACAGGTTCAAAACACTCGTGCATCACATCAAGAGCAACATTCAGCTTGCTGTGCATCTCAGTCAGGGCCTCAGCATCAGAAGCATCATGGTTATTACCATCAGCCTGGATGGACTTTAGTAGCGTCCAGGTAAGATTGTCCACACCCACTGCAATTGGTTTTCCTAGTAGCTCCTGGAGGCCCAAGAATATCTGCAATGGAAATCTAAAATCAGCATGCACAAGATGGTAAAAGAGCACTGATAGATTTCATGGCAAATCCTATATCAAATGTATCAAAAACTGGGAAAGATGGTAAATAGTAGGTTACCATGCCATATGCATAGAAGTAAACACTTTTAGAGCTGAATGTTTGTGTCCACTCATCAATAAACAGTCCTCTCAGCATTCATCCATACTATCTATAAGACTCCTAATACCCATCATGAAATACCTTTTCTACAAACCTAGACCATATTAATTATATTAATGAAACTTTGATAAAAGCTATATGGGAGCAACTAAAGTTGTACTACATATCTTATGTTGGAAACCAGGACCTTCTATTCCCCGGAGGTTCCTGACACAGAGTGCATTATATAATTTATGGCATATGATTTATTCCAATAAGGCTAATAGGCTGTTACCATAGTCCTGAACCAAGTGAATCGTTACAAGCTGAAAGAAAAAGGTAGAAAGAGAAAATTATATTGAATCAAGTTCCATGTCATGAACCAAGGTAGAAATTTACAAAAGAATGATTGCATTTGCTACAATGACTGTCAAAGTACTAAATTGATACAGAGGCACACATGAAAACACAATAAAATACAGGACAAGGGAAGTTCAGAACTATCAATTAAGTGACATCTTGATTGCAAAGATGGCTAGAATCCAGAAGAAACCAAATTATCTTCTTTCAACTATAACTAAATCTTTTATTTGATTCAGATCTCTCAAAGGTTAGATGTTGAAGCATCTTATTTGGTTCCAGTAGTATCAGTCTCATAAACTTGCAAATCATCAACAGAAAAACCTGTGCTTCTGTTCATAATAAATGGAGCTTAAATATGTAGATTACTCCTGATCCATATACTTGATTTTGCTAGAACAAAAGAAACCAAGGGAATAACTAGAGTGCAGAATCAGAAAAATAGTGATAAGGTACTCAAAAGCTATTAGCACCACTGTATCCAGGAAAATTTGAACAAAAGACCAACTAGAAAATTCCTGTAAGTCAAGAACAATTCCCTTATTTATTCTCTATATTAGAAAAAACAAACCAGATATACATAGTAACATTACTTAACTGATAACAATCATTATATATGAAAAAACCCACAGTACATATCGTACGTGCAATAAGGGGGATTGAGAGTTTTAAAGTTCAGAAAGGGTTAGCCGTACCTCTTTACACTTTTTGCTGCAAAACCAATTTTCTTTGCGATAGTTATCCCGATTATCTGAACCTTCATTCCCAGTGCATGCCATGTGATCTACATCAAAGAAAGCATATCAGAGACATTTCAAATGTATAATCACATAGAGCAAGAAACAATCATATTTGACCTACATTTATGCTCACACTGTGCACAAATAAGCACATATTCATCCATGAACGATTTACTATCTTTTTTCAATTTGTTCTCTCCACAAACTTTACAACAGCATGAGGGGCAGAACCAGTCTCCATCTGGAATGTCCTGTGGGATCCCAAAGAAGTACAACATATAAAAGAAGGAATCAGAAAATAACTTCTTTTTTTCTTGATGGGCTTGTAAGGTGGAAAGTTGCAATGACGGGAAGTACATATCTCTAAACAAAAGACTTACCTCCATGCCAAGACAGCTTTTATGAAATGATGAAGGACACTGATCGCATAATATTAGTTCACCACCATAATGACAGACAGAGCATATATAATCATTCTCACCTTGAAGCCAACTGCCCTTCACTGTTTTAGGATGATTTATGGTGAAATTACTCATCATCTGCTTTTGACAATCCAAAAGAGACCTCCCATCTTCCAGAAAGATATTCGCAGCTGGCCTGTGTTTTTTGCTGCCAGCATGAGCTTCAAAACCACTGAGAGTATAAACCTTCCTACAGCAAGTGCACTTAATCCCATCAAGAGTTACACGCCCTTCAGCAATTGGAAGTCCACCCTTTCGCATGCTATAGTGTACTTTTGCTCTTGGCAATAGAATATTATTGTTTATCAACCATGATAGCACAGTTCGTGGGCAACGATGTGAGGCATTAGGAACTACAATCTGTTGCACTCTTTTACCCGATCTCAACATATGAGTCGATTGAGGAAACTTTTTATGATTTAGGGGCCCAATGAGCATTTTAGATCTCTGTCTTCTTCTTCTTCTTCTTCTTCCTCCCCTTTCCAGCTCTTGAATCCTGCCATTTTGCAAATGGGAACTGGTTTCGGATTCAAATAAGTTAGATCCCTTCCTTTTCTTTCCAACCTTGACAATTCTCTCAGCTCTACTTTTGTGTAGTTCTGTAGATTTTCTTAATGGTAATGCAAAAGAACACTCTAGACACAAATCCTTTGACATTTGAATATCTATTTTACTAGGTGGAGAAGATTGTCTTCGAATAGCTAAATCTTCCTTAGGCATGCTGCAAGAAGCCATATCCTCAGAAGCTTTTTGGTCAATTGCGTCTTTGCAGGCAATTCGTAGAGAATTATAGCACTTTCCTCTTGGAGAAACATAGCGCAATTCATGCCTCCCATTACGTTTTGCATACCAGAATTTCCATCCCACCGCAGAGAGATGCTTTCTTGCTCGTGATGTCATGTGTCTAATGGCACCTTTTTCATTTTTGCTTCTTAATCTCTCCTCATATCCAAAATTGTACCAGAAAACAATAGCTTCAGGGCAATATTCAGGCTGCTCAACATGAATATCAGCATCTGAAGGAATCCTAGCTCGATAACAACAGTGATTGTGATTGTCTGGAAGGGGTGCAGAAAGAGTAGTCAATGGCTCACCTGGAGCACTATGCAGAGTTTTCTCCTTATCTAGGAAGGTTGGACAAAGAAACTCCTCATCATATTCTGTCAAAGCAAGGCATACCTGACGAAGTGAAAAGTAATGCTTCCCATCAGGTGAGGTATAGCGTAGTCTGATACTACTTTTATCCCTCATGAAACTAATTTTCCACTTCTGATATAAAAGATGCTTCCTTACATCTATCTTTAAGGACTCCCTGCATATTCCTTTACTTCGTTGTGTGTATTTGACAACTGCCTCAGGGCAAAACTCTGGACCAGGGACTAAGTCAGGGCCAGCAGGCAACCAAGGAGTTTTACTGCAAACAGGACTTGAGTACCTCCTTGTCAAGTTATTGCAATCAGAACCAGATATCCTTTCATCATTGGTCATGGAATTTACGACAGAACCTCCATCCAGATTTAAAGGTAAGAGATCAAAAGACTGAGGCTGCACATACATTGTTTCAAACTGCAGTTCTGAATTTGATATATCACTGGGCAAAAGAGGCGTAACTGGCTCTGCATTAAGTTCCCGTTGAATAGATTGACCAGTTAAGCCATTTGCTTTCAAAAACATATTACTTTCTGGTGCATTTTTGGATGGTACTAAGACACGAGTCTCTAGGGACTCTGTTTCAGTATACATGTTAGGATCCGTAACAGGTTTAACAATCTTCAGCCGCTGCATACTTCCAGGAAGGCCTATTACCCGGGAAAGATTATTAAGCACAATTAGAAGGTTATCATTGAGCGTATCCAATAACAGCTCCTCCCATAAAACTTTTAAAGAGGAAGTCCAATCTCCAAGCTCCTGGAAACCCTTTCTATCTCTCAAATCAAACCAAAGTTGCTTCACAGAAACTGACATATAATTTCTTCTCTCATATTTCTCGATCAACTCCAGAAACAACCACATCCCACGAGGCTTCCACGTATATTCAATCTCATTCCAATCCTGAGTAATCCTTAATGCACTAACATGAATAATCAGTTCATCACCAAGGTCTGGAAAAAGAATCTTCCTCTCCTCTGACCCTTCTTCATGGTCAAAAATCACACCTTCCCACCATCCATCCTTATAATTCGCATCCACACACATCCCATATGTAAAGTTATATTTGCTAAAGTCAAGCCGGGGTGGAAACGGCCTAATTCGGCCTCTGTAATTGCATCCGTTTTCACCATTAACGTTGATATCATTCCAAAGAAGGAAAACAGATAAGCTTTCCTCAAGATGTATAGACCCATCATCAGCTAATAGATTATCGTACTGGACAAAATATTTCACATTCCAGTTTTGTTTTCTACATGCAGTGATGGTTCCTGCATGCCATGACCCATGAAATCCTTCTTCCACACTCCTTACCTTCAAAAATTGACAACACACAAAACTGAGAATTCCAAAAGATGACATAATAAATCAAGATACCACAAAAGAAACGAGTAACCAAAAAAAAGAAAAAAGACTCTTAAATAGAAAAGGCAAATTTGCATGGTGATTGTCTTGTTGGTGTTTGCATGAATGCCAAACAAAACAAACAGATAGTACAGCGAAAGACGGAATGTAGCTCAGAAAAAATAAGAACATCAACAAATTAAAACCAACATTCAAAAACCCATCAATAACACGTATATCGAAAGATAAAAGTCCAAAGTAACGTCAATACCTCAACTTTATCGCCAACGGAGAGGGATCTTCTGATGGATTTGCGCCTTCTTTTCTTGGAAGAGCCTTGTCCGTCTAGGCTTAGCGCCATTGAAGAGATACCCAATAACAATGCGTTTGAAAGATTTCACGTTTGATTGGTTTTAGAGAGGGTTTAAGCAAAACCGGTACGTTGGAGTCAAAAGACGGAGAAAAGTAGTGAAGAACTGTTGCTGTCAGTGACTCACTTGACTATGAATCGGAGCACGCATTAAACTAAACTTATCCCCCAAGTATATTTTCCTTTTTTACTGCAGCAAATTACCCAACCTCAACTGAAAAGGAAACATTCCTTCTCCCTCTCCTAAGATTTCGTTTTTAACGTAGGGTGGGCTCTCATCCTGCGTGCCACACTGCACGCTAGTGAGCTGCGCTTTCTGTCTCTCCATCAATGTCACACATTTGCCCTAGCGTTCACAGATTTGTTTAATGTAACGAAATTAAAAATTAAGCGCATTTTATTTCTTTTTTTATATATAAAAAAGAAAATATATCAATAAAAAGACATTTTTACATGTTTTTAAAATAAAAGACATTTTTACATGTTTTTAAAATAAAAACAAAAGTCTTTGTCTTCTTATGTCTTCACCCTTTTTTGCTTCCTCTTTGACAATGAAGTATTAAGAAGACCTATCAAATAAGCAAAAACTATAAAGGACAAGAAAAGTACATCTAAAACTTAAATGGTTGTAGATTCTCCACAATCCCAAAGAGCAAGCCTCACAGAACAAGATGGTTGGAGAATAAGGTGGACTTTCTGCGTCGCCTTTATTAGATTATTAATGTCTCATGTAATAAATGTTTATAAAGCTTAATACTAACTCGATGGATGTTGTAGTTAAGAGGTGGTTTTCTCAATAATCACTGCCTTTTTTGGCCTTATTTTTGTTTATTAAGTTGCTTATGTCGATAACCATCAAATAAGGGGAAAATACAAAAGTGAGAATACGAGAAGAAAGAATATAAACATCGAAGAGAATCAAGAGAATTAAAGAGTTTGATTTTTGTATCAACTTCAGACAATTCTATGGATAAAGGTACAATGATTGTATATGTGAGAATTATATATGCTTAAAATCTTGCATAATCATAAAAGGAAACTCAATATTTAGTATCAGAGCATATTCTAGGTTACGAATCGTATGATTCTTCGTTTAACGTCACATTTTTTTTCAATAATGAAACTCTTCATTTTTTTTTCTTCTTTTTGTTTATAAAACCGCACAAGATGAGCATGTTCATGTTCATGCTTTTGACAGCATTATTGTAGATAATTAATAATAATTATGTATAGCATTTTGCATGCACCTATATGAAACCAGCAGGAAGGGACTGTCTCGTTGGTAATGACAGACACTATCGGTGTTGTATGTGCATCGTCTGGTTCCCTTCTCGCCATCGATGGTGATGTGCCAGTGTCGGTGGAGATGGGTTTGTGAAAGTAGACAAAGGACATGAACAGTGAAATTAAAAGAAAGAAATATATGAATGTATGAACAATTAATGTACGTGAGTTATGGAATTAATTGTAATTATTAACAATAAAATTATATTTCTAGAAGGATGTATGAAACTGTTACATGCATATTAACATGAACAGTAAAAATAAGGTGAAGTATATGCATGTTAACTTGTTTATGGGTTATGGATCAAGCATCATTGTTTATCAAGATCAATAATAATTATGCACTGTGTTTTGTATACATGTACGTTAATAATAATGATTGGCATTATGTTTATGATGTGATAATCTAATATTTAATATTTTACGCATTTATCAAATTTAGAACAATATTATTTTAGATTTGTTAATCACCTAAGTGATCAAATCTTTAAGATAATTTAGTTCTAAATTGACTAGAATTTTTTCAATCACTCGCTCTTAAAATTGATGCTATAAATGATGCTTATCTATGAGTAGAATGAATTTAATTATTATAAAATATTTATGAATTACCTAAAGGTTAACTGGTTGTTCTTATAATTAATGAATATGATTAGTTGGTAATGTAAATGCACTATTAGTTTTACTTATTTATCCAAAGATAATAAATATTTCTAAGTAGTGTATGCATCATTACCTAATAATGTTAAATACTATTGCATCATTATGATTATTTCGTGCATTGATGTATCACCCAAAGGAGAACATTAATGTATATTAATTGTTAACATAATCTTTTATCTGAATCTATATAATATGTTAATTTATGACTCAAAGCATTAATTTTAGGTATGTATTTATTGCAGTTTCTGTCCCTATGTCTTTACATTCACAAGGACTGTCTGTACCAATATTTAATGGGCTGAATTTTTCTGACTGGTGTGAACAAGTCCAATTTCATCTTGGTGTATTGGATTTTGATTTGACACTTCAAGTTGAGAAGCCTGCTACTCTTACTAATACTGGCAGTAATGAAGAAAAGGCTCATTATAAAGCTTGGGAAAAATCAAACACATTGAGCTTGATGTTTATGCGAATAAGCATAGCAAACAACATCAAGTCTGCTCTTCCCAAAACTGAAAATGCTAATTTATGAGTTTTGTGGAAGAGCACTCCTAAACAGTTGATAAGTCTCTTGCTGGGACATTAATAGGTACTTTGACCACTATGAAATTTGATGATTCTCATACTATGCATGAATATGTCATTCTTGCAGCAAGACTTAAGTCTCTGGGAATGGAAGTAGATGAGAATTTCCTTGTACAATTCTTTTTGAACTCTTTACCATCTAAGTATGGTTTGTTCCAAATGAGGTATAACACCATGAAAGATAAATGGAATATGCATGAATTGCACAGTATGTTGGCTCAAGAGGAAGCAAGACTTAAGAATCTGGGAAATTATTCCATCCATTTTGTGACATATCAAGGAGCTAGTAAGAAGGTACATAAGAAACATGGAAAGGGAAAAGGACCACTAAAGACCAATGAGTCCTCTGTTAAGACCCAGAAGAAGGCAAACAATATCAAATGTCATTTTTGTGGAAAATCTAGACACTTCTAGAAGGACTATCCACGACGTAAGGCTTAGTTTGAAAAGAAAGGTAAGGTTAAGGCTTATGTACGATTTGAATCAAATTTAACTGAAGTTCCACATAATACTTAGTAGATTGACTATGGATGTACAACTCATATTTCTAATACTATGCAAGGATTCCTTAAGATTTAAACCGCAAACCCAAATGAGAAGTTTGTCTTCATAGGGAATAGAGTAAAGGTTTCAGTGGAAGCAGTCAGGACTTACTATTTAATCTTGAATAGTGGACATCATCTAGATTTAATTGAAACTCTTTATATACTTAGTATTTCTAGGAATTTGATTTCTTTATTTAAACTTAATGTTACTAGATACTCTTTTAAGTTTGTTAATGGATGTTTCAGTTTGTTTAAGCATACTAGTATGATTAGATCTACTATACTGTGTGTTGGTTTATATAAATTGAATCTTGATAATTTTTATGCTGAAACTTTTATGACCTTACACCATAAGGTTGGAATTACACGTAGTTTAGTGAATGACTGTTATGCTTACTTATGGCATAAGCCTTTAGGTCATATTTCTAAGGAAAGATTGGAAAGATTAGTAAACAATGGAATTCTTCCAAATTTGGATTTTACTGATCTCAATATTTGTGTGAATTGTATCAAGGGAAAGCAAACAAAATACACAAAGAAAGGTCCCACAAGAATCACTCAACTTTTTAAAATTGTACACATCGATATACGTGGACCTTTTGATGTTAATTTTTTCGGTAAAGAAAAATACTTTATCACCTTTATTGATAATTATTCACGTTATGGATATGTCTCTTTATTGCATGAGAAATCTCAAGTAGTAAATGCCTTAGAAATTTATATAAATGAAGTTGAAAAGCAACTAGACAGAAAAGTGAAAATCATTAGGTCTGATAGAGGTGGTGAGTATTACGGAAGATATGATGAAACTAGACAACACCCTGGTCCATTTGCTAAATTCCTAGAAAAGCATGACATATGTGCTCAATACACAATATTGAGTACATCGCAACAAAATGGTGTATCAAAAAGGCATAATCGAACTTTAATGGATATGGTTAGAAGTATGTTAAGTAATGCATCTTTACCCTTATCATTATGGATGCATGCCTTAAAAACTATTATGCATTTATTAAATAAGGCTCCTAGTAAGGCAGTTCCAAAGACATCTTTTGAACAGTGGATTGGTAGGAAACCTAGTTTGAGGCGTCTGTATATCTAGGGTTGTCAGGTAGAAATAAGAATTTATAATCTACAAGAAAAGAAACTTTAAGAACAATCAGTGGATATTTCATTGGTTATCCAGAAAAATCTAAAGGGTATAGGTTTTATTGTCCTAACCATAGTACAAGATTTATTGAAACTGGGAACGCTAGGTTTATTGAAAATAGTGAAATTAGTAGGAGTGATGTTTCACGAAATGTGGAAACTAAGGAAATTAGAATACAAGTTCCTTTGACTTGTGTTCCTACTACTCAAATTGTTATTCCTCAAATTGTTGTATTGTATAACAATCATAAAGAGCAGCAAATACATGCTCCTGACATTTAACATAAATCTGTAATGGAGGAAACACAGGAAATAACATTAAGAAGATCCCAAAGAGAAAGGAGATATGCTATTTCGAATGATTATGTGGTCTATCTATAAGAGTTGGAAGATGATTTAGGAATTAATGACGATCCAATTTCATTTTTACAAGCCATTAATAGTGTTAATGTTGATAAATGGTTAGATGCAATGAAAGATGAGCTTAAATCTATGGAACATAATGGTGTTTGGGACCTTGTGAAATTGCATAAAGGATGCAAAAAAGTTGGGTGTAAATGGGTTTTTAAGACAAAGTATGACTCTCGTGGCAACTTTGAATGTTACAAGGCTAGAATTGGCGCTAAGGGTTTTACTCAAAAATAGGGCATTGATTATAAGAAAATGTTCTCACAAGTTTCTAAGGAAGATTCTCTCAGAATTATCATGGCACTGGTGGCTTATTATGATTTAGAGCTACATCAGATGGATGTGAAAACTGCCTTTCTAAATGGAAATTTAGAGGAAAATATATATATTGATCAACCAACAGGGTTTTCAGTTGAAGGGAAAGAACATATGGTGTGTAGACTTAAAAGTCAATATACGGACTCAAGCAAGCGTCTTGCCAATGGTATCTTAAGTTTAATGATATTGTAGTTTCCTTTTGGTTTTAAAGAAAATACTGTTGATCGGTGTATATATTTGAAGGTTAGTGGGAGTAAGTTTATCTTTTTGATTCTATATGTTGATAACATCTTACTTGTAACTAATAATCTTGGTCTATTAAGTGAGACTAAAAAGTTTCTCTCTAACAACTTTGAAATGAAAGATATAGGAGAGGCAAACCATATGATCATAATAGAAATATTCCATGATAGATCATAATAGAAATATTCCAGGATAGATCCTAAGGACTATTAGGTTTGTCTCAAAAAGTATATATTAATAAAGTTTTAGAGAGATTCAGAATAGATAAATGCTCAACATCTCCAGTTTCAATTCAAAAAGGAGACAAATTTAGTCTCATGCAATGTCCAATGAATGATATGGCATGAAAACATATGAAAGGAATTCCTTACGCATCTGTTATTGGGAGTTTGATGTATGCTCAAACGTGTACGAGGCCAGACATTAGCTTTACAGTTGGTATTCTTAGTAGATACCAAAGTAACCCAGGACTGGATCATTGGAAAGTTGAAAAGAAAGTCTTAAGATATTTTCAAGGGACAAAACATCACATGCTTACTTATAGGAGGTCTGATCATCTTGAAGTAATTGGATATTCAGATTCAAATTTTGCTAGTTGTGTAGATACTAGAAAATCTACATTTGGCTATGTATATCTTTTAAAAGGAGGAGAAAAATCATGGAAGAGTGTGAAGCAATCAATAATTGCTACATCCACCATAGAAGCTGAATTTATGGAGTGCTTTGAGGCTATGGTTTAGGCTAAGTGGTTACGAAACTTTATTTTAGGACTTGGAATAGTCGACAGTATTACCAAGCCACTGAAAATTTATTGTGATAATTTTGTAACAGTTTTCTTTTCTAAAAACGACAAGTATTCCAAAGGTGCTAAATATATAGAATTGAAATACTTTGTCATTAAAAAAGAGATTCAGAAACGTAGAGTGTTAATTGAGCACATTATCTGTTGGACCCCGAACCTTGAAGCGAAAATTAGAAATATGAAAATGAAATCAAATGAGTGTTTTGTATGTGATTTGT
>JANZLD010000235.1:38192782-38205974 GCA_026413575.1 Erythroxylum carthagenense | reverse complement strand
AGAAAGGTGTTGACTAGATGACCTTATTTAAAGGAAAACAAAAAAGGAAACTAATTAAAACATGATCTAAACATATTAGGCCTTATAGATCACGTCCTTCTCCTTATTTTTAAGTGGCACATGGTTATCACATGGTATTTTAAGTGAGTTCTCCCAATTGGACTCCATGTGGGCCTTTGGACACTTCATATTGGGCTTCAAAGGGTAAGACAATGCTTCTTGGACCTTTATGAGATGAAATCTGACTCAACAACATAGGCTCTATCTTTTGAAGGTCTTGGATCAAACAATTCAATGCTTACTTCATGCCTTTAGCCCTAGCTCTTATCATTGGGCCTCCAACATCTTGTAATGGATGTTTAGGAACATTAGACTTGAATGTTGGGCCTTTGATATGGGAGTTTCATTTAGCCCCTTGCCTTGCACATTCAAACTTCAAATTTGATCCAATTTTAGTTTCTAAGCCTCCTTTTGCTAGCTCATGTCCATGCAAGTCATGTCCTAGGCTTTCTTATGGTGGATCACACCATGTATGCTTCTCTTCTTGTCTTTCACATGCCCATAGTTCTCCATCATGAATACTCAACTTATCTCTTATTTAGCTGTAAGCTTTTTCAGTGGCTATGAGACAAATTTAAGAACCTAGACCATATTTATAGGAAGTGTTTCAACCATGTGGATATGTTAGAATGGGTAATTAACAAAATTATATCTCTAAAGGAGACAAGATTGTGATCATCATCAACTTAGGAACTACCATTTACAAGATATGGTCAAAGAACAATAATAGAAATTTTAGAGCAATAAGAACACCAAAGAGATAATTTTAAGGAAAATCATACAAAACACTAGAAAATAGATCACATTTTACTAAGAAGTGAGAAGTTGTCATCCTAATTTGGCATCTATACGGAGAATCCCTAGTCAAGATGTTATCTGACTTAGATAATCCATAGATTAAAAGCAAGTTAGTGTAGGAAATGGAGGGTGCAATAATCTCAACTCCAATTATATTGTACTAGAAAAGGTGAAATCTAAAGAAACCTCAAAATATGGATACCAACAGGTACCACATCTACAAGTACCCAGCAAATAAAAGGATAAGGAACAATTATTGATTGTGGTATCTACACTTCTATTGATAACCTAGTAGATCTTTAGTGGAAGTAGGTATCCCTTGCTCTAGATTATTAGGGGGCAAAAGGTTAACAATGCAGAGAAGCTCACATGCAAGCCTTTTGAAGGGATTTTGTCCTAAGATCATTTGGCACAAGAGTCATAAGTAACTCTAAGATTTACATCCTCTGATAAATTTAACCCTAAAATAATACAAATTAAACTCAAACATTTAAACACATTAAAATCCATTCCTAAATTAATTGAGAAATTAATGACAATGTGACATATCAATTTTCTATTGAGCTAGCAAATTTTTATAATATTTTAATATTTAAATTGGTCCCACACTCTCTCAAAGGGTAGGACCCATATTCTTAAATTATAAAATCTAAAATTTTATTAATATTTTTAAATATAGAACCCATTATATTATTTAACCCTATTTTTTGTTAACCTAACAAATTTACTTAACTAATTAACCTATTAACTTAAGAAATAAGTTAACCCTAAATTTTATTATCCTAAAAATTAATTTAACCAAATAACTAATCTATTATCATCAGATTCACTCACACTAGCATCAGCCTCCATGCTCTTCACAGCAATCTATACCTAAATGTCCCCAATTTCAATCTCATCCTACCAACTATGGCACAACAAACCGCCCTTCCATTGTTGACTAGTAACAATGCTATCTCATCGTCATCCATGTTCTTCTCCTTAACTTCTAACAATGGTGAAGGTACGAACAAATCCTTAAGCTTCCTCCTTACTCGCTTCTCTTGTGGATCTTCACTAATCTGAAGCTCCGATTTATCGTCATGATAGGGGAACTTTCGGCGGCAATATGTGGAGCAGGAGAGTAGCATCTTTAGAGTCTTCCTTTGTCTACAGATATGAAAAATAGTGTTGGTCGTAGGGCTCTGCACAGGAGTTCCAATGACCATACACTAAGTGGCTAAGAGCCTGAATTTCTACAATGTCTCCATAGCACAAAATGAAGACAAAAAATTTTATTTTTGCAGCTATTTTTGCCTCTTCTTTCTTTATATTGTTCGAGTCCTATTTTATTATGCATATTTAAAGTTCGATTTTTTTATGCTAGGGCTTTATATTTATGTTACGGTCTAATTGTCCCACATCGGTAATAAAAAAGGGACTGATGTAGGGTTTATAAGTTTATGGACTCTCCCACCCTTCAAGCTAACTTTTGGGGCTGGTTCTCCCATAAGACCTGTAACAATTGATATCAGAGATGACACCACTCCCTCAAGTCTTCATGCCACCTTACAAGTGGTGACGCCGATATTGCAGCGTTCACCAGGGTTAGAAAAGGTCTAACGCATAGCCAGCCGCGGGTGCTTGGGCTGCAAAGCATAGTGAGATGTTACGGTCTAATTGTCCCACATTGGTAATAAAAAATAAATTGATGTAGGATTTATAGGCTTATGTGCTCTCCTACTCTTTTAGAGTTAGTTTTCCCATAAGACCTGCAACAGTTTCCTACAATTTAATCTTCTAGGTTTTGCTCCCCATAAACCATAGAGTTAGCTCGTGGGTGCTTCATTCCCGTGTTTGAATTCAGTGAATTGTAAAGCTGAATCTATATTTGATTTTTTTTCTGGTTTTGATTGAGATTAGGAAGCCAAGGAAGCTTATAAGAGATGGGTTAGAATCAATAAGTATTATGTGCTCTCTCTCGAATCCCTCGGAAATGTAAACCCTTGCACGTCTCAAGTTTTCTTTTTTTCTTTTTACCATGTGATCTTGGTATACAATCTGGTACAAATCACTGAGCTTCTTGCTGTTTTGGCTCTTCTAAGTTTGCTTAGGACTAGTTGGATAATCCTAAAATGGGCTGATTTTTGTCTTCTTATAGATATTTAATTGCTTTTAGTTCTTTTCAACTACTTTTGGATAATCTTAAGAAGTGAGTGCGCTAATGCTTTGGAATCTTTGCTTATTCAAGCATAAGTTGGTTCATCCACGAGACAGAAAGATGAACCTTCACTTCATACGTTTGTTTAAAATATGAAAATTTACTGTTAAATTAGGTAATTATGGCTTTAATTGTCTGTTAAGCTTTAAGTATACTTGTTAAGGGTTAAATAAGTACAGTGAGCCCCACATTTAAAAATATTAATAAATTTTAAATTTTACAATTTTAAAAAAATAAATTTTAACACGTCAAATTTAAATAACAGTTTAGAATCTGCTTAAATATTAAAATATCATAAAATATTTATAAGACTTAGTAAAAAATTGACATAGCTATATTGTCATCAATTTTTTAGTTTATTTGAAGTTAACATTTGTTAAATATTAGAATTTAATATTTTCTCAAATATTATGATTAAATTTGTCAGGATGTAACCGTGGTTAAATAGGACTTTTTTGCCAAGAACTTTTAGGTAGAAAGTTCAAAATATGTAAGCCAACAACGTTAATTCTCACTTCAACGGAATTTTTTTACTTCTAAAAAAGAAGTTTTTCCTTGTTTCCTTACACATAATTGTTTGTAACCTTACTAAAGCATCTCCCTTCACATATGTTATGTTAGGTTCAGTTGCTCAAGTCCCAAAGTGTTAAAACTCAAATTGCATATTAATTGTTTGATATAATGTCCCAGTGAATTGTACATCACCAAACTACACAATCTATTTTAAGAAGTAGGTTACGACACGTTAGAATTTAAAATCAATATATTACTGCCATCAACGCATATGAATCCCCTCTTATTAGAACACAAGTTTGTATTCTATTTTCACGTAAATCTTCACTCTTTAAAAGTATATTCTTATCCATTTCAACTAGGACTTAACGCGGTGAGCTGTGACTAAGGGAATATGTAACATTGTAAATAATTTTCGCTTCTTGACAAGTTGATTCTGAAGATTCTACTAATATTAATAAGCATCTGAACCTGCAAGTCAACTACTCTTTTTAGGGGTCTGTTTATATTTGCTTTGGTGAGAACGCAACTCTCGACGCTTCCAGAATACTTCTTTTACGAAGGAGAGTTTGATTTGTTTAATTGTGTCTGACGTTCGAGCGATAGTTTTGACAAAGAAAGTTCCTTTTAGCTCTAGAGTGTCATGCCTTATGATTATAGTTGATAGATAGGGGCTCTGATTAGGCTCTTTTTGTTATGAAAGCTGATTTCTTTATTGCTGGCTCTCTTTTTGTGATGTATATAATGGATTTTCCCACCTTGTAATTTTCTTCCTTATTTATACTAATTTCCTTTTTCAAAAAAAAAGTCAACTACTCTTTTAAGTATTAACCAACATCACTTTCTTATAATGTACTTTTTTGTTGTATGTCAAAAGTTATTGAACACTGCAAGATTAACAAATATCTACAACGGAGTTTAATTACAAATTGCTCGCCGAAAAGATTCATTCAACCATGCGCACTGATGGAATTCCTAAAGTTGTTCTGATATGTTTCTTTAAAGAATTCTCCTTTGAACTTGATTCCTAATGCTTCAGGATATATGATATACTTTGCTACAGGTTTAAGGCCACAATCTGGAATTCAGAACCCCATCATTTTCACCAATAATCCATACATGAGCACTGACCGTCACTGAAATGATGGAACCTGTACCTATCTCTTAATAGTATGTCTTTGTTGTAAAGTTTAGATATGAGCTTGGCCGCAGAGTGACAGTCTCCACAAACACGAAGATTCTTAACAATCCTAATTGGTTGAGACGGAGCCACGCTAATGAGTCCAAAGGCTATTGCTAACTTTTCACTGTGAAATTTAAGGGCTTGCTCCTTCATATCTTCCTCTTCAACACATTGAAGAAGGTAGGATTTGTTTGGCCTATAACCAGCTAATCTTAGTCTGTCCACAATCTCACTCAATTTCAGGTATATTTCCTTGGAGAAAGGATGAGAATTATCTCCCACAACAAACTCGTGAACGATGCCATTAACTTCAATTGAGCTGCAGCCTGGTTCTTTTTTTAGTCCCGAAGCTTTCAAATGCTGCCGTAACTCACAAACCCTGTCCCATTTGCCTGATTTGGCATATATATTTGATAAAAGCACATAGGCTCCATGATTACAGGGGTCTATCTCAAGCAAGTGGGTGCAGGATTTCTCAGCTAGCTCAACGTTCCCATGAATTTTGCAAGCACCGAGCAGAGCCCCCCATACTGACGCGCTTGGGGATATTGGCATGTTCTCAATCAGACTAATAGCTTCTTCCAGTAGACCTGCACGACCCAGTATATCCACCATACAAGCATAGTGCATGGTCCCAGGAGCAACACAATAAATCGTCTCCATTTGATTAAAGAATGTCCTCCCCTCGTCTACAAGTCCCGCGTGACTACAAGCACATAATAAATTGGTAAAGGTCACAGCATTGGGCTTCACCTTAGCTTCTTGCATTTTGAAGAACAAATTTAGAGCAGCTTTTCCACGCCCATGCATTGCCAGTCCAGCAATCATGGCACTCCAGACAAACACATCTCTTCTGTCCACCGAACAAAACACCTCAAGTGCCTTCTCTATATCACCACATTTAGAATACATGTCAATAAGGGTTGTAGTCAGATGACAGTTTAACCTAATTCCATGTTTTTTAATATACACATGGATCCACCCACCTATATCTATTGCTCCCAACTGAGCACAAGCTGACAAGGCACTAACAAGTGTTACTTCATCAGGTTTAGACATCTTACTACGCAGCAACTCGTGGAAAATGGCCAAAGCCTCCTTTGGCTTCCCGTCCTGTACCAGAGCAGATATTAAAACGTTCCACGCAACAATCGATTTCCTTGGCATGGAATCAAAAAACCTTCTGGCAGCATCAAAATCCCCCTTGATGGCATGCCCATCGATCATAGTTGTCCATGAAACAACGTCCTTTTCCTCCATCCTATCAAACAACTGTCTAGCATCGTCAAGGCTCCCACATTTCACATACATATCCAGCATGGCATTTCTCAAAGTCAAATTAACATCAATACCGTTTCTCTCAATGTACCCGCAGACCCATCTCCCAAACTCCAAATCCATCTTCCTTGCACAAGCGGACAAAACGCCCACCATTGTCACATTATTAGGCCTCATATTTTCCATCTCCATTTTTTGAAAGAACTCCAATGCCTTCTCGGGAAGCCCACTTTGTACAAAAGCTATTATTATGGAGTTCCATGAAACAACATCTTTCTTGTCAATTTTCACAAACACCAGATTTGCTGAATCCAAATCCCCGCAGGAGGCATAAAAATGCACAAGAGAGTTCGAAATAAAGACATCGGAGCCGAGCGATGCCTTAATAACGGCCCCATGAATAGCTTCTCCCACAAACAAATTACGAACCTCCGCCGCAGCTTTGATTACAAAAGGGAAAGTGAATTTATTAGGCCGGTATGGACTCTCATAGAGCATCCTTAGAAACGTACACAGGCTTTGGATAGGTTCGGGGCTTGAAGCAAAAGCGCGAATGAGGGTGTTCCAAGTATGGAGATTTGGGTGGGGAATTTCTTCGAACAGTTTAAGAGCGTAGTCGAGACTCGAGAGGGGAGAAAGAGCGACGGCCTTGAAAAGCCTGCTGGCATAGTATGCGTCGAAAAACAGACCCGAGCGGAGCAATCGGGCATGAAGCTCTTTGACGTGCTTCGCGGTGACGCATTGGTCGACAAGTGAGAGTGCGGAGGGGCGGTCAGCGAGAGGACGGTTGTCGGTAGCGGAGGGGATAGCGAGGCTTGGAATTGGGACGTTAACAGTTGCCATTTAGTTTTGTGGGTCAGTTTTAATTGGGAGTCTGAGAAAGCCTTGTACCAAACGATCCATCTGCTGCTAACACCGGTCTCTGGGATTACCTCAAACAGGTTTTTCCTAATTGATATGCTTGCATTTCAACAAAACTATAAACGAACTTCAGTGGGTTGATCTTCAACATACAAAATGGGATTAATTAAAAAAAAAACTTTTTCAGAAATTGGATCAAACTCGTAGACAACATTGATGTTAGCATTTCTTTCTGAAACACCTTAGAAGTAACGAATTTTACTGCCCATGAAAATCCATCTTTTTCCAAGTTCCACGGGTGCCTAAGATGATTGAAAGGTAGCTCTAATGTCAAGCATTAGCACTAAACCTAAAACTCTAAAAACGAGTGAGAATGAGAATAGGAGAAAATGACGACTTTGTAGGCATTAATACTCTAATTTAGAGGTCGTTTGGTTCCACTTTTATTTTTTTGTTATTGTTTTTAGTTTCTGTTTCTTATTTTTGTTTCTATTTTTTTCTTAAAAAATGAAAACCTATTTGGTTAAGATTTGTAATATAAAAACTGAAAACAAAAACCTGTTTAGTTGAGATTCCTAATAAAAACTGAAAACAAAAATCTGTTTGGTTTTATTATCATGCTTCTATTCTTTTGTAATTATACTATTATGTGTAATAATTATAATATAATACACAAGTCTAAAAATTTCTTACATCCTTTTTTTTTTAATCTGTGAGCTATTTTTTGCACCTATAATGATAAAAAATATAAATGAGAATGAATAGTATATAATATGATATATGAACAAAACAAAAGACATATTTTACTTTAAATAGATTTTCTCAACATTCATTTGTAGCATTAACTTCACTAGTACAAGAATTGTAACCGATTCCTGTTTCTTTGAGTAAGTTCTTGAAATTTTTCAATCTAGCCCTTAGTCCATTATACTTTTTCTTCAATTGAATATCAATATACTCCTTATTGAACTTTATTTGAAGCCTTGCTTTAATATTCTTCCAACCAGATTTTAAAAACGTAGTAATTGTTTGATTTCCCTTCTTCACTTCTTCATCCATCAAGGAGATTAAATACATCTCTATCATATCATTCCATACCCCATCTTTTTCATTTACTTCCATACAATCATTGTCATTATTCATATTGTTCAAGCCTTTCATAACTAAATGTAATAATATATATGTGACATCAATCACAATAATATTTACAAGTATAAAATGCTAAATATAGTTTAAAATAAATATGTTATAATGCATTATATACCACACTTAAAAAAATTATCAGCTCCTTATATTAAAAAAGTATTATATTAAAATAATAAAGTCATTGACATCATTAAAAATAAGAATACACTTTAAAAATTACAAGGCTTGTAAATGCATTTAATATTCCAACTTTGAAAATGCATTTAATATTTCAACTTTGCATTTAATGCATGAATACACGTTGCATGAAAGGCATTTAATGCTTCAACAGTGCATTTAATATATGGCCATTATTTTACTTTAAAGATGAAGCTTTTTAGTGAATAAAAAACGATAAAGCCATGAATACACATTGCATAAGATGCATTTAACGTTTCAAAATGAACAGATGCATTGAATGAATGCAAGGCTCGTAAATAGATGCATTTAATGAATGAAAGGCACATGAAAGGCTTATTAGTTCACAGTGTCTATCCATCTGGGTTCTTTCGTTTTTTTTTTCTTTCTCTGCTTCTTTCAGTATAGTTTGACGCTTTGATATCAACCTCCATAGATGGGTGCTGTTCAGATGGGTGCTAAGAGAACCAATCATCGTCCTCTGCGAAGAGTGTATGGGAACATGAAACCTGTACAGATGGGTGCTGAGAGAACCAAGAATGTGTTGATCCTTATGAGTGACACAGGTGGTGGTCATCGTGCCTCTGCTGAAGCCATTCGCGCCACTTTCGAGCTCGAGTTTGGTGATGAGTATAGGGTGATTGTGAAGGATGTTTGGAAAGAGTACACAGGCTGGCCTTTGAATGACATGGAAATATACACAATAACAAGAGCTACGAAGACATAAATAAACACAAATCTGGATGAAGGTGAGGCATAGAGAGGATGAAGATGCGGCGCAGAGAAAAAGCAGTGCAGAGAAAAAAGAACTGGTTTTTGTAAACGTGATATTTTTTGTTGTGAAATATCATGGGAACATGATTTTTCCGTTTTCATAAAAGCGTTGTAGTTTTTTTATTTTTAAAAATAGCGTAATAAAACAATATCAACCAAACGTGATTTATGTGGAAGTTTTAATTTTTATACAAACTGCAACAAGAAACGAGAAACAAAAATGAAAACAAACAGAGCCTTAGTTTTGTTTCACAATTCCAAAATTGTTTCCTGCATGTATTGAAATGTGATAAGATAACTTTCCAGGTTCTCTAATAGATCCCTAAGTTCCAGAGCACTTCTCAGCTACCTTGATGAGGAGCCTTAGGCAAAAGGTTAACTGGATTCACACATGAGGGAGGCATATGAAAGCACTAAGGCAAACGTGGGCGAGTGGGATCAGACTTGGTGCAAAATTTGGTAGAGCATCGGACCTTGTGGAGATTGACTCAACTCAAGCTAAGGACTTGATGGACTAAGGACTTAGCCCATGCTCAGATGAATAGACCACGACTAATGGACTTGTTGTGGGAGCATTGGATCAGGCCAATGTGCTTGTGGGTTTCGACGAGATCACATTGCATCATCAACGGATAGAGATCGTGGGGAGATCTTGGATGATGTGGCGACAACTAGAAGTTAGAGTTGCAGTGGAACTGAGTGTCTAAAGATAGTAGAGTTTTTCGAGGACAAGGATGTTAGTTTCTGAGTTAAATGTAACATCTATCTTGTTGTTGTCTTATCTTATCAGTTAGAGTCCTATTTAGACGGGGGTGTCGTTTAATTGGTCCACGTGATGTAATTTGATAAGGATAGACATGATCTAGCACGATCTTAGGCAATTCAGATTGAGTAGAATTTTGAATGTAACTTGGAAAGCAAGTTAGGATGCCTATATATAGCTTATTCAAGCTTTGCTCTTCTCATTCAATTAGAGAGAGCATTCTTTGTATTCTTTTGAGGGAAAGTATATAAAATTGGTTTTATACTGTATCTCTGTGCGTTCTTGTTGCCTTTGTTCTTATTTTTCTTTTAAGTATTGATTCTTCGAGTGTGTGTGAGGTAAACACTTCGAGGGTAGGGGAAAGGCTGAGTCTTTGCTTTAATGGATCTAAGCGAGACTGTTGTGCAAAGGGTGTGAGCGAGAAACTTCGGTGAAAGTTTGAGTTCCTAGATTACCTTTGTAACAACTGGTATCAGAGCCATAGTTCGGAATGGCAGTGAGCAACTTGACAGAACGGGTGTCTAGGGTGGAGGCACTCATTGGTCTTATTCCTCAAGGGGAGGAAGAAGTCACTTCTCACAATACTCGGTTCGAGATGTTGGAGGCGCGGATCCAACAGTTGCAACAACAGATGGGTAAGACGTTGAAGGCTCTAAAGGATGCTCAATTTGAGATCGCTATCCTAAGGCGTGCTGTTGCAACGAGTGATGTAGATCGAGTCGAAAACTCCACTCTAAAGCTTTCATCATCGGTAAAGGTGCATGAACCAAGGGTGTTCGAAGGCGTGCAGAACACCAAGGTGTTGGAGAACTTTTTGTGGGATATGGAGCAGTACTTTGCAGCTGCTAGAGTATCCGATGCTAATAAGGTCAATGTGATGGCCATGTACTTGGATGGGGACGTCAAGCTCTGGTGGAGGACGAGGACCTCTGCGGAGATCAGCGCGGGTAGAGTTCCCGTGGAAACATAGGTGCAGATGAAGAAGGAGCTAAAGGATCAATTCCTTCCTATGAATACTTCTTGGCTCGCGAGGGATGCCTTGAAGCGGATCAAGCAAGATGGATTGGTAAGAGATTATGTTAAGTCTTTTAGCTCTCTAATGTTGGATATTGAGAACATGTCAGATGAGGACAAGCTCTTCAATATCCTATCCGAGTTACAACCATGGGCTCAAATGGAGTTACGGAGGCAGAATGTGAAGGACGTGGTTGGTGCAATCACGACTGCTGATGCCTTGGTGGATTTTTGACTATCAAAAGACTCTAAGGCGAGCTCCTCAAATTTTCTAAGGGCAAAGGCCACGCCCAATAGGAGAGGAACGAGGGGAAAAAAGGATTTCAAAAAGGGAGACTTCAAAGGCAAGGGCAAGCAGAACGGGAGATGTCCTAGAAGAAGGGCAAAATTGCTTGTTATTTGTGCCGCAGTCCACACTTTGCCAGAGAATGCCCAAAGAAGGAGAAACTGAATGCCCTGATTGTCGAAGAAGATGGTGAATCTTTGGAAGATGCGGCCCTAAATCCGATATCCTTGCTTAATGCGGATAGTGCTGAGTTGGTTCCCTTTAAAAAACTGATGTACGTGGGTATACAGGTTGGGGAGAAAGACGTAATCACAATGGTGGATACTGGTGCGACCCATAATTTCCTAGGAGAGAAAATGGTTCGAAAGTTGGGCATGAAGGTGTCCAAGGCTCCGATGAAAATTACAACCCCTACGGGTAAGGCATAAGCAGTTGCGGGAATTGCTTACAACGTTCCAGTTAGCATTGGGAGTTGGCGTGCCAAGATGAACTTCATCATCATACCATTGGAGGGTTTTGAGATGATATTATGGATCGATTTCCTTAAAGCAGCAAAGGTGGTGATATACCCAATTCTAGGAGGTATAATGCTAATAAATGAACAAAATTCCTTCTACGTGAATTGTTGTAGGTTCGATGGTAGAACGACGAAGGCTACAACATCGATAGGATATGTTTCAGCCATGAGTATTGAGAAAGGCTTGAAGAAAGGTATTGTTGGTATCCGATTTGAAACCGGACCCCAACCGGAAAACGGAATCACAAATCAAAAAACAAAGTGGCGGTAACAAATCAAAAGCGAAATTCATGAAATCAAATCAAATCAAAAGCGAAGGAATCGAAAGCCAATCGAATGGCTCGGAATCAAAGAAAACCAAACGGTTCAATCAAACTGAAAGTCAAATTTCTGACATCCGAAAACGTGTACTTTAAAGAAACGTTGCGTTGAAAACCATAAAGACACTTGATCTAAACCAATCCAATCCGGTATAAATTTTTTTCTTTTCTTTTTCACTCTTTATTCATTCTCATACAAAGCAATTTCAATTTTCCATTTAGAAATTCATCCTCAATCAAAAACTCAATTCACAAGATTCTTCTTAAACCATAACTATCATCGTTCTATTTCCTTGTAAAATCTCACACATGATTTATACACAATCAAGCCACAAACAAAGAGCACTTCAATATTTCAGATCAAACATCACAAGTCATCGGACCTCATGTCCGGAATCCCTATACAATCAATCACAGTCATCTTATCTCATCTATAAACAAATTCACATTTCATATCCGTACACAATTCCATAATTTATTTACATCATGAAATACATGCTTACTACATGTTACTGGCATTTCCAAGCCATATACAACATAAATACCAAAATCCAAAATACACAAGATACAAAACCCAAAATTCTCAACAACAATCTAACTTAAAAACAATACACTATGTACACATACAAACAAAAACCTTCACTTTCTTTCACCTAATCTTCTTCTCATCACCTGTGGATGGGAATGAAGGGGGATGAACTTATAGCTTGTGGGTAACAGCTTATAACAAAAAAATAAGCAAAACCATTGAAACACTTATTTCTCAAATTCTCATCATGTAGTCACATTTGCAAATCACAAAACACGTATGCATCAACTTTTTCACTTGTCATAAGCACATAACACATCAAAATAGTTTGGATAAGTCCAAATTCATGACGCACTACACATTCCCATATAATGGTCCTGTGTAACTGTAAACTTGAGGGAGTCCTTGAAGGAGCTACGTGCCATTAGCGGGCAAGCGGAAGAAGCCTATTCTTGGGTCAACATGCATGTGACGGTTCTTGAGGGACTACCACAAACCCACATAACACATATTTCATAAACTTAAAAACTTGTTGCTCAAAATGGCACATTTTCTTATAAACTTTCTTTTCATCTACTTGACATATGTCTTGAAAATCATTCTTGAAAACATGATCGTATAAACATGCGTTCTTTTCAAACAAAAAACATTTTCATAAAACATCACATAATTAATGTAACAAACATATAACATATGTCACAATTCATTCAAAACACAATTCATGCAACACTTATGATGCAATTTTAAATCATTAAAATTTCCTTGATTCGAAT
>JANZLD010000235.1:38169630-38182015 GCA_026413575.1 Erythroxylum carthagenense | reverse complement strand
CACATAACCATAGGGGACCAAATCGGCAAAAGAAACGAGGCAGCCTGCATGTTGTTGGGTGAAATAGGATCTAAGAACCCGCTCTTCTTTTGGTCTTTGACTCTTTCCGTTTCACAGAATTGATTAGAACAACAAATTCATCCGTCAAATATATGTGGCTCCAATGGATATCTCAGAATAAAGTTTCGGGAAGTCTGTTGAACCTCCCTAATAACCTAATTTCTCTATACTAAATAGGCATCAACTTCAATGCGTGGAGGTGAAGTAGAAGGCACTGAGACATCCAATTTCAATTGGGCAAGGAAAAGTTCCAACTGCCCTCCACAATTATAAACAGAAGAAGTGAAGAACACAGTGGCTATCAAGAAGAAGTCAACCTCAATCTCTATATCAATACCGGCAACTCAATCTCTCTATCAATACCGGCAACTTGAACCTAAAACCCCACAATCTCTGCGATTCCTAATAAATAAGGAAATGGAAGAGCCCCAAATCAGACACTAATGGCCCTAATAAACAATCAAAAGCAGAAATCAACATAAAAATCCATAACTATAATTCCAAGAGATCTCCCACAAAAATGTGTTCGCCGGCCAAATAACCCCACAAACATTCTAAGAAAGAGAATCTGGCGAGAAAAGTTAAAACCATAAAACATGAAAAACACACAAAGTCAACTAAATAAACCCTCAACAGATCCAAAGCAAATACGCTGATATCCCCATAAATCACACCGAAAACCATGAGTTTACTAATTACACCGTTGTTTTTTTTTCCTTCCTTTTTAATTCAAATTTATACAGATAACCAGAAAACGAAGAAGAAGCCCTACAATCAACGGCTGGTATCGTAATCGACGACCTCGGAATCAGTAACAGACCTGGAGTGCTGTACAATAGAGCGACCAATGGAATTGATCCAGTCCTCCTTCTCCTTATCGGAGTCGGCCACAAAGTACATAGTCTCTTGACTCGTTGACAGCTCGAAAGCGAAGGGCTTATTGAGCACGTCCTCTGCGCCTTTCACTGTGAGGCACTTGCCCACTGGGATCACGCCACGTGGAATCGACGACCTCGTCACCAGGTTGTCCTTGAACCATAGAAGCTTCCCTTGCTTCAGCACGAACCATCGGCGTCGCCAAGTTTTGATGTAGTCACCTTGCTTCGTCATCCAGCCGGCTCGCTCCGGCGTCGACCAGAACTCGACGTTCCTGTAGTCTTCCGGGTTCGGGTCTTGACCCGTCAAGGACCTCAACAAAGACTCCATTGTAAGAAGAGAGAGGAGGGGTGTGTTTTTTGTTCGGCGTTTGCGTTTGTTGGTGCATTGGTTGGTTGGTTCATTATAACAAATTAGTGATTAGCTGGGGGACTTTCGTTTCACATTTTAAGTACTTATCTGGCATTAACCTCAAGACAGATGAGTTGCGAAGGAGTTTTTTTATTTGAGTGAGGTAACATATTTGAACCTCTTTTATATATACAATTATCTAAAATTTGAGTTCAGATTTTTATTTCTTACAAGGCACATATCTGACTTGAGCGGAAATTAGTATAAGAGTGGATGATTTAAAAATATCTTCCTATAATTGGGTCCTTTCTAAAACACCTTTTGGCCCAAAAAAAAAGAAAAAGCTTATATGACATTTTATTAAAATTTTGAAATTATAGAAAACAAATCAATATAAAGGTAAAAAATGATATTGTTTTTACAATTATAATTTATATCTTGAAAAATATAATTGGTTATTTTCTTTTCTATTGTATAAATTTATATTATAATTTTTCCAACAAGTTCAATACTTAATCTAAATTGCAAATTTGCTATAATCTAAAAAAGTTGGAGGAAAATAATATATAAAGTCATTCTGTACTTCCTATGATTTATTTGGAAAAAAAATTCACTTAAAAATGGAGGTAAATCACCTTGACTTCCTAAGTTTTAAACATTTACTAAAAATATCAATATATAGGTTATTTGAACTTTTAATTAAAAATATCCATATCATTCTACCTTTGAAATACATATTATTTAACAAAAGTTTCCATAAAAGTACTCAAATTTTGAAAAACTAAAGATTAAATTTAAAATTTTTATCAAAGCTAAATTAAATTGAAATTTTAAAAAGATTCTTACATAATCATAAATTAAAAAACTTTTAAAACAAATTTAAACTAATTATTATTCAGATTAAATCCGTTAAAATCGCAAATTACTTAAACAAAAGGTACTTTAGAGTCTTTAAGTTTTCAAACATTTCAAATTTTTATAGAGAATAATGATTACGTAAAGAATCAATTGTACTAGAGTATTTCCACCAGAAAGATACTATTATGCTCATTAATCCTAGTCAAGTAAAGAAAATAAAGGAAGCAAAATTAATAAAAATTATGAAACTAATTAATGTAGGTTTTATAGTTCACTTATGAATAAATTCAACTATCATACAATTAATTAAAAGCATCTATGCCCTGTCCTCAGGCACACCTAATTCACACCTTATGATGCTTATTCTACTTATTCAAACTTATTAAGTATAGTTAATCTCTTCATTTATTACAATTGTCTAAGATACCCTTACTTTTAGATCTAAAGTGTTTATTCTCTTAATGCATAGATTATACTTAACCTCCTAGACCTTCATGTAATCCCTTTTTATTGAATATATGGTGATTAGACATAAATCTAATAATTAAGAACAAAAAGATAAAATTCATAAACATCATGGAAATAAAACTAAATCAAAATAATCTTAATATAAAAAAAAAAGAAGAAAAAGTTAGAAGAGTTGTCATGATTCTCCTCTAATTTTGCTCTAAATCATTCCTTAATACTAAGAAACCCTAAAAATAACAATTCAATGACAAAGGATGTTGTAATTGGCTTCCAAAGTCCCTTACAAGGTCCTTTTATAAGAATGTTTGAAGTTATCGTTTACATAATAGGGTCTTAAGTTGATTAAACTTTTAATGTAATACATTATCAGGATTTGTGTTATGTGATCGATGCTAAACCTACTTTTCACATTGGTATCAATTAGCTTTTAAACCTTTTTGTATAAAATTTCTGACCTATCTAACAACTATTACAAGTCTAAATTGCAACATTGTTTGCATTCTACTTCAATCTTGAACCTCATGAGAGACAAGGGCCTATCCTTTAGTTGTGTTCACTGCTTATCTATCTTTTTCCACCAATTTCTCTAATTTTTCAACATATTTGAACTTGAATTGATTTTGGTGCCTCTTACAAAATTTTTCATCTTATTAGCTTCCAAATGACTCCAGTATCTTCTAGATCAGATAATTATAGAGAATAATGCACTTAAATCTAAGACATGTCCTTCAAATCATTACCTATCTTATAATTCATATAAAACATGCCATAAAGATACTAAATTATAACTAATTTAACCTATAATAACATGTAAATATAGCCTTATTAAATAATTCTTTCGTTCCCAAATTTTGAGAAAAATTTAATCTTAAGATCTAAAGTAATTGAAGTAGAAAGTATAGTTTTCTTTATCATTGATTTTCACAAATAAATGGGAATTATATAATATTAATTGATTATTTTTCGAATTATATGAAATTAAAAACTCTTAATTTTTGAAAGCTCATTAACCCAAAATTTTAATTAATAAATGATGAGAAGAAATTAATATCGATCTTTTAAAATTGGTATTAGTTGGATCATCCATTACGTAGTGAGCAAACTCCTTAAAAAATGTTTTATTAAGGGAGACTAAATGGCCTTTTTTAGGAAAAAAAAAAGAAAAGTTTTATCATTCTCCCTAATAAATTTAAGGTAATTAATCATTTATTGATCACTCAATTATCTCCATATAGTTTATGCTTTATCCAATGATTACTATCTGAGCTTACTTTAACTAAAATAGGTCATAAGTAGTATCAAAATATCAATCCCTATATAAGATATTTTGGTGACCTTAAGTCAAATGATCAATTATATAATCTCTACAATAAAATTTTTTAAAGACATACAAGTAATGTTCCAAATGAGATTATTATATGGGATTAGTTTAGTGAACTTGTTCTTTAACAAACACCTACATATTTTTTACGTATATCCACACTTTACTCTGTGAGATCAACTACTTCCTTTATAAGAATGAAATATAACATGTGCTAGTCTTTGTATGCTCTATAAATATCCAATCTTAACAGAATAATTTAATCATATAAATTAATTAAGTAATTAATTTTGAATTAAATCTCTTATATGCAATATTTTTGTGATAATGAAATTATTATATTTTGCTTAAATAAAAAATTAATTACATAAAAATTTTATTTATAAAAATTTTTAATTATTAAAACTAATTTCATTAAAATTATTTTTGTAAATAACTACTTTAAAAGTTTGAATTTTAAAATTATTTATTAAATAATTGTCAAATACGAAATTATTTCAAAATTTTAATTTGAATAATTTAAAATTTAATTAGAAAATTGGAATGAATTATATTAGTTATAATTCTTATTAATAATAAATAATTAATAATTAAATAGTGTATATTTAGTTAGTGACCAATCAAAATTTGAGAAGACAATGAAAATAAAAGAACCAATTTATGATTTCCTTCAGTTAAAAACACAGAAGAGACAAAAATATAAATATAAATAGAAAATTATCCCAACATATATTTTTATTGAATTTAAAAATAAAAATAAAAAGATTAAAAATTGCACTTGAATCAAATAGGCCTAAATATTTCAATTAAAGTTCTATTTTATTTTATGAGATTAGTATGAAAGGAAAGACATGTGTAACTGATCTACTCAGACCTGAAAAAATCAAAGTGCTAATATTCTAACAAACACATATCCTAAAGTTACATATGGATATTAGAGGAAAGGCCTAGATGCAACACAGAAGCTAGAGAAGAGACCTAATAGGCAAGACTAGTGAAACTGCAGTTGTTGACAGCAAAAATTAGTTACGAATTCAGTTAATATTATGATATTCTTTATTGATAAAAAATGAGTATTTTATTATGCCACTTTTAGAACTTATCATATATGCAAATGTGTAGCAGATTTCTCTGCGTTTTTTATTTATGTACATTATTTAGATTGATGCAATATTGATATATTTTTTAAAGTTAAAGAATTGAATCGATCAAACTAATAGCCTAGTTACAAAGGAATATTTCTGTATATCTTCTATAAAAATAAAAGAGAGTTAACTAATTATTGAAACTTTACAAAGACCATTTATTTTGTATGTTTGCTAAGATTGTCATGTTGTTACCCTTAGTTATAAAGATTTCCCTGACATGTGGAAAACTTTTTGATGAAAATTTGAACTTTCCATTGTTAAACCTTTGAATATCCTTAAATTCTTTTCATGCCATATTCAGGAGACTAGATAAGCCTAGGACATTTGGAGCATTTTCCTACCATCCTTCCTCATTCTTGGAGGTTTTGGAAACCACTGTGTTAGTAGTTGTCAGCTTGAGGGGGTTAAGGGGCTGCATATATTTCCAAGGTGTTTCTCTAGACTGGTTTTGAGAAGCTGCATTTAAACAATAGGTGATTAGCTGTTTTCCAGTTCCTTCATAGAGCTTCTTGCACTTAGTGCTAACATTTGAGTGAGTTAGTTTGTTTAGCCTCACTAATGTAGGTTACTTCTCCTTTAAGGCTAACCAAACTGTATAGGATATTTTTGGGGGACAAAAGGGTGCTCCATACCAAATTATACTATGGAACTAAGTTACCTTTGGGCCTGAGTATGTTTTTGTAGGATCTGATAGTGAAGTCTTCATAGGATCCATTTTTCATTTGATACTGTCTTTATTGGAAGGATTTGGTTGGTAATCTAGTTTTCTGTTGGGCAATTCATCTATGAATTTACTAGTTTCTATGCTGGACCCTATTTTCAGAACCCAACATTCGAAATCATAAAGCGTGAACATATTATTCTATAGGGTTATTTCAAGGAACCCTTGTTAGTTACCATCCCACATTAGTGGCGCCCACACCGGTCAAACATTCAAATAAACTTATTTCTCCTATTTCAGAACAGATTTTGGGAAAACTTAAACTAGAATTTCAATTTAACTTCTTCAGAACATTTTTTCCCCATTGTCTTAAGCTTATAATGACACCAAAACCATTCAATTTAGCTTAGAATTCTAAGAGTTAGGGCCCAAACCTTTTCAAACTGTTATTAAATTGGGACAGTACGCTATACCCAACTTACACCAATAAATTGTAAGTCTTAAAGACTGAGTTAAAATTCTATTCCTTTAGATCATTTATATCTCTATGTCTCTAGTTTATTTAGTAACAAAAATCATCTCATTTAGATGTCGGATGACGCAGTTATGGTCGAAGGAAAATTAAAAAAGGTTTTGTCCTCAATTATATTGAACCTGGTTTGGTACAATTGACATACCTTTCTCTACAGATATTGGATTAAGGTTTCTTTGGATGGTTAGAAAGAAGACTTCAAGATCTACAATCTTCATGAAAACCTTGAAGATAGATTCTATCATCTAGATGGACAACAGTGGACTAGGCAATAGGGTCAGATGAAACCAGATGAAGGGTCAGATGAATTGGAAAAATTGACATAACTTTCCCTACAGATTTCAGATTAAGGTGTTCTTTGGATGTTTCTAAAGAGGACTTCAAGATATACAACTTTCATGAAGACATTTAAGACAAATTCGATCATCTATAGGGTAAAAAATGGGACCAGATGATATGATCAAACGGATAAATTGGGAAAATTGTCATCACTTTCCCTAGAGATGTCAGATTAAGGTGTTATTTAGATGGTTTAAAAGAGAAATTCAAGATATACAATTTTTATGAAGATCTTAAAGACAAATTCGATCATCTAAAGTGTCAAAAATTGGACCAGACGATAGGATCAGATGAAGGGTCAGATGAATAGGAAAAATTACCATAACTTTCCCTAGAGATATTAAATTAAGGCTTTATTTAGATGATTTAAAAGAGAACTTCAAGATCTACAACTTTCATGAGACCTTGAAGACAAATTCGATCATCTACAGGGTAAAAAATGGGACTAGATGATAGGATCAGGTGAAACCAAATGAAGGGTCAGATAAATTGGAAAAATTACCATAACTTTCCCTAAAGCTGTTAGATTAAGATGTTCTTTATATGGTTAAAAATAGGACTTCAAGATCTAAAATTTTTATGAAGACCTTAAAGACAAATTCGATCATCTAGAGGGTCAAAAATGGGATTAGACGATATGATCAGATGAAATCAGACGAAGGGTCAGACGAATTAAGAAAATTATCATAACTTTCCCTAGAGATGTTGGATTAAGGTGTTATTTAGATGGTTCAAAAGAGGACATCAAGAGATACAACTTTTATGAAGATCTTAAAGACAAATTCAATCATCTATAGGGTCAAAATTGGGACCAGACGATAGGATCGGATGAAACCAGATGAAGAGTCAGATGAATTGGGAAAATTATCATAACTTTCCCTAGAGATGTCAAATTAAGGTTTTCTTTAAATAGTTCGAAAGAGGACTTCAAGATCTATAACTTTCATGAAGATCTAGAAGACAAATTCAATCATCTATAGGGTCAAAAATGGGAACAGACAATAGGATCAGATGAACAGTGCACTAGACGATATGACGTTACCACCAGACGATATGATGTCATCAGATGATATGACATCATCATCAGATGATATGACATCATCGGACTATATGATGTCATCACTAGATGATATGACATCATCAGAAGATATGTCGTCATCAGACGATACAATATATACTCCTGAGCATCTCCACTTATAAGGATCATAACTTTCGACTCCAATGTCCAAAATTTCATACTATATACCGTTGAAAAGCTAGAAAGATAATTTACAACTTTCTAGAAGACAACTTTGCCTAATTCAACCTAAATTAATCAAGTTTTCCCTCAAAGTCAGAACACAAATTTTACCCCTATGGAAGACTTGAAAATGAAAATTAACAATTTGGAAATATCATCTGTAAAACACAATCATACATCATTAACATCAAAAGATAAGTGTTTTACAAGGCTTTAATGGGCATTTCAACCCACAATATAACAATATTTCAAAATTTGAAAATACAGAAGAATACATGAGCAATAATATACTCAAAATGCAACTAAAGCCTTGGTTTACAAAACTAGCTTAAAATACAAACGTATGCAAAGTCGGAGTGATGCCTTGACCCTTGGTTACTCATTCTCATGCTCTTCACTTGAAGATGGGGCGAAAATAGAGGGGGTGAGCTTAAAGCTCATGGGTAACAATTTTATAATCGGTAGTAAGTAAAAACTATTTTAAAACTCACATTGAATCAAGACACATATATTTCCGAAATCTCAATTTATCAGCAATTTATAAGCAACTTAATTCATGCATCATCAAACTTGCCAACACATAACCACACTAAAATGGTTTGGGTGAATTCAAAACATAATGTATTACATAATTTTCGTAAGGGTCTTGTGTAGTCGTGAACTTAGGGGAGTCCATGAAAGAGCTCCATGTTACTAGCGGGTAGGCAGGAGAAACCTTTGATCAAAGTGCACTTAACATACTTAAGGGACTGATAAGTCAAAATTTGTATATATAATTGGGGAGTAATTTGGATTCATTTTGACTTATTTCTTTGTGGATTTGAAGTTTTATTCAGTTAATTCGCTCACATTCTGAGTGTATTTCTTAATAGGTACAATTGGTGGATTATGGGGAAAAAGGGGCTTAACTTCCCTTAGGGATGCCGGACCAAAGCCAATCAAGGACGATTGCAAGGAGAATTTCGAGCGCTGCAACTTTCGAGAAGACTCCAATAAGAAATTATGGCAATTGGAAGGTCAAGGGCGTAAAAGTGAAGAAATAGGCCATGTCCATTAAACGGACACCCATGTCCGTTTAACAGACATCACGCAGTAGCAACAACTTTCGGACCCAAGAAGGGTGTCCGTTTAACGGACATGGGCGACCAGCACTCCCCTGTTTCGAAACATTAGGCTTCTTGGGTCGTGAGGACTATAAAAAGGGACTGTTTAGACCTAATTAAGGGGGTTAGACACAGAAACCAAAGGACGACATCTGGAGGCACAAACTAAGAGGGAGATAGGGAATTTTTGGGGATCCGACCAAGGATTTGGAGCTCCCATTCTTGTCTTTATGCTATTTTCTCTCTCTACTCTTTCTATATGTTGAGCTACCTTACATGTATGATTTTTGTTGAAATGTTCAGGAGCTAAACCTCATTTAGGGAAAGGGATGTAGCCTATTTGAAGGAAGTTTTGTGTAATGTGGATAGTTGAATGTTAATGAGAATTTGTTGGTTATGTTCATCTTCTTTAACTTCATTGTTGTCTCTATGCTTGATCTCCATAGATGCAATCTTAGGAATCATAGGGGTGCTGAAGAGTGAACCATGATTTATGCTCTAGGAAGGTGAACACTTTGGATTTAGAGTTAGAGATAACCTAAGCTGAGGTGAGGACAAGAAGTTGCTTGTGCATAATGAGTTTGGTTAGGGAGTCATTCCATTGAGAAATGGGTATCTCTAACTTAATGTTCCTATATTCTTTGAGAAAAGATATAGGTAGAATAGGGCCACTGTTTTCATAACCTACATTCAACTCATCTCATATTATGCATTTTAACCTCTTAAATAGGTGAACCCCTACCCCTATTTCTAAATCATTTATTAAAACTTTTTTACCTGATTGTTTTGTTATCACTTGCAATTTATTAATTAACCAACTAAAATCAATTTTATAATTTCTGTCGATAACATGGAATTAAGTAGAGTTAAGTTGATTGGTAAATGAATTGGTCCTTGAGGGAGACGACTTTAGAATATTTGCTGTGTGGATACTAGAACGAATCTTGCTGTGTGGATACTAGAACGAATCTGTGCACTTGTAGAAAAAATCAATCAGAAACCACCACAAACTCACATAATCATGCATTTCACATCTTGAAAACTTGTTGCCCAAAATTTCACATTTTTGAAACATGATTTCATAAACTTGATATCCTTTCAAAATGATTTACATTTTTCATCTCTTCATTAATCTACAAAATTCATACACACAACATGTAGCACTTTCTCAAAGATTTTAAAGAATAATATATGAACATTTAAAAGTAGCTGCAAATATTTATTTCCTTTTCTTAAAAGAAACATTGATGGCTTATTATTCAATTATAAAAATGTAACCCACCTTGAATTCCTTGACTATAACTTGTTCGAATATGCCTCTCCTCTTACTCTTCTTGTCTTTCTTGATTCCCTTTTTATAGACAAAAATTCCAAGTTCAAATGGGTTGCAAAATTGAAGATCCACGAAGTACATTTACTAAAATTGATCCTAGAGTACCTAAACTCATACATTTCCTAAGCTTAATGAACCAAAACCCTTCCAAAATCCAAAGCATTAAAATGTTCTTACCTTAAACCTTCAAAAAATGAAGAGATGTTTAGTTCAAAAGAAAGCTCTTATCTTCCTCTACCTTTTTCCCTTCTTGCACAACCTCAAAATCTCTCTAGAAGGCTTAGAAAAGATGAAACCCTAGCTCAACTCTCTTCTTTCCTCTTAACCACCAAAATCTCTCTTCTTTCTCTCTTTTGATTTGTTATTTCACTTCCTTCTCTCCTATTTCGGGCTTTCCCCCTCTTTAGGAAGAAAACAACACTTCTTTCTTCCCATTTTACCCTTAATGATTGAGAAAAGTTCACCTTGCCCTTCCTTTAATGACTTATGGTTTTTAAACTTAAATAAGCTACCCAAAATACCCTTTTTATGCATTCTTACTGCTTTTAATTTAACTAACCCATGCAATAAATCTACTATCATAGACCTAAAGAAAAACTAACTCCTAAAAAAATTTAGGGGCCAACATTCTACCTATTTGTTTCCCTATACTAGTGAATAGACCTCAGTATTGGATGAGAAGAAAGATCTTAATGCATAAAAGTTTTAGAGCACGTAGAAAGGGCTTATAGCAAAATCCATTACCAATCTTCACTTTTATGTGATGTTGCATTGGAGTTCTATATTTGAAGGTCTGCTTTATTATCTAAAAAGCATCCCTTCTCAATTTGGCATTCCATAGGCTATCCCTTTGAAGATAGAAGCCATTATCCCATCCAATCCATAAGGAAGTCTTCCACTTGAGTATTCTCGATATGTATTTTGCTAGAAGTGTTTATAATAAATAACCACTCCTCTTAGATTCATAACTTAAAGATTCAAATGGGGCAACTTTCTAATACATTGTCAACAAGGAATGTGGGGAGTCTTCCAAGTGCTACAGAAGCATAACTGATATCTTTATTGTGTTATGACATTTGTAGGGGTAACCATTACAATCATTAGTGTTAGGAACTAGATTATATATGGGATAATCCGTATTGCATGAAAAAAAAATGGCCTCAAAATACACCAGGGAGACAAAGGTTGAATTCACAAATGAAGTTACAATTCAAGAAGGAAAAAAAAAAGATAGAGGAGGTAAAGGTTGAAAAAGAGAAGGAAGTCTTTGTTCAAGAAGAGGATGAAGAAGAGTGAATAAGGGTGATTGCAGAAGAAGAAGAAGAGTAGTTCTCCTTCTTATAGGATAAACTATTGGATTCAATTGATGATTCATAGAGTTACATCATTCCCTATTTTATTCACAGTTTTTTATGAAAAAGGTCACTAATGAAGGCAATTAAATTTCTAAATTTTTTAAATTATATCCTTCTTATTATCTTACAACATTTGGCTTATTTACAAGCTACTAAACTACCATCGGGAGAAACAGGTAAAAGCAAGCTATTAATCGTAGACCTAAGTCGAAGGAAGATGTGAAGGGATAAGTTTTATTTTCATTTTCATTTTACTTTGTTGATGCTTTGTTATTTATATTTTATAGGGAGTTGAAATGATGGGTCCTTATGGCAGGAAGTGTCTTCAAGTCACCTCTTCAATAACTTCACCTCCTAAATCATTATTTCTTTTAATTTTTCTTTATTGTTATTTTTATTTTTATTTTTTTGTTTTCCACTTGAAGATAATTTGTTGTTCAATTGTTGAGATGTTTATGCATTGTGTTAGTTTTGATTAGGTTGGCATTGTGTGAATATTTAGTTGTATAATGTGTACAATGTGTGAATGTGTCGATGACAAGAATTGAATGAAATTGGCTTACTTTTGAACATGGTCATTTAAATTGTAAGGGCATATTAACTTGTGAATTTTTTGTTTTAAGTATCTTTGGGATAAATATTCATGTTAATTAGGATAGAGCACTGTTAAGTCAAAATGACTTTACTTAAATATGATTTTGATGTATAACAAAAAGAGATCAAATAAAAAGAAAAACAAA
>JANZLD010000235.1:38092143-38104397 GCA_026413575.1 Erythroxylum carthagenense | reverse complement strand
TAACTCTAAAATATTTTCTCAATACTTACTTGTTAAAGATTCCAAAATCTTCAACTATCCCAAAACCCTAAACTCCACATAAGAACACGTAGCCCACTGTGAACTCTAACTAACTTCTAATTTTTCTTAAGACAGAAGAAACACTTAGCAAGTGGGGGAAGTGGTGAGGGATATAAAAAAGAAAAGTTAAGGAGTTTGATGGAAAACTCTATGTATGGGAAGAAATTCGGAGAAGGTGATGATAAGAAAAAAAACTTAGTCTTTTAACTCTTAGATATCACAACTTACTTCTGAAAAATAATAAAAGCAGCTTAACACTTGTCACTTTTCCTAAGGTCTAACTTTAACTAAGTTTCTTTTGAAACTAACTCTATTAATTCTATCTTTACAATACAACTATCTATAATCTTCTTTTGATTCCTTTTTCCTATTTTCCATAAAAATGCATAATTTTTTAAAATCACCAAAAATCACTAAAATTAAAAAATATCACAATTCCATTCATCAATAATATTTCCAATATAAATAAAATTCAAATTCTAAAAAATTTTCAATAATCACAACTCAATCCAATTATACCCGGAAAATATCAATGAATGCATATACAGTCATATGAATGTGCAAAAACGTGCATGTCACACTTAACTTATGCATGACGTAAATTTTCCTAATTTCTCATAACTCGCTATTCTAGCCTTAATATGAGTAACGAGATGTTACAGTTTGTCATTCGGACGGATCATAAGTCCCCAAAGCACTTGAAGGGACAGGGCAAGCTGAGCAAGAGACATGCCACTTGGGTGGAGTTTGTGGAGACATTTCCGTATGTCCTACATTACAAGCAAGGGAAGGAAACTGTAGTAGTTGATGCTTTATTTAGGAGGTATTCCTTAATTTCTACTCTTAGTTTTAAATTATTAGGATTTGAGTAGCTTAAGGATATGTATACTTTTAATGATAATTTTGCTACTGTGTATCCTACTTGTGAGGATGTTGCATTTCAGAAATTTTATAGGCAAGATGGATATTTGTATCGTGGTAATCAGCTATGTGTGCCTAATTGTTTTTTGCGTCCTTTATTTGTGTGTGAGGCCCATAGTGGTGGTTTGACAGGTCATTTTGGGGTTACTAAAACTTTGGATATTTTACATAAACATTTCTATTAGCCTGTTATGCACAAGGATGTTTAGCGTGTATGTGCCAAAGGCATTGCATGTAGACAAGCAAAATCTACTGTTAAACCCCATGGATTGTATACCCCTTTACCTATGCCTACTGAACCTTGGGTTGATATTTCTATGGATTTTGTTTTAAGACTGCCCAAAACAAAGAAGGGGTATGATATCATATTTTTTATTGTTGATCGATTTAGTATTATGACGTATTTCATTACATGCTATAAGATTGATCATGTTGTGCTTGTTGCTGATTTATTCTTTAAGGATATTGTTAGATTGCATGGTATTCCTAGGTCTATTGTTTTGGATAGAGATGCTAAAATTTTGAGCCATTTTTGGCATGTTTTGTGGGTAAAGTTAGGTACTAAATTATTCTACTACTTGTCATCCACAGACAGATGGACAGACTGAGGCTATTAATAAAACCTTAGGTACCCTGTTACGTGCTGTAGTGGGGAAATTTTGAAAACTTGGGGTGATTGTTTGCTATTTATTGGGTTTGCACATAATAGATGTGTGCATTCCACCACAGGTTGTTCACCTTTTGAGGTTGTATATGATTTTAATCCTTTGACTATCTTGGATTTGGTATCTTTACCCTTGAATGAGTTGTCTAGTATAGATGAAAAGAGGAAAGCCGAGATGGTTAGAGACATTGCATGTGAAGGCGAGACAACACATTGAGCATAGAAACAGGGTGCATGCAAAGCAAGCCAACAAGGGGCAAAAGTTGGTGACTTTTAAACCTAGAGATTGGGTTTGGGTGCATTTGAGGAAGGAGAGGTTTCCTACCTAATGGAAATCCATGCTAGATCCTAAGGGTGATGGTCCGTTCCAGGTGTTGGAGAAGATAAATGACAACACCTACAAGATCGATATGCCAGGTGAGTATTCTATTTCTGCAACTTTTAATATTATTGATCTTTCTTCTTTTGATATGGATTAAGATTTGGAGGAGAGCTATCTGAATCATAGCACAAATTGATTCATTTATCTCAAATCCTTGGATTGGACTCTCTTAGGACTTAAAGACTATTATATTGGGCTGCGCATCATCACTTAAGCCCAAGAGGAGAGGCATGCCTACGATCATACTTGGGGGGGCATTGGACCAAGTCTGACGTGTTTTTATTATTCTATTTTTGGACTTGTTTTAAGTTATATTTATTTTAAGCTTCCATATATTATTTAGCCCAAGTCTTTTATTAATTGACCTAGGTATAAAGACCCTTTTTAGGGTTACGGAAAGACAACTTTGAGATAAAATTATTCTTGTGTTGCCGTCGGGCACAAAGTGAGGGTTTTCACCTCTTTTTCTTGTTACATTAGGAATCAACAATTCACTTATCAATTTTGTCATAATTGTGGCGTGTTTGTTTGGTTTAATTTCTTAGAATTACCATCATCTAGGTTGTTTGGAACGAGTTTCCATGAGGTCTAGTAGGAGCAAATTCCTTGCTTATCCCTTTCTTTTCAGTTGTGATAATTTTGTCCTATTGAAGAACATCATAACTAAACCAAGAGAATCAACAAATCTTCATCATTTTACACAATCAATGCTTCTTCTTTCATCCAAAGAGTCACAAACAGACCATCATCAATCCACGCATCTCTATCGCTCGCGTTATTTACACATAAGACTAAGGGTAAGAGGTTGAATGAAACACTTAATGATGATCTAAGAACTTGTGTCAGGACCCAGAGCCACCTCAGGCATATGACAACCGTTGCATACCCAGGCTAAAGATACTCACGGTACCCTTAACCCGACTATGAAGGCTAATTGAATATCCTTTGAAAACATTTAGACAACATACGCCTGTATTTAAAAAATCCCAAAACTCGATTAAAAAAACATGTAAATCAGTTTTAAACGCATTTCTATATTCACATTTAAAACTCTACTACAACTTCTGGACTTTTAAGTCCACTCAAGAGCAATCTCAACAACAGTATAAAAGGGTTATATATAAGGTCATTTATAAACTACAAGATAGTCAAGAGTTAATTTATAAAATCATAAAACATATCAACATAACCAACCTAATAAAAATAATAATTCATGAGCCACTATACAACAAAAGCACAAACAGAGACTACCCACGTGTGGTAATGCCTCGAAAATATCAAAAGACTGCACAACATACTTAGAGCCTCAAGCTCACTAAATTAACCTGTATGATTGGAAAGTAGAGGGGGTGAGTACACTATGTTTTTAGTGATTAGGGAAAACATATATCACAACTAGAACTCGACACACACCAAGACGTTGTAAATAACCTATGAAGCGAACATACGTGGCATAGAAACACATAGGCCTAGCCTATGACTCAACATATACTAGTTAGGAACCACATAGGCCTAGCCTATTAATCACTCATCCAATGAACATAGGTTCCAGTTCCAATATACAAAGGTAAAAAAAATCAAATGTATAAATCAAGTCTCCTTATAAAACAAATATCAGAATAAGTCAAAACATTCATGTGTGTCGCTACTAATCGGCCAAGTTAGTATGCATACCCGTTGATTCCTGGTGATAACTTGACTATCATTTGTGGTGAGTCCAGACTACAGTCGACAAGAGCATCATGACCTTAGGTTATGACCTCGTTGGTGTCCAGAACCTAGGTGTGGAATCACCCATAAGTCCCGTAGAAAGGTGTCGATATGGAGACTCGACTTTTATATACCAACATCAAGGGTATGGGGGTCGGTTAATCTGTTCTGCCTAGCACATGATTAGTCAATCGTTACCTCACTAATCACAAAAATCATATACAAATATTAAGTATAAAAATCAAATAAGGTACCATGCCTTTATTTATTGATCTAACCGATAAAATGGAACCTTGCCATGGCTCTCAGCCAAAACCATACACGCAGCATATGGCTCTATTATGCATATGAAAGTTCCAAAATATTATTTCATGCAATAAAAGTCATCTTTTACACTCCAAGTGCAAAGTTGTTCAAAAATGTAGTTTCAGAAAACAAAACATTGTCCTTTGTTCTTCAAGTGCAGGTTTGTTAAAAATGATATCATTTCTTAAAATATGTAATAAAAACATCAGTTGCACTCCAAGTATACTAGCATTCATTTGAGATTCAATTCTACTATGTGTTACCTAGATTCAAAATTCACACATAAGTTATCTTATATGTCTTGGGATGTTCCCGTCTCATTTGAGAGATTTGGTTTCCCCAACTCACCTCAAAAGAAGGTGTACACTCCCTTGACTTCAACAATCCTCATTGCGAGCTCTTTGACCACAACTCCCGAGCCTTTATACATACAAATATATAATATATGTACTACTCAAACATATATCTCATATTCAGACACCACCATAACCAAATTCATCCCTAATCAATCATCATAAATGTTATTCTAACATATGTCAATAGGTCAATAATTCACTTACTAATTTAGTTCAATGGCTCCTCAACCATTAAGTTAACCTAACCTTATTTGCAATGTTTACGTACTTTTCTTCCTAGTGTTCCTTTATGAATAAGTTGTCTTCTTTTAATCATAACTCTCTCTACAAAAATCCAAATGCCATGATTATTATGCCCTCCAAAACTAGACTTCCATTAGTATTAACATATCTAAAAATTACACAAACAATATCTCCCTTTAAAATATAATCTCCATCCAAATTTGGTCCTATTTTTGGTAAGAAATAGACTAGTAACCAATACTCAAACCACAATAAATCCTTACCAATACATCTCCTAACAAAACTGTCTCACAAAAGCATTAATAAGCCATCAACAATCATTTTTCATGTTTTATACTTTCACTAATTCAGAGTCTAAAGTCCTAAAAAATCAGGAAATAATACAAGGTTCCTACATAGGGGTCTATCACAGGTAGTATTAGGGAAATAAGCATCACTCGAACTCTAGTCACTATTTTGTCAAGATACTTTCACAGAGGTCAAGTTAAGATCTATATCTATAACTTTCATTCTTTGAGTTTCTTCAAATTCCTGCTTTAAGAAGATGAAAGACAAATAGAAATTGAAAGATGAAATTGAAATTGAAACCAAAATTTCAACTTACCTTGATAACTTCTTTCTTTCTCCTCTTCAAACCTTATTTCAACTTACCTTGATAACTTCTTTCCTTCTCCTCTTCTCTTCCCCTTTTTCTCTCCCCCTCTTCTCATTTTCGTTTTTCTCCCTCTTCTAAACTTATGGCAAACCTTCACTCTTCCTTCTATAGCCTTTTTGTCCATTTTATCTATAAACTTCAAGAAGTTCAAACTAATTCATGTGTCACCATTTCATTGGTCTATGTGTCACCATTCTATTGGTACATATGTTATCCTTTTATTGGTCCATATGTCACTATTCTATTGGTACATATGTTACTTACTTTAGGCTCTACATGTCACTCATATAAGCCTCCATATGTCACTACTTGTAAGGCTACACATGTCACCAATTATAAGGCTATACATGTCCCTAATTGTAAGGCTATATATATCACCATTTATAAAGCTACACATGTCACCATGCAATTGCTCCACATGTCACAAGTCTAAAGTGTCATTTTTCATAAACTTAAAGTGCCACTTGTCACAATTATACTCAAGCCACTTGTCATTCATTTAACTAAGACATTTGTTACTTATTCCTAATGTCATATGTCACCATTTCATAGGCTTAATCAACCTAAATTCTCATGTATAAATTTGTCTTGCTCTTTAACATTTTTCTTACACTAGATGCATATATAACCTCATCAATTACTTAATTGTAACAATAAATTCTCAATTCACTAATTATAATCCATTAATTCACGTTATTGGTAAATCAAATTGCAAAACATTGGGAATGCACATTCATATCACATTCATTTTTTTTTCATACCCTGGAATATGTCAATTAAGTGCTTATACTATCTTGCAAAGTTTTCTAAATCATGATTCATATGTGTATACAAATATTATGCATATGAATGAAATGTACCTCATAAATTCTTAAATAAAATAACTCATGTGACTCAATCTAACAGTTTAATCTCTTAACAATTTTAGGAGGAAAGATATTACAACTCTTCCCCCTTTAAGAAATTTCGTCCTCAAAATTCTTACTTGACTGATCAAATAAATGGGGGTAATGCTATCTTTATAAAATAAAAAAATTCATTGTTTAATAAAATAGATCAAACTAAGCCTAGCTTATTCGATATCCCAAACACCCCAAGGAATGTTGACACGTACTCCCACCGAGGTCGAAATCATCCAACTGCTAAGGATGTCTACTTAACGATTTGAAACTTAACTTCTCGACCAAAGACTTTCAACACCCAGACTCGACTCCTAAGGCTCATGAACTTTTTGAAAATGTTAATAACACTTTTGAAAACATAAAAATCAAGCTCTGATACCAATTTAATTGTCACGACCCAAAACGATATCAGGTACTTGACAACCATACATACCCAGGCTAAGGATACTTACGGTACCTTTAACCCAACCATGCAAGGCTAATTGAATATCCTTTGAAAAAATTTGGACAACACAACGACTATATTTTGAAAATCCCAAAACTCAATTAGAAAAACCTATAAATCAGTTTTAAACGCACTTCTATATTCACATTTAAAACTCTACCACAACTTCTGGACTTTTAAGTCCACTCAAGAGCAATCTCAATAATAGTACAAGAGGGTTAGACATAAGGTCACTTACAAACTATAAGACAATCAAGAGTTAATTTATAAAATCATAAAGCATATTAACATAAACGACCTAATGGAAAAACAGTTCAAGAGCCACTATACAACAAAAGTACAAGCAGAGACTACTCACGTGTGGTAATGCCCCGAAAATGTCAAAAGACCGTATGATACACTCAAAGCCTCAAGCTCACCAAACTAACCTGTATGGTTGGAAAGTGGAGAGGGTGAGTATACTATGTACTCAGTGAGTAGAAAAAACATATATCACCAATAAAACTCAATACACACTAAAACGGTGTAAATAACTTATAAAGAGAACATACATAACATAAAAACACATAGGCCTAGCCTATGACTCAACGTATATTGGTTAGGAATCACATAGGCCTAGCTTATTAATCACTCATCCGGTGAATATAGATTCTAGTTCCAGTACACAAAAGCAGAAAAACATCAGATGTATAAATCAAATCTTATCAGAAAATAAATATTAGAATAAACCAAAACAATCATGCGTGTCGCCACTAATCGGACAAGCTAGTGTACGCACCCATTGATTCCCAGTGTTGACTTGACTTTCATCCGTGATAAGTCACAATCGACAAGAGCATCATGACCCTAGGTGATGACCTCATCGGTTTCCAGACCCTAGGCATGGAATCGTTAGCAAGTCTCGTAGAAAGGTGTCGATATGGTGACTCGACTTTTATATACCAGTGTCAAAGGTACAAGGTCGCTTAATCTGTTGTGCCTAGCACATAACTGGCCAATCGTTACCTCACCAATCACAAAAATAATATGCATTTATTAAGTAAAAAAATCAAGTAAGGCACCATGCCTTTATTTATCGGTCTAACCGATTAAATGGAACTTTGTCATGGCTCTAAGCCAAAAAGAACACATACGCACAACATATGACTCGGTTATGCATATGAAAGCTCCAAAATATTATTTCATGCAATAAAAGTCATCTTTTTCACTCCAAGTGCAAAGTTGGTCAAAAATGTAGTTAAGTGTAAGTTTTTCAAAAACAATATCATTTCTCAATATACGTAATAAAAACATCAGTTGTACTTCAAATGCAAAGACTTATTCAAACAATGTCGTTTATTAAATACATAAGTATACTAGAATCCATTTGAGATTCAATTCTACTATGCATTACCTAGGTTCAAAATTCACATACAAGTTATCTTACATGTCTTGGGATGTCCTAGTCTCATTTGAGAGATATGGTTTCCCCAACTCACCTAAAAAAAAGGTGTACACTCCTTTGACTTCAACAATCTTCGGTACGAGCTCCTTAATCCATAGCTCTCGAGCCTTTATACATACAAATATACAATGTATTTACTACTTAAACATGTATCTAATATTTAAACACCAACACAACCAAATTCATCCCTAATCAATCATCATAAATATTATTCTAACATATATCAATAGTTCAACAATTCACTTACTAATTCAACTCAATTTCTCCTCAACCATCAAGCTAACATAACCTTATTTGCAATGTTTACATCCTTTTCTTCCTAATATTCCTTTCGAATAATTGTCTTCTTTTAATCATAACTCTCTCTACAAAAATCCAAATTCCATGATTCTTGTGCCCTCTGAAACTAGACGTCCATTAGTATTAATATATCAAAAAATTACACAAACAGTATCTCCCTTCAAATATAATCTCTATCCAAATTATGTCCTGTTTCTGGTAAGAAATAAACTAGCAACCAATACTCAAACAATAACAAATCCTTATCAATGCATCTCCTAACAAAACCGATTCACAAAAGCATTAACAAGACATCAATAATCATTTTTCATGTTTTATACTTTCACTAATTCAGACTCTAAGGTCCTCAAAAATTAGGAAATAATACAAGGTTCCTACACGGGGGTCTATCACAGGTAGTATTAGGGAAACAAGAATAACTCGAACTCTAGTCACTATTTTGTTAAGCTACTTTCACAGAAGTCAAGTAAAAACTTATATCTACAACTTTCATTGTTTGAGTTTCTTCAAATTTGTGCTTTAAGAATATGAAAGATAGATAGAAAGTGAAAGATGAAATTGAAACCAGAATTTCAACTTACCTTAATAACTTCTTTTCCTTCTTCTCTTCTCTTCCCCTTTTTCTCTTCTCTTCTCATTTTCATTTTTCTCCCTCTTCTAACCTTATGGCAGACCTTCACTATTACTTTTATTGCCTTTTTATCCATTTTCTCTAGAAAATTCAAAAAGTCAAACTAATCCATGTGTCACCATTCCATTGATCCATGTGTCACCATTCTATTGGTACATATGTTATCCTTCTATTGGTCCATGTGTCACTATTCTATTGGTACATATGTAACTTACTTTAGGTTCCATATATTACTCATATAAGCCTCTATATGTCACTACTTGTAAGGCTATACATGGCACCAATTATAAGGCTACACGTGTCATTAATTGTAAGGCTATATATGCCACCATTAATAAAGCTACACATGTTACCATTCTATTGCTCTAGATGAAATGCCATTTGTCATAAACTTAAAGTGCCACTTGCCACAATTATACTCAAGCCATATGTCATCCATTTAACTGAGATATTTGTCACTTATTCTCAATGGCACATGTCATTATTTCATAAGCCTATTCAACCTAAATTCCTATGTATAAATTTGTCTTACTCTTTAACATTTTTCTTAAACTAGATGCACATATCACCTCATCAATTACTCAATTGTAACAATAAATTCCCAATTCATTAATTATAATCCATCAATTCATGTTATTGGTAAATGAAAATGCAAAACATTGAGAATGCACATTCATATCACATTCATTTTCGTTCCATACCTCGGAATATGTCAATTGAGTGCATATACTATCTTGCAATTTTTTCTAAATCATGATTCATATGTGTATACGAATATTATGCATGTGAATGAAATGCACCTCGTAAATTCTTAAACGAAATTTCTCACGTAACTTAATCTAACAGTATATTACAACTTCTGTTAGCCAATTTGGGACCATAAACCTAAGTTTTGAACGGCATATCCTCACTTAGGAAATTAGAAATAATGAAGATTAGTTAATTAGGAAAAATATTGGTGGAGCCTTGATTAATGCAAATTATATATCTCAGCTTAGCTCATTTTGAAAGCTCAGTTTATTCTAATAACTTATTTAGTATTTCTTCTAGTTTAAAAAAAAAAACAAAGCCCTATTTAGATTCCATAATTATCCTATCAATAGTATAGCCTTTAAGGATGCTATTAGGAAAGGAATGCAAGGTCACTTAAGAGCTTTAAGGCATTCATTTATAAGAGAAAATTTCAAGATATCAAAGAACAACTCAAGCATCTTAACAACATTTATTTTCCCAACATAAAGGTAATTATTCTAAAGAACGGAGAGACTATCTACAAGATTTATAATGAGCTCTATAATTCTCTTAATAATGATTTACTAAAATCAAAACAAAAGTAGTCTCTACCAAATTACATTCAAGCACACAAAGCTCAAAGTTGTCTTTTAAAATAGAAATCAAGTATCTTTTGGCTTAATGAGGGTGATAAAGAGACTAAATTCTTTTATGGTGATATTCTAGTAAAGAGGAATCAAAATAAATTTACTACTTCAACTTATCCTTACCATTTGTGACTAAGAGAACCTTAAATTTTTTTTATGTATAATTACTTTAAAGACCTCCTAGGTAATGCTACTAACTACTCTTCTATTTTTTAAAAACTCAAAGGATTTGTTTCACCCTCGTTAGATTTAACTTAAGCTACTTAGCTTGACAAACCTTTTTTTTTTATATATCTTACATAGATATTATTACATTTATACTTAATATAAAAAGGCACATAGCATTAATCATCTTAATGCTCTATTCTTTTAGAAAATTTGGAGTTTGATTAGTGTTATGGTATCAGCATTTATCTTGGAATTCTTTTTAAATATGAGATTTTAAGAGGTTAACAACACCTATATAAGCCTAGTCCATAAGATAGCTAATCCTAATTCCTTGAAAGACTTCAAGAAAATTTCTTGTTACAATGTAATTTGCAAAATCATATTGAAGATGCATGGTACAATGTTGGAATAAGCTCCAAGGATTCTAATTAAACCCATTCAAAGTGCCTTTATTAGAGAAAGAAATATTAAGGAAAATCTTCTCCTATTTAAGACTTATTCAAGAACTATCATAACATGGTATCTATTAAAAGTTGTTCCTTAAAAATATGCTTCCATAATGCTTTTGATTCAATTGATTATAGGTTTATAATTAATTTCCTAGAGGTTTTTTGTTTTCCAAAGATTTTTATAAAATGGATACAACAATGCATCCCTACAACTTCTTATGGTATCCTTATGAATAAAAAAGCCAACAAAGGGGTTTTATCAGGCTAAAAGTATTAAGTAAAGGGATCCCATATCCTTATATGTTTATTTAATAAATTAAGGTACTTACTAGGCTTATCTTTTATAGCACTGGCCTAATTGGAATATCTAAGTACCATTTCAAACAAAAAGGACTTAAGTTATTAAATCTTGTTTTTTCTAGTTATTTGTTGCTACTACATAAGGTTGATCATCACTCAATCTAAATTCTTATGAATTCCCTACATAATTTAAGAAAATTTCATGTATTGATATAAATAAAAAAATTATGTTAATTGTTCAGCAAACTCGTAGATTCTAGTTGAGGATCTCATCGGAATTTTAGGTTTTTTAGCTTAGAATGCCCCGTTCAAATATCTTGTAATTCCAACATCCATAAAAGGGTCATCATTTACAACCACTATTTGATTCAAATTCATAAGATAATTAGTATCTGATATAACAAATTTCTATCTTATACTAATAAGCTTTAACTTGTAATTTAAGTTCTCAGCAACATGTATACTTATTGGATGTCTCTTCTTCTTCTGCTTAAGAATCTATTCAAGGCTATTGAGAGGATTGTTAATAACTCCTTATGGATGGAAGATGCAAGCAAAGGAACTTTAACAAAAGTAAAATTGTGTGATCTTTAGACTTTTAAGGAGGAAGGGAGACTTGTCATTGTAATAATCAAAGACATGAACAAAGGTTTAGTCATTAAAAGAATAAGGAAAATACTTTCCAACAAGGAATCCATTTAGGTTATATCGACGCGTTCTCATCATTTAAAGGACATAAGCTTTTGGAACGTGATAATTAAAAATTAAGTTCTTAAACTCTTAACCAGGTGCTTGGAATGAGCAATAATATAAGCCAAAAGTTTAAGCTTTGATTAGTAATAATGTTGGACCCTGAACCTTGAAGCGAAAATTAGAAATTTGAAAATGAAAGTAAATGAGTGTTTTTGTATGTGATTTGTGTTATAGATGAGAAAATGT
>JANZLD010000235.1:38063127-38073801 GCA_026413575.1 Erythroxylum carthagenense | reverse complement strand
GAGCTTGTTGGAGCGTGACCTTGTAATTGGACCCATTGGCATCCTCAAGTCTCCATTGCCTTGGTGAGTTGTATCACTCCATGACCTAATAGATTTAATGCTTATTTTTTCTAATGGCCCTATAACTTATTAGAACCTCATGTTAGCAATGTTGCTAAAGAATTTTTTAGTTTAATCATCTTGGTCAATGAATTAAACAAAATATTTCTATGCCTAATCCCCAAGATTCCTATTTGCACGTCTTTTTCTAACTTTAGACACATATCCTATTGTGATATCCTTGGTAAAATTGTCTCTAAGATCTTGCCCTTGAGACTAAAGCCTCTTATGAAAGAGCTAATCAAATTTTCTTAGTATAATTTCATTTTAGGTTGCAATATGCAAATAATATCTTAAAATCAAAGGAATTTTTCAAGGAATATCACTCGAAAAGTCCTTTAAATGTTGTTACATGAAGATAAAAATTTTTGATGCCCTCAATTGGAGTTTCATTCTTTAAATCATACAAGTGTTTGGGTTTCCTTCAGTCTTCATCAACTGCATGTTTCAATGCTCATCCATTTCATCATTTAGTGTTCTTATAAATGGAAAAGCTACTCAGATGTTTAAAAGGGCTAAAAAGGGTTCAAACAATGGGATCCATCATCTCCTTACCTATTTTCTCTAACTACAGATGTCTTTACTAAAATGTTTTCTTTTAACATTTCTCTAGGAAAACCTTGTAAATTTAACTTTAGATGTAGAAAAATAAAGCTCTAAAACATTCTATTTAGGGATGGCTTACTTTTGCCATATGCGGCTAATATAGATTCATTACAATTATTATCGGATTGCCTTCAACAATTCTCATATATCTTTGGACTCTCAATCAATATAAGCAAAAGTTAAATCTTTATTTCCATGGTTTCAAACCCCTTGGAGCAATTCTTGGTGGAGATTTTTGGAATCCAATTATGTAAAACCACTTTCAAATACCTTAGTTTACCTTTTTCTTTTACTAGATTAATATATAGTTATTATAAGCCATTATTTGATTTTTTTAAAGAAGGAATTATAACTCAATGTGTAGGAGTTTATCCTACAATGAGAGGGTTCAACTAATCATTTATGTTATTAGTGGTATGCAAATCTAATAGAGTTCTAATGTGGCTTTACCAACTAAGATCATCAAGTATATTAAAAGAATTCTTAAAAAAGATTTGTGGAGTAAATCAAGAAGCAATAAGAGAACCTCTACAGTTAAGTGGAAATAGATTTTCCTCCATAAATCCCAAAGGGATTTAGGATCAATTCAATTCGACCTACAAACAAATCCTCAATGGAAAAGAGAATATGGATCCTATTCATAATAAAGAAACACTTTGGGTGAAATGGATGTATAAGGAGTATATTAAAAGATCTAGCTTCTGATCCTTAAAACCCAATTACAGGTGGCAATGGGCTCAAATGCAATGCTTAAACCCAATTCCAGCACTTCTATAACTACTAAACTTCTAAGCCTTAGAGAAACAATGTACAAGAAGATAAAAAATGTGATTGGAAATAGAGAGTAAACATGCTTCTAGTTTGACAATTGGATAGATATTGGACCTCTATATCTCCACCCCTTATTTCCTACTTTGTAACACATTCCCCCTACTACTGCCAGAGTTAAAAAAAATTGGGTTAAGAATAGAGTTGGTAGCCAGTTGAAAATGTGATATAATTGAGTAACCGAGGGCATTCATAACAAAATGATTGCCTTCACATCAAAATGCTATAATGGCATTCCAACCAAGCTAAATAATAAAAAAAATGGCTTAGTTGAGTAATTGGGGGACATTCATGGTAAAGTGTTTACCTTCGCATCAAAAGACTAGGTTAATGTTAAAGAAAAATTAAAAATGGTATTTCAATTTTAAAAAAACTTATTGATCTTTTAAAGTAGCAAGAATTAAATGTATGTGTACAAGTGCTATAGGTGAATGAATAGATGTTACTATTTTGATTCATATGTATATTTAATTCAAAGTGCTTAACCATGACACACATAGGTTAGTAGGTTAGCACAATTTAAATAATTGATGTTTGCGGTTAAATTGATTATCTAAAGTTTGATGCAATTGTCTCATTATTGTATATTGCATGAATGTATTCTTATATGTTTATGTTTGTTTTGTTTGAGTTTATGCTTTTGCCGTTCTTTAAGGATAAGAAAATTTTTAAGTGTGGATAGGTATAGTTTATACTATGCTTTGATAATATTAATGTGTTTTTAGGTGTTTATTGGATGATTATCATATGTATACGCTTAGAATTATGTTAATGTGAGTATATTCTAAATGTTTCTATAGTTTTCAACCTTAAATTTTATGTTTCTTGAGGTATCAAGAGTGAGTTAAAAGTACTTAAATTAGATTGCGCAACTAGAGTAGATATTTTAACAAGTCCCGCAATTATTAAATTAATAATCATTTAAAGAGAGATCTCATGTGAGAAATTAATTATCTAATAGATAATTTTACATCTAATTGAAAACATTAAGGAAAGTTTTATGAATCGTGTGGTTGCAAATTTGGGATTTTTTGATTCAATTAGGGTTAATTGATTAGGTCTTGATATATAGTAATCAATATATTAGGAATTCTAGGATCAACATATAATTGGATCAATACTAGTTAAGGAAACAAAATACGGGAAGAATAAGTCTTAAATATTCACCTTGGATCAAACCCTAAACTATTGGCAGCTCACTTTTTATTTATGTATTTTCTTTGATTTATTATTTGTTTCAATTTTTGTTATTTACTTTTATAAAAAAAAATCAATTTCTTGTTACCTTGGACGAAGTTAGGTTTGAATTGATTCTTACGTAATCCTCGCGAGAACGATATCTTTCGGTACTACAAGATACGATCCGTATACTTACGAGTATTTAGAGTTTTATTACATATAAAAATCGCTTAACAGTCACTACAACTTCCTTCAACATCCTAATAAATGTAGAACCAACTGAGAATTTATAGATATAAAGGGGTCTAAGGCAAGGTGGTCCCTTGTCTCTTTACCTCTTCAACATATGTATAAAGGCCCTTATTAGAGTTACTAAATAAAACATTGAGAGCTCAGATAGCTTTGACCACTATAATGAATGCAAGAATCTCAAGCTATTTGATAATGCATTTTCTAATGATGCACTTATGTTTTGCAAAGTAAAAAAGAAATTCAATCAACATCTTACTAGACTCATTAATACATTTCAATCCATTTCAGGATTATGCAATCAATAGGACCAAGAGCAACTTTATCTTATCTACTACAATTAAATATTTAGTACAAAAATATCTAATTCAATTGGATTTGAACTATCAAAGCTTGCCTTAAGTATCTTAGAGCCTTAATAGTCCCTTTAAGACTCAATTTCAGTTATTTAATTATTAACCGCTAATGAATGCTTTAATAAAAAGAATTAACTACTAGAATAATAGGTTTCTTTCATTTTCCAAGATATTACAAGTAAAAAAATCAATTCTTTCAAATATGCATGTATACTGGTATGCTCACCTATTCTTTCCCATTGAGCTCACCAACAAGAAAGAGAGGCTCCTCAAAAATTACTTATCAAATAGAAACCTGCTAATCAGCTAGAAAAAAAAATCAATTGAATAAAGTTATGTTCTCCAAAAGTACCAAAGAGTGTTGGGATTGAAATCTTCAAGAACTAACAAAATATTGTTATCTAAAAGGATATGGAAGCTTCATAATGACCATGAATCCCTTTGGATCAAATGGATTCACCCCCACTTCCTAAAGCGAAAGAATTTTTAGTGTATAAAACCAAGACCTTACCTTACCACTTGTAGACCTTGTCACAAATGTATAAATTAAGGAACATCATGGAACCTTGCATCAATCATGTGATAGGGAATGGAGTAAAATTTTGGTTTTAATATGCTTCCTGGCATCTACTAGGCCCTCTACACAAGGCTTCTTTGTCTAATTCCATCATAAACATGATTCCAACTTGTGCCAGAGTTAACAAATTCATCTCAAGAAATAAATAATTAATTCCTACTCATTTTAAAGATTTTGATTGACCCATATTTAATAACTTTCATACTTATACCCCTAAAGGCTCATAAAGTAAGATGGCTTATCAAAGTTCTAGAACATTAACTAATGCTTCTTATTTTAACCACTTCACTGCCTTGCTACCATTAGTCAATTGGTCTCACACAGTCTAGAGCTCTTCTAGTATCCCTAAAGCAACTAAAGCAGCTTTCACATTGTGGTTAGTTGTTAGGGTAGACTAAACACCAAAGATTGGCTCTTTTTGGATGCTTCTCCACTTAATGTTGCTCCTTATGTAATGAAAAAATAAAAAATATTAGCCACCTATTCTTCTAATGTAGTTTTGTGCATTAGACCTAGCTATTTATTCTCCAAATTTATGGACCCAATTGCTAACTTACTAACTTGAATGAGCTAGTTATTTAAGTTAATTAGGTTTAAGAATCTTAAGGAATGCAAGTTATATGCAAGTGCCCTTAGTAGTCTAGTTTATGCCACTTAGAAGGAAAGAAATTACAGGATTTTTGAAGATAAAAGCTAAAACTCTGGCTCCTTTTATAGTAGCATGCCAACCTAAATTAGAGAATTCTTAGTTATCATACTTGTTACAAGCAAACTTAGTTCAAAAATAGCTAGACGATGGTGAGTATGAAGCTCTAATTTCATTAAGTTACCAACAAGTTTTGGAATACTTTGTATAGATGATTCACAAAGAGCAAAATGGTTATGTATAGAGGCATCTCAATTGCTTGAGGTTATTTAGACTTATATCTTATTCTAGCTCAAATATTGATTTTAAATTCTCTTGATCTTATTATAAACATGTTTTCTTTAAAATTGTCTTATTCTTGATATTTCATGAGTTATGGGCATTATAGCCCCTTGTAACTAATGTGATAGGTTAGGTAGCTCTTTATTATACTTATAGTTAAGCTTATACTTTAATCCTCCTTCTCTTATTTAATGTAATCTTTAATTTCTAAAAAAACTTGTTAACCACTAGTGGTATACCAATATAAATTTATTTTGAAAATAATTATATCCATTAATTTTTTGAAAACATATAATAAATAAGGAAATAAATTATTAATGTTCATTTTATGATAAATATAATCAACAATTTAATCATATAGGGTGGTTATCCTATAGTTTGACATTTTTTATTTTAATCCTTATGTTTTGAAAATTATCATTTACCTTCTTATAATATTTATTTAGCTGCAAACAAGTCCTCTCGTCATATTTGATCAATTTTTTTCCATTCCTAATAATAAAGCAACATTATATTAAGGATTAGGAATTTCAATACTATATAATTTTGAGTTAAAATAAATGAATAATAACAAAATATAACGAAAAAAGTGAGAGCTAAACATTTGAAACATTCAATCTACTTAATAGAAAAGTAATTAATTGATTTTTCTTATAATAATTATGATTATTTTTATATGTGAAATATCAACTACATCTTCATAGAAATAAAGATATAATTGTTATTTCAAATTTATATTATTATGATTTTTTTAACAGGGTTGATGTAAAATTAAAAATTATTTAGCACAATATATTAAGGGACTATTTTTCTATTTTAAAAGATTCATAAACTATTTTATAATTTTAAAAAATACTTGAAATGTTACCAAGCATTGATCAGTACTAGTGTTATACCATACTAACAAAATTTAATATTGAATTTGATATGATATTCATAACATTAATTAGCCTACATTGGTCAACTAAAAGAAAGTTATATTCATTTTTTTCAAAGTTCATTCATTTGCTAGATAAAGATGGTTAAGATATGAAGATGAGGTAATAATCTTCTTTGAAACTCTAATGATTTTATAATTTCATTATTAAATTGACTACTCTTACTTTAATCCAAACAAATTTGTATTCAGTTTATATGTACGAAATTAATGACCTCCTTTAATATTAAACACATATTTTGATAACGAAGCTTATGAGATTAAGTTAACCTGAATAAGAATGATCAAATCCTGAAATGAAAGATTCATGACTTATCTCAGCTATCCTGAAATGAAAGATTGATGCCTTATTATATAACTCAGGAGCCTAGCAGATTGTTTTGTAGAGACTAGTAGATTGATCTTAAGGATCTCTCGTGATTTTTATTATTTCCCGTGATGCAACTCTTTAGATTTTATTTTAATGAATTTGGTTTTAATTATCACATTAATTAGATTATGCATAAGTATATTGTTGAATTTAGACTTCTCAAAATATTAGTTATTAAGGAAGGTAATTGAGGGCTTTCTCAATTACATATCATGAAGTTACAGAAGTTATCATTAAAGTTATAAACGTTTTGAGAAATAGACCTAAGTTAGTCCTATTATTCTGTTTGATATCATTTGCACCTAAAAAGTACTATTTTATACTTTAAAAACTAACTTGTTAAGTTTCTACTGAATCTTCTTAATCATTAATTTTTCATTTAACTATTAACTTATATGGCATGGTATACCAATTGATAATATTGGCCTCAAAATTTTTAATTTAAAATTTATTAAACATATTTTCAATTTTATAATTATTAAATGAATTAACACATTACATAATTATTTCATAAGCAACTAAAAATTAATTACACCCTAAATTCATTGTAAAGTATAGATAATAACGAATCGAGTTAGTTTTAAGTATGTAGGTGAACTTGGTCTAAAATTTTATACCCGATTTAAATTCTACCTAAAATACATTCAATTCAAAGAATTCCACATATGTTTGAGCTCAATCAAGTTTCATAGGTCTAAAAATGTATTTACCAAAATATTAAACAATATTGTTTTGTTATAAATATGAAAATAATTTTATTTTATATGTGAAAGAAGTTTGACTTTTGGGGTCAAGTTTAAGTTGTGAAATCTGAGTCCAATTTGAAATTGTAAAAAGACCCAAGCTTAAACCCAAACCTAAGAAAGAAAGTTTAAGTCAAGTCTAAAAATAGAAGTTTTTAAAAGTTCAAACTGATCCAAAGCCTGATAAACTCAAACCAATGTTGTTGATTTTGAACCGAATCAGGCTTGACCATTTTTACCATCCTTATTACCAATCATTATCTAATTGAGCCCTTCTCATTTTTTCTTCTTATTGTATCTCTGATTCCGTATTCATACGATTAATAATATCTATGGCCTAGTAAGCATGGTTTATATTTTTATCATCAAAATGTAAATGGATCAACAGTGTAATAGAGGTGAGAGAAACTCCAACTTCTCTCTAAAAGTAGCAGTGGGTAGGTCTGAACGCCCTTTCTTTCTTCTTTGTTTTTGAACACTCTAACTTCCCTCCGCTGCACCATTACTCCCTCTCTGACCACCTTTCCTTACTGTAGCCTTCCTTCTATAATTTCACAGCTTTTCCTCACAGTTTCTCCGCAGGGTTAACTTAGACTTTTCCCATAAATCATCTCACTCCCACCTCTTTTCTTTACTATTTTTCCACAACAAACTTTTCACAGGCTACCCTGTAAAACTGAATCTTTCCGCTTTCATGCTTTAGCCGTCATGATGATCCATGCAGTTTTACCCTCCCCATCTCCCACCTTTATCATCCCACATTCCCACCTATAACCCCACTACTAGCCCCACTCTCATTGCTCCAAACATACCATCATCTTCGACAACTCCTATCCAGAAAGCTTGGGAATAAGTAGTTGGGGAATAAACCCTGTTGAAGGCCTATTCACAACTCATGGAAAAGAATGGCAAATTAGTTGCTTGCCCTAATCTTGAGGTCTTGACGGAAGGAACACGAAACTGGGAATCCACTATTGTGGGTTTCTTCTTTAACAAAGGCCACCTTTTCCCTTAATATCCAAATAGGCCAACAAGCTATGCAAAACCCAAGGACTGATGGAGGTCCTTTTATCTAAAGATAACCTGATCCTTTTCACCTTCTTTTCCACTTCTGAAGCTCAAAAAAATCTTGGGAGAAGGTTCATGGCACCTTGGTAATCACTCTATCTTCCTATAAACTTGGCAGTCGAGCTTAATACTTGAAACTCTTAAGATCCAAAACATCCCACTTTGGATTAACTTCCACAGTGTCCCCCTTGAATACTGGGTTAAGTTCATTAGCAAGCTACATTGGTTAACCATTGTGTATGGATGAACACACTACTAAGAATAAGCATATAGGTTATGCTAGGATCTGCATTAGTGTGGATCTTTCGAAAGAGCTTCCTGATGAAATCCTGATCAACAGACTAGAGGAAGATGACAATCTATGGGTAGACATTATAGCCATTTCTTGCCACTAAAAGCCGCCCTCCAACACTTAAGGCAAAATTTGGAAACCCATAGGGAAAACATTTTAAAATGTAATCTATCAAGAACTCGTAGGGATAGCAGATGAGTCCCAACCTCTAGAATCTATGGAGAATCTCAATCCTTCAATCTCAAATACAAAAATGATAGCCACAGAGGAAATAACTGATGTATTGCTAATCCCTGAGCTTCCACCATATCTGTCAACTTTGATGTTCAAAACAATAAGATATAGAAAGAATGTAATGAAGCACACAATCATGTACTCAAGGATCAAAATACAATGCATAATGTAGAAATAGAAATTTCAGGAAAAATTTGATGAAACATATGCAAATCTACTAGATGCACAATGTAACCATGAATGTTACTTTAAAAAGATTGAATAACCCTAAAGAAGACCCGGCAATTGTGAAAACCAATATTCCTAATACCTCAAATATCCTTGCAACCCCCATTGGTACTAAAGGAATCAAAGATGCTGAAGAAAAAATCAAATTTCAAACAGTGGAGAGAAGGATATCCAACAAGTGCTAAGGGAAAGATTCTACAAACCAAACCCTTTAAAAATATGTCTATCATCACATGGAATATTAGAGGAATAAATTGTCCCACTAAACTCTCAGATTTAGGGGACTTTGTTTTGCAGGAGAAACCTATCATCATTGGCTAGTTTAAAACCAAAATCAGACTAGAAAATCCGGTGACGTTGGAGATTTTTATTCCTATTGCAACATGCTTACAAATCACAATCACCATGCTCTTGGTAGAATTATTATCTGCTATAGGAAGGATGAACTCAAGGTAGACTTATTAGACTCCACTGAGCAATCTATGCATCTTAATCTCTATTTCAAGTAAGAGCACTTCAATTTGAACTTATCATTTATATACGCACACAATTTTAGATTTCAGAGAAGATGCTTATAGAACAATCTTAAAACTATTAGCAATAACATCTCCAATCTATGGCTTATCTGTGGAGACTTCAATTTAGTTTTATACACATCAAAAGCACAAAGACATTGCAATTTAAAGAACTACAAAGCTGATTTGAAAGAATATGTGGAGGAATTATGAGCGACTAATCTTAAATTTGTTCGACACACTTTCATCTGGTCTAACAAGCATAAATCTTATTAATATATTAGGAAGAAATTAGATTGTTCCCTAGTCAATGACATTTGGCTTAGACACTTTCCCTGTAACACCTCACTCCCGCATGACCCGAACCTGACATCGATGGTAATATTCGAGTCCGTGCCCTGCGAGGGTGGCGTGCTACAACACTCAGTCAAAACTCAGTATAAAATTTTTTTTGAAAACATAAGCATACACTAGCGGAAAATCATTAATGAACATAATCACCGGTAATTCCAATGGCCACAAGGGCCCTTTTCATAAATACAATTTATTTCTGTCTGTTGACTTTACAAATTGACCTAATCATTAATACAAAAAATTCGGAAAAATACAAATTCTATCAAACACTAATGCAGACGTGAACTGATCCCGACTACTTCTCTCGCTCATATGCGGTGGCTATACGCCCATTGCCTAACGGGGTATTCTTTTGAGTCCTGAAAAATAATTGCAAATTTTGGATAAGTTTTGCGAACTCAGTGAGGTAACCATCATCGATGTTTCACTCAATTTATGTAATACATCATATAACATAACATATATTCACATTGTTGCATAATTGATTTCATTTCACAATTTCACTTAAGCATAGACAATTTATACATTTCATTCGATTAGACCTACATAACTAATTGAATTCATGTAACGCTCAAGCATAACACAGTTATTTCAATAATTCACCTTAAGAAGTACCACATGATTGGTACCACAGAAGCATAAGGCATTTTGCCTTTCGCTCAATCAAAATGATTAAATCAAATGCATATGACATGCGCATGTAACACTTTTCTTATTTAATTCAGTGTTGTGACCGAGCACCTGAACTGTCTCAATCAGGGCACATTAATCATTGAGCCTGAGGCTCTGAATCACTACTATCCCAATGTGGGCGCATTAATCGTTGAGCCTGAGGCTCTGAATCACTATGGGCTCGAGGCCCAAATACGTTGAGCTTTAAGCTCTCGGTGGTTGCTCCAGTCATAACTGTCATTAACTGATCATACATTCATGCATGGAATGCATATTTCACAATGAAGCAATGTCAACATCACAATCAATCCCAAATTATCGCATTCGAACAAATAGTTCACAATTAATCACATTAAAATCATGATCACATTTAAAACACGAAGGTCCCAAATTCTCAGACAAATAGCACTTCTATGTCATAATCTCCCAATACATCAGA
>JANZLD010000235.1:38051529-38063027 GCA_026413575.1 Erythroxylum carthagenense | reverse complement strand
CCAAAATTCCAATGGCTCAAATTCATAAATCCTAAAATCATGAATCTAATTCTCCAGTGCCATTGGACAGTCATTTCTAGTACCGAAAATCCAATCAGTCCGCCACTTGACAATTTTTTCGGTCCGAAAATTTTCTCCGAAATGTTCCAGAAAAATTCCTAAAATTTTCTTAAAATGTAAAACACATAAAAATTTACTCCAATTCACTTTTCAAGCACAAAATCATATTGTTTCACATAAATCACATTTATAAACACATATGCCGGAAAATGTCATGAATGTACAGTCATGTGCATAAACAAAAATTACAATTTATGCATATATGGAGGTCATATTATGCATGAACATGTCGAGACTAGTTTACACACTCATAACCCATTCCAAATTGCCATTTTACCCTTCCCATCAATGATGGGACGTTACATTCCCAACAATATTGCTACATTCAAAGATTCTCTCTTATCTGTAGCATTCCCTTACCTTAGGATACATACCGGGATACCTGGAGGTCATTCCAATACATAACCTAAGACAATGGTACGCCACATTAGCGAATCACACCCCAATTCTTATTGATAATTTGTTCCAAAAATTTATAAAACAACATCCTTTCCGATTTAACAGTTTCCTAGTGAATGTATCAAGGTTCTCTGAAGCATGTAGAAAAGCGACATAACACTATTGTCAAGGGACTAGACAATTCAGTTATGTTCAAAAATTGAAGATCATTAAGAAAGAACTGAAAGTGCTAAATTCCTTTTAAGGATCCATAACTTCTGTTATTAAATCTTACAAACTTGAACTTCAAGACATATAATCTAGACTTGCTTCAAATCCAACAAATCAAATGCTATTAGATGAAGAAAATTTGATGCTCTCTCAGTTTATGTAGGCCACACACAATCATAATTCTCTCTTACAACAATGAGCTAGAGTGAGCTGGTTAAAGGATGAGGATAATTGTACTAGCTTCTTTTTTAACTCAATTCTTGCAAAGAAGGCTCGGTACTTCAGACAAATTCGGAAATCCAAGAGGAGGAAGCAGTCAGATACTTTGAAGACCTACTTGGTACCACTAGTCCCCTACTGTTTTTCTTGAAGATCTCAGGACACTCTAGCTTAAACAAATCTCACCTCAGGATTCAGATTCTCTTATCAAACCTGTGGATAACACTGGAATAAAAAATGCAGTATTTGGAATGGATGACAAAAACCCTAGGACCTGATGGTCTTAATGGCTATTTCTTTCAAAAATTCTAGAACACCATTGGAAATTTTGTTACACAAGCAGTCCAGGAGTTCTTCTCCAAGGGGATTCTTCCAAAGGAGATCAACAAAACCTATGTTTGCTTGATTCCTAAATAGTCTAACCCTATAAAATTTTGGTGCGTTCAGACCTATAGCTGGTACACATTTCCTTTACAAAGTTCTCCAAAATTCTAGCAACTATATTGAAGAAAGCACTAACCACACTAATTAGTGACAATCAAGGTGCCTTCTTGAATGATAGACACATAGGGGATAACATCCTCATAGTATAAGAGCTCTTAAAGGGTTACTTTAGATCCAATTCTTCTCCAAATTCCACAATTAAGATAGACTTCCATAAAGCCTTTGACACTGTGAGTTGGGACATCCTATGGAAAATTTTGAAGTCCTATAGGTTTCCAAACATATTCACTCAAAGGTTAAGAGAATGCATATCGTCTAAATCCTTGTCAATATTGATCAATAGCAATCCTACCAAATTCTTTAAAGCAACAAGAGGTCTTAGATAGGGGGATCCCCTATCCCTTATCTCTTCATTCTTTACATGGAGAATCTTAACTCAATCATCAAGCATGATGTGCTTAATAACTCCAATTTCAACCATCATGCAAAATGCAAGAAAATTGGATTAACTAACCTTTGGTTTGCAGATGATCTCCTTTTATTTTGCATGGCAAAGATGGACTCTATAAAAAGTTATATAAAGGCTCTTGAAAATTTCAAAACCTTTTTAGGTTTGCAATTTAACCCAACAAGAGTCACTTCCTCCTATCTAAAAGTTCCACTGCTTTGCGAACTCTCATCTCTCAAACCACTGGAATGTAGTTCAAAAACACCCTTGTTGTACCTGGGCTTACCTATTTCTACCAAAAAGCTTAACTTTATGGAGTGCAACCCACTTTTAAAGAAAATACAGAAAAGATTCAAACTCATGGGTTAACAAATTTCGCTCTCGTGTTGGGAAGGTACAGCTTATCAAATCGGTGCTAAACTCCCCACATGTTTATTGGAACTCCCACATCTTTTCATCACAATGAATAATTAAAAAATAGAAAGGCTACTCAAAAAATTCTTATGGAGTCATCTAAATGGAGAAAAAGGGTCTGCCAAAGTGAAATGGTCAAAATATGTCTTCTCAAAGATGAAGGTGGATTAAACATTACTTCGATCAAGACCACCAATCAAGCTTTGATTCTCAAAAGGCTACGGTGGATTCTAATATATAAATCTTCACTTTGGATAAAATGGCTTCATTCTTACTTCCTAAAAGATAGAAGCATATAGGGAATTAAGCAATCTGCCTCATACTCTCACTTTCTCAATCAACTTCTAAAGTTAAAGGACAAGGTACAAAATGGTGTCTTATGCTTAATTGGGAATGGTAACTTAGTATCTCTTTGGTATGACAAGTGGTCAGTTATGGGACAACTCATACAACATTTCAACAACCTAAACAGTCTACAAACCTCATCCCTCAACACTAGACTCGACTCCAAGATTAATAATGGTTCATGGAAATTTTCTTACATCCTAAGGCATTTACAACTTGCTTATTCACCCAACCCACCCTATCCTGATACATTCTACTGGAATCACCAACTAGTCTATAAACTTACCAACGAAACCACCAAAGATCTATCAAGAAGTAGAAAACTAAAGGTAGCATGGCACATGATCATATACAGCAAAGCCTTGACTCCAAGAATATCCTTTATTTTATGGATAACAGTCCAAAGCATACCCAATATAGCAGATAGAATGACATATCTGAAAGTGGATAAAACATGCCTAATGTGTCGATTCCATGTGGAAACAAGAGATCATCTTTTCTTTACATGTCCTTATAATAGCACTATATGGGATCACATAGCTAGGAAATGCTTATGGATATATTCTGGGAGCACCTTCACTGAGATTACACAAAAATTGATCAACCTGTCAACTGACCCCAAATCTAAACAGATTAATTCATATTCTATCTTTTGAGCTTTGTGTATATGTATTGTGGAAAGAAAGAAACCTCATATGGTTTAATAATAACAACTCTTCTAAAGAGTCTATTATCACAGAAATCCCCAGGGAACTCAGAGAGCTAATACTACTAACAAAAACCTAAATCTAGTCTGCAACGTAAGCACCCTATCCTCTATGAATATCTAACTCATTGATATACTGCCGCATGAGTGAGTATCTTAGTATATACTTCCCTAATTTTTAGATCTTGCTCCCTTCACATGGTAATATACGGAAGTAACGAGATATAGAAAAAATAAGTAGGGCCCAACGTTTACCTGGTCTATCAACACTTCTACATACCTTGATTTTGAAAGCTTTTCAAGTGTATCCACCTTCCACAAGTCTCCCTCAAAATCTCAAAGTCTCAAAGTCTCTAAAAAAATTAGCCCCAATTAGGTAGAATCTAAGGACGTGATGATCGAATGAAGACTTGTTTTACCCCTTTTACAAAAACATCACCACTTGGTTGGATACTCTTCCATTGTCATTATGTTGTCGTTTCCTTGTTTTAGTAATATTGAAACACTGTCATTTGGGTAGTTGGTTTAGGAGAGTCCACTCTCCAACTTTTGTACCATTAAACCTTCTTTATCATTAATGAATTTTTTTAAAATTCTTAAAAAATATTTTTATTGTCTTTCTTCTCTTTTTGTTTTTGTTACAAACAAGTCTCATATTTGTTGTTCTCTCTTTGGATGTCCAAATTGCAATCTTATTATGGGAAAACCAAAGCATTGTGAGATAAAATACCAAGATTTGATATTTCCTAATCTTCATAATTTTTCAGCTATTTCAAACAAAAGTGTTATAGACATGCATTTCGATGTCAAGAAATTTTGCAACTATGCAATGATCTCTAAACTAACCCCACAAGTAAACAATCCTAACTTAAGTTATTCTCCATCACATATAGCTCATGTTCTCTGTCCAAACTTAGAGTAATTTATTTACAATCCCAAACTACTTAAGTCCTCAATAAATAAATTAGTAGATAAAGAAGTTAAAAAGGGGACAACAAAAAACACTTCGAGTGAACTTGCAAAAGAGTACAATCATAGTGAGAGAAAGCTAGGAAGATAATGGCACTGGAGGATTTAGGCATAACGAATTGCTTTGAGTTGATGAAATATGAATGCTCCATTTGTCTTCACGCAGTCTTATATTGTAGCCACTTTGCCTCTCAAACCCCATTCCTCCTCTTCTAACCCTAATGCTTCATCTAGAAGCTTTGAATTTTAATAGTTCATTTTTCCAAAAATTACCGTAACATAATAATTTGTGTAGAGTATTTTCTTATTTTATTTTAGTTTTTCTTTTTTTACTTGAATGTTTAGTTTCTGATTTTAATTTTGGTTCCTTCCAAATCTCAAAACTTATTAAATTATAAAAATAATTTATATTTTGTTTTTGCTTTGTCTAAGAAAGCTTTCAACAGAATTGTTACTCTTTACAAAGACAAGGTCACCTTGACCACACAAAGCCAGTTCTTTAAAGAAGTTGAAAACTGTTAAGCAAATTTCCTTAGTTCCACTTCTCATGCTCAATCTTTAGCCTCATCGATTAAAGAAATCATCTAAGACCATTTGTCCCTTTAGAAAATTGAGTTATTATCGAGAATTTTTGCTGCCATAGAAGTTGAGAACATAATGAAATCCCCAAGTCCTTTCAAATGTCCAAGATGGTTTCAATGTCAAATTTTCCTTAAATATTGGTCACTAACAAAAAATTCAATTTTGGATGTAGTTCTTGAATTTTTCAAGGAGATCAATAAGACCTTCATTAGCTTCATTCCCAACGGAAAGGAAAAAAAATCAATGAAGGATTTTTGCCCTATTACTTGATGCATTCAATTTGTAAAGTTATGTCAAAGTTAATTGCAGATAGAATAAAAGTGGTGCTTCAAGCTGACATTGATCACTCACCAGGAGCATGCATACTAGGCAAGTTAATTGGGGATAACATTATTTTAGTTCAAGAACTTTTCAGACACTATACTAGGAGAAGCTGTAGAAATTGTGCCTTTAAGTGGATTTTTAAAAAACATATGACATAGTGGATTGGTCTTTTATCCTCAATACAGTTAAAACCTATGGATTCCTTGATATTTTTGTTGAGTGGATTAAGCAGTGACTCACAACAGTCTCTTTTAATGTTTTAGTAAATGGGAAACTTATAAAAATAATCAAGGGCACCAAAATGCTTAGACAAAGGGATCACATTTCCCCCTATCTGTTCTCAATGTTGATGCAAGTATTTATCAAGTTGCTAAGAAGAGTTGTGAAAGGAGGAACAATTTCAAAAACCATTCCAAGTAGAAAAAACTCAAAATCTTAAACTTGGAGTTTGATAATGATTTATTTGATTTTTCAAAGGCTAATGATAATCTCGTATCTTTAATCAACATTGCTCTAAACATATTCAATAAGTTATTGGAGTTGAATGCAAACAAAGCCAAAAATGGCATATACCTCTCTAAAAGTGCCACCTACTAAGCCCTATGGTTTTCCTCTCTTAATGGCTTTAAAGATGTTCAACTCCTTATAATTTATCTTGGTATATCAATTTCATCTACTAAACCTTCATACGCAAATTTTAAACCTTTACTTGATAAAAAAAATTCAAAATCAATATATGGAGCTCTAAAACCTTATCTTTAGTGAAGGGCTTGATTGATCAACTAAACACTCTTCTCTATCAATGTATACTAGACATTACACCTAGTATTCCCTAAAGAAATAATCAAATCCATAGAAAAGTTACTCAAAAGATCCTTATGGTTTGGATTCAAGGAGAATGAAACAAAAACAAAATCAAATAGTTAGATATATGTCAGCCACAATCTTAAGGTGTCTTAGGAATTACTTAACTCAGTGTTACCAATATGGTGATGCTAACTAAAAGGATTTGGAGATTGTTCCAATACAAACATGCTTTATAGGCAAAATGGGTGCATGCTTATTACATCAAGAAGCACAACTTCTAGAATTCCAAACCCCCTCTAAATGCATCCTCAATAATGAAGTTTCTAGTCAGGATAAGGATAAAATAAAGATGCAGTTCGTCAAGGTGAAAGGTAATGGAAACGATTCTTTCTTTCTTTCTTTTTTCTAATAACTACTTACCATTGTACCTTTGGAAAACATTGATTTCTTGTCCCCTCTTTGGGCTTTCTTCCATCAAAATGTACCAGTATCACAGGTACTTGTTAATTATAATGCTATCATCAACATTAGTATCACAGGTACTTGTTAATCATAATATTATCATCAACATTCTCCAAACATTAGACATAGCATCATTCCTTTCCAGCTTTGTGCTTAGTTTTAACATTAAAGACAAACTTACCTAAAAAGCTACAACCTCAAGAGATTTTACCAATAACATAATTTAAGAAACTATTTAATGTTTCTACACTAAGAGTGCCCTCATATAAGTTAGTATGGATAAAAAAAATTCACTGCCTAGAGCTATTCACACCCTATGGTTGGTTATTAGAGGCAGACTTCCTATAATGGATAGGTTAGCAAGCTTAATAGTCACTCCCAACTGGTTTAATCTCTATAAATCCTCTCAAGAAAGACTTGATCATGTGTTATTCCAATATATTTACTCCAAAACAACCTAGATTAAAGTTATAAACCTATATAATCTAGATAATACACCTAGAAGTTGGCATTATATAGTGGATTAGAGCAAAATAAAGTCAATCACAAATTATCGACTAGCTCTATCCTATCTAATCACTTCTGTATGGGATGAAAGAAATAAGAGAATATTCCCCGATCAAAATCAAAGCAATGTTAGGGCATAGTACAACACTTTTCTATATTTCTAAGTTAGTAGGCCTTCAGCAATCACAGTGGACACATCGTGTAAGTCTTAATTTCAACTTTTGTATCTTTAATGCCTTTAATGGGTTAATATATTCACATTCTTCAAAAAAGATTATTTTTATGTAAAAATAGAAATTAAAAGCTATAATAAAAAAGTGAAACTAAATGGCCAAAAACAACTTAAAAAGCAAATATCCCAACCAAACAACATATAATGAAGCACAAACAACTGAAAACAAAATCCCTACACTTATTCTATAACATACAATAGACCAAATTTTAGATTTCTAGAGTTTATAGTTGATTGATTTTAAATTGATTAAAATTAATCATTTAATAACTTTAACAATTATAAATTATATTTTAAATAAATGTTAAATTTAAGAAAATTCACGTGATGTCTCAAATTATTTGGTATCATGTCAGAAGCGTCAAATAACGAAGATGAAACAATTTAATTTTAGAATGGAAATAATACTATTTTATATACATTACAAAATGATATTGGAAATAATGAAAAATTTTAAGTTAAATTTTTTATGAGAAGCTAAGGAGAGATTTGCCTTCTTTTCGTAAAATTAAATTTTATAGCTTGAAGATCCTTTTCTTAAAACAAAGAAAAATCTTTAACTTCCAAATTTTCACTTTTGAGATTCAAGTTATGAGAGATTAATGCATCCTATAAATAGTTTACATTAATCAATTAACATCCACATTAGGGAGTTCTATCCAGTTAAAGCAAGTTATTGAAGATGCGAAAAGCTTAGCCACAGGAGTAGCTAACGACTTTTAATAATACAAAACAAACAAAACAGAAAAAAGATGTGAAAGGTAGGCCAAAGAACAGGAGTAGCTACCAGTCAACTTGGTACCTAGACAAAATTTGCAAAAGTAGCGACCTTGAACTCTTTATCTTCCTTCCTCAATTCTCATCAACCATCTCCTCCATACCTCTAATAACTCCTTTCTGACTAACAGACTCTCATGGAGGTTTCACGGGAACAAAATGTCACAGACTCTATCAATGCCATTTATCTTCTATTCTCAGCCTACTTAGTCTTTTTGATTGCAACTTGGCTTTGTCATGTTGTGCGCTGGCTCTGTAAGGGCTAAAAATGCTATTAACATAATGCTTACTAATGTTGTTGATGCGGTTGTTGGAAGTATTTCTTATAATCTCTTTGGGGTTGCTTTAGCATTTGGAGATGGCTCCAATGCCAATCCTTTCACCATGTTTTTTGTTCTCAAAGGCATCCCCAACACTATTTATGACTATAGTTACTTTCTTTACAAATGGGCTTTCGCTATTGCTGTTGCTGGAATCACTTGTGGGTCAATTGCAGAGAGAACCCAGTTTAGTGCATACCTTGTATTCTCATTTTTTTTGTTTAAAGGGAAAGCTGGAGCCAATTACAAAACAGTGCGGGGGACACCGGTCCCCGACTGATCCTCAATGAGAAAATGGTGGCACCCGGAGGGTGTAGGGCAAAAAAAGTAACCCCAACATTGAAGTGGGCCACCTGGGAGGCCAGCCAATCTGCGCATTTGTTGCTCTCTTGGTAGATGTGTCGATGAGCAACAGACCAATTGCGGGAAAGTAACTCGTGTATGCCCAGGACAATAGGATTGGCCGCCTGAGTGCGGTGTGCAGCTGAGGTGAGCAGGGTGTGTACTGCGATCGAATCCACCTCCAGCTCAATATGGCGAAAACCCAGTTAGCAGGTGCGTGAGAGGCCAGTGAAGACTCCCCATAGTTCTGCAGACAGTGGAGTGCACCAACCCAGATTCTGAGTGAAGCCGTCTAGCCAATTGTCATCACTGTCGCGTAAAAGGCCTCTTGCAACCGCTGTGCAAGCAGTATGATTGCTGGCCCCGTCAGTGTTTAATTTGATCCAACTCGGTGGTGGCTTGGTCCAACTGACGAGAAGCTCAGGACGAGGCTGGACTCGTCAGACAGGGCTGTAGCGCCTCGCGAACGAGCTATGAAGATAATCTGTATAAGAAAAAATGAGAGCGTCAGGGGAGTGGGGCCAAGTGAAATGAGGATCAAATAACGACTTGTTCCTCCAATTCCAGAGGAACCAACAAGTGAGCCCGAAAATGGCCGCCCAATCATGGCCCAGAAACCGACGGCGGGTGTGGAGATTGGTGTGTAACCATTCCCGAAGAGGCTGAGTAAAAAAAGGAGATGTAGCAAGTTGAGGGGACAGCAGGGACCAAACTCGACAAGCTTTAAAGCAATCCCGCACTACATGAAGGGAAGATTCATCGAAAGAACAGTGGGGACAGCGGTTGTCCGCAGTGAGCTGCAGGTGAACCCTATGATGATTCGTGATGCTCGAACAATCAGAGAAAGGAGCAGGTACGTGGCGGTCCCGGCCATTGCCAAATGGTCTTCCAAACCCCATGCGACGACTCGAAGTTATGGCCTAAAAGCATGGAGTAAGTAGACGCAACTATAAAAAGACCACTGTCGGAAGGACCCCAGACCAGCTTATCAGGGCCAAGGAGTTGATGGGGCAGGAATGTACCGGCGATAAGGCGACAGATCGAGGATGGAAGCCACGATTGGAATTGGGCCCAATCCCATTGGCCACTAGAACTCACAAAATAGGAAGCATTCAAAGAAAGGGAGGCTTTGGGAATAGTATGAGTAATGTGGGAGAGAAAGAGCCCAGTGCCCACGACCCACGGGTCGAGCCAGAAGCGCGTTCTGGAACCGTCGCCAATCATCCATTTCAGTCCTTGGTGTACTATAGGCCAGGTGGCTCGGATGCTTCTCCAGACCATAGAGCCCCCGATGGGAGGCAAGGAGGGGAGAGTGAGAGTAGCATCGAATCGGTATTTGCCAGAGAGCACTTGAACCCACAAAGCGGTCCAATTGGTGATGAGAGTCCATCCGAGTTTAGCAAGAAAAGCGTCATTCCTTTCTAGAATGCACCGAATTCCGAGCCCGCCTAATTCCTTGGGTTTGCAAACACCTTTCCAGTGAACAAAGTGTACTTCGCGTTGATCGCACGACGAACCCCAGAGGAATTGGCACATAGCTCATTCCAGAGCGTCACACAGACTGCGAGGAAGGCAGACAGTCTGCATGGTGTAACTCGAGATAGCTGCTAATACTGATTGAAGCAGCATGATGCGCCCCGCGAAGGAAAGAAGTTAGGCCGACCAACCGGAGAGACACTGGTGGACCTTGTCAAGAATGGATTGATAAGTGCGACGGGTGACATGCTGATGCAGAAGGGGGACGTCAAGATACCGGCCGAGGTCAGTGGTCTGGTGTGCACCTAAGGCGCAGTTGAGGGATAGACACATGGAGGAAGATGTGTTGCGGGAGAAATAGCAACAGGATTTAGCTAGACTCACCCGTTGCCCAGAGGCGGCACAGAACGAGTTAAGAGTATCCCGAATAACGGACACCTGATCAAGCGAAGCTTCCATGAATAGGATGAGGTCATCTGCAAAATATAAGTGAGATAGGGGCAGCCCATTCCTACTCAACCGAATCGGCCACCAGTGTCCTTGGGTCACCTTGTGAGAGATAGCATGACCCAGACGTTCCATACACAAAACAAAGAGGTAGGGGGAGAGGGGGTCGCCCTGACGGATACCTCGAGAAGGGAGGAACGGGTCACCTAAGTCTCCCTGCCAGTTAACTTGGAGGGAGACAGTAGTGATGCATTTCATGATGAGGGTAATAAGAGTGCCCAGAAGGCCCACATCTATAAGAGTGTCATGTATGAAGGCCCAATGAAGACGATCATATGCCTTTTCCAAGTCCACTTTGATTGTCAGTGACCGGGGCGCGATCCGTTGGGGGATGGGACTCGTCTAGAGTGGAGAGTGCCGCGAATCGCGAGCCCCACGACCCGGTAGGGGGAACAATGGAGGCGTTGGCGTTTTTGGATGTGGAGGGGTTAGGGGTCCGACGAGCGCGCCGTTAAACCTGCATCTATGGACCAAAGGGGGCGGGGCTGTCCGTGGGGGGAAGTGTGCTGGAAGCCTGGAACTGCTTGCGTCCTGGGCAGATGGGGCTGGGGGAGCGGGGGGAGGTTCCGGAGCGTCCGAGGAGGCTGGGCGACTAGGGTAGGAGGAGGATCTGTGGCCTACGCGACCGCAGTGAAAGCAAATCTGCGGTAGGCCTTCATAGGCCACGCGAATCAATTCTCTGTCCAATTCAATCACCGATCGGAGAGGGGAGCTGAGGTCCAGAGTGATTGCAACCCGAGCAAAACGACCGTGGTATGCTTGGAGTGTTGTCTCGTCGATCTTCACTGTGCGCCCCACAAGATTGCCTAATGCGATAAGTATGAAAGGATGGTAACGCGCAATGGGCAAGTCAGGGAAGCAAACCCACGCTACGGCGTGGGTAATTTT
>JANZLD010000235.1:38012372-38033414 GCA_026413575.1 Erythroxylum carthagenense | reverse complement strand
CTTTATTTATTCATAAAGTCTGCACACGACTTTGAATAAAACGCGCTAAAGGGGATTGCCTTTAGGGCACAAATAAACAGTACCGACCTTAAACAAGTCGACTTATCTAATGAACAAGTCGACTTATCGGTACCGAACATGTGTAAGTCGACTTACACATGGTACAAGTCGACTTATCACTTACACTCAGAAGAAGCAAAATACAGAAGAAGCGAAAAACACAGACGACATGTCAGCTCAGAAGAAGCAAAACACAGAAGAAGCAAAAAATACAGAAGAAGCAAAAACATAGAAGAAGCGAAAAACACAAACGACATGTCAACAGAGAAGAAGCGAAATACAGAAAAAGCAAAAAACACAGAAGAAGCAAAATACAGACGATACAGAGATGAACATACTTAACACGTCGGATAGCTAGTTAGTTAGAGTTAGTTATAGAACTCAACTAAGTAACGGTTTCTACAAGAATCAAGAAGCAGTTATCAAGAAGCAGTTGGATACTTAGGCTATAAATACTAGTCGTAGTCGAAGACTAAATAACTTTTGAACTTTTAGTTTTGAGCTTTCAAGTTTTACATACTTAAAAAAATTCTGTATTCAAAGTGCGATACGAGAGAGCAAACTCTACTGTAACAAAAAGCTCACAATATCTTTCTAGTGAGACAAAAAAAAGGCTAAAAGCCTGAAGAGGCTAAGATAGCAGAAAGAATACTTTGTATAAGAGACCTGAAGAGGCTCTGGAAGGGAAAAAAGAATACTTGTAAAATTGAAGAAGTATAGTGAAATCTCAGACGAACTCTAAGGACTGGACGTAGCCCAAGGTTTGGGGTGAACCAGTATAAAATTGCGATGTCTATCTTCTAACCTTACAATTTAATTTCTCTTGTTGTTAGACGAGTAAATAGAAGTTATTTGCGATTCAAATACATAGCTACTTTAGCATAATATCTTTGGTATTATTTTTATAGTTGAAAAAGTTTTGTTAAAGAAATATCAAAGGTTTTTATATTCTCAAAAAGATTACACAATTCAACCCCTTTCTTGTGTATTTCGTATACTTTATGTGAATTCTATATTAACAAGTAATTTACTTCAATATATACACTTTTTTTTTACTAAATAATATATTAAATATGAATTTATAAAGTTATAAGTGTAATCAAAATAGATCACGTAAAAAACCTCAATACCAAAGAACCTGAGATCCTTCAATGATTTTAGACCTATTTTATGTTATAATACATGATACAAATTGAATGCCAAACTCCTAACTAATAGAATCAAGGTGACTTTACATAAGCTTATTTGTCCTGATCAAGGGGCAATTATACATGGGAGAACACTAAGTGACAACATACTTTCGGTTTAGGAGATTACGAAGGAGTACACTAATGCAAAAAATATCAAAAGTTGTGCTCTTAAAGTTGATTTTTTTTAGAGCTTTTGATACAGTTAGTTGGAATTTCATCCTTATAAGTCTACGAGCTTTTGATTACCCAAGTGTCTTCATTGAATGGATTTTTGCTTGCTTACTACACCCTCATTTAGTATCATTCTAGATGGAGTTCCTACTAATATATTCAAAAGCGCTAGAGCAATTAGACAGGGGAATTCCCTGCCCTTTTTATTTATTCACTCTAGTGATAGACGTCCTCTCAAGGACAATCAATCACTTCAATGCCTATGATGCTAGATTTAAATTCCATCATAATAATGAGGCCTTGAGAATCATTCATCTAGCATTTGTAGATGATGCCATACTTTTTTATGGAGCAAACGCCTACTTACTCAAGGTATTGATACACAAACTTAGAATTTTCTCCAACATAGATGGGCTAAGGATCAATAATATTAAAAGTTGTTTGCATGTTTTAAAGAATGTTCTTAATACCAATTTATTAAGCATTATTATTGGAGTGGCTATAAATCCCCCCTAGTATTTCAGATATTTGAGAGTCCCAATCACTACAAAAAGCTTATATTTGCAAGCTGTACCTTTTTTATAAATAAATTAAAAAGAAAAAAATAAATGGATGGTAACATAGGTTCTTATCTTCAGCAAGAAGACTTCAACTTGTCTCCTCAATACTCGACAATCTAATGTTGCATTTGTTAGCCCATTTATACATGCCTAGGAAATTGACTAAGGAAATAGATAGTCATATTAAGAAGTTCCTCTGGTTTGGTACAACCAACACTTCTAAAAAACCAAGGTTAAACGAGATACTCTATATGCCTACCAAAGAGAGAAGGATGGCTTGGATTGACCTCTATATAGGTGATGTAGAATGTTCTCAAAAGAATATGGAAAATTCTAGTAGATAAGAAGACTCTGATGCAATTAGAACAATGAGTGTTATTTCAAAAACACTAACTTCTGGCAACTAAGCATTACTAGAGAAGGTTATTGGAGTATGATACAAATTCTAAGACTAAAGAACCTAATAAACCTTCTAATTCAAATTAAAATTAGTAATGGTGAGGAGACTTACATATGATTTGATAATTAGACCACCCTAAGCCCCCTTTATAATAGAGCTAAACTTCTGAACCTCCATATTAGACTTCTTATTCAAGTTAGTGTAAGTTCCATTATTCTTGAAAATGACTAAAACTATAACTTCAGAGGGCCCTCCCTCTTAGCTTTAATGCTCCCGAATTATAATCTTAGGAACCAAGTTGAGGATAAAATCAAATGGACTAGGGACAAAACTGGAAGATTTTCCAATCTCTTAGCCCTCCGATGCTTAAGAATTCATGCTCCCATTGTTAGATGGCATAAATTGGTCTAGGAGAAATCTAAAATCCCAAAAGCTTACTTTATATGTTAGCTTTTAGCCATTAGACTGAAAACAAAAGAAAGGTTCCATGAGATTTCAGACCCTCTTTATCCTCTATGTCAATTACTACCAAAGTGTATAGATCACCTTTTATGTAGTTGTAGTATTCTAAAGCGGTATGGAATAGATTCAAACATTTGATAGATGCATTTGAAAATTCCAATAATATCTTAGTTTGGGTTGTGTTAAGAAATGACCTCCTTATTAAGATAGGTATTGGGTTATAGAAAGTTTCATCATTCATGTCAATAACGTAAAAGTCAGCAAGAAATATTAGTTCATTTACCTGCACAAGCACATCCTCAATCACCCTGTCTAGATAAGTGTTAGAACGATTAATCATCTTTATGATAACATTAGTTTCTTTTAATTACCCTAAATTTAAAGAATCATACATGGAACGATGCACAACATTAATTGATGCTTGTAAATCTAACATAGCCTGTTTAATCTCAATGTTACCAATTTTTTAAAAAATAGTAAATATGTCTGGGTTTTTACATTTAGAGGTATTTTCTTTTAAAAAATTCACTCATCCTAATCATTTCTTTACCTCTTAACTTCCGCTTGTTCATATACAATTCTTTGATGAATTTCGTATACTTTGGCACTTGCTTGATCGCATCTAATAGTGAAATATTCACCTTAACCTTCTAAAAGTTCTCTTATATCTCTTTATATTTATCCTTCTTATTTAGCTTTGCTAACTTTTTAGGAAAAGGTGGAGCATTAGTCGTTACAACAATTGGGAATTCAACATTTACCTTTGAGCTTGATGGTATATCCCTTTCTTCTTCGAGTTCCTTCTTAATGTCTTCTTTATTAGCCATCCCTTAAGTAATTCTTTAAGGTTCCTCAATCTTGCTAACACATTTAAAGGTGATTGCATTAACATTATTCATATTTGCCTAAGGTTGTGATGGTAGTTTTCCTCCTCTTTAGGCTTTTATATGGTTTACCACCACTACTATCTGGCTCACCTAGTTCTCCAAATTATGAATGCTAGAATTTACCTCCTAAAATTTAGATATAATCTCCTACTGAAATTGCTGCGTACCCTGACGGAATTGCAAAGTGTTAGTTGCAATAAACTTAACCATATCTTCTAACTACTTATTTGAGGCAGAGGAGGCTTGTGGCCTTGATTCAAATTGCTGTGCTCCTTGTGGCCTATTTAGGATGTAATTTTGCTACTTATTTTCCCCATAACTCAGGTTGCGATGGTCTCTCCAATTTGGGTTATGTATCTGGGAGTATGGGTTGCACTAGTTAAGAAAATTCCCTTTCATAGCATTGACATATTCCATGCCCACTTCTTGTAATGTTAGGCACTAATTAGTTGGATGGCTTGTATTTGTGCATATTCTGCATGTCTTTTCTTGTGCCTATTCAACTGCAATTTATCTAACAAAAATTTTTAGCTCATCTAAACTAAGTTCAATAGATGAAGTATTTGCCTCGTTAACGCAACCAACATTATTATGAGTGCCAAATTGTTGGATTTTTGAGGCCATACGCTCAATTAGAATCTTGTCCTTTATGATAATCTTCTCCCATAATGCCCCACTAATCATAACAACTACCAAACTCCTTTCCATAGGTAGCAATACCTTATAGAAATACCAAATAAGGAGTTGTTTTGATATGTTGTGGTGGGGATAGCTAGTACAAAGCTTCTTCAAGTGCTTCTAATACTCATAAAGGGATTCTTCGTTGTGTTGCTTTATGCCATATATTTCTTTCTGTATACTCGCTATCTTTGATGCTAGAAAATATTTTCCTAAAAATAGTTTCTTCATCTCAATCCATGTGCTAATGATCCCAAGGGTAGATCAAATAGTCAAGTCTTTTGTCGTATCCTTTAATAAGAATGGGAAAGGTCTTAACACAATATGCTGTTCTGTTACTTTTGGAGGTTTTATACTAAGACAGACTACATCGAGCTCCTTAAGATGCTTATAAGCATCATCACCTGCAAAACTATGAAAGTTGGGCAAAAGATGGATTGGGCCAGATTTAAGCTCAAAAGCAACATTTTCAGTAAAGTTTGGAAAGTGATACATAAAAGCCTTTGAGTCAAATCTGGAACAGTCAACTCTTTTGAAGTTCTTGGATTGGCTATAGTTTCCTCAAGTTCAATTCCTTATTGTGTTACACGAGTTGTTTTGGTTTCACTACGGAACCTCTACAATGTCCTTTCAATCTTTGGATCAAATTATAGAGATTTTCTACAAAGAGATTTTGATACTACCATATACTAAAACTAACAAATGCGTAAAGATTACGAAACAACTAAAAAAAATGATTGTAAAGAAATATATATACAAAATACTAATTGAAATTAAAAGTAAAAACTAAAACATACCACTTTTCATTAACAACTCTAAAATTATTGATGTGCTTCACGTTAAAATAGGAATTGTCAATCTTGCAGTAAAGTTTTCGCGTAAAAGATACATGTGCTTATAAAAAATCAGCAGGTATATACAGTATATATATATATATATATATATATGTTAGTTTGTATTTTGATATTTTAACTTTTCCAAACGTCTCTGAAGACCATGCGAATTCGGTACAAGCGGTTGAAGCGCTCAATAATGGTGAGGTTGGCCAGAATCTGTGGTTGGGCATATTAAAGCCCTTCTTCGTCGGAATTGGAAAAGCATGCAAGATTTTTCGTGCCCTCATTCTCAGGAGAGCAAAAATATCATGCTGTTCTTTACCTTTCAATAGGGACATGGTTAACATTCCTGGATTCACCACTCACCACCAAGATCAGTTTTTGGATTTTCCAAGTACTGGTCATTATGGAGTAGTTACGTTTGATAACTTTGCTGTAGCATAAATATATGAAACATATAGAACCATATTTGATTACGTTTTCATGGTTTCAAAAATACATACAATGAGATCCTAAAGCAAAGAGATTGGGTCAAATCTGCTTAATTGCAAAAAGAAGGTTGAGCTATCAACTTTTCCACTTGTCCTTGTTCACTTTTCGATAAAATAATTAGAGAATTAGCTCCTTGCAATTACTAGAGTTTTGATCTTCGACGAAGGTCAGAAGTGAGCACTAACTGTTATACAATACAATGAAAGAATCCTACGTCGAAAAAGTAAAGATTGAAGATTCAATTGTTAATGGGGGTGATAAGGCTGATGGTGAAGGTGATTTTGATCCCAGTGCCCCTCCTCCATTTAAAATTGGTGATATCAGAGCTGCCATTCCTAAGCATTGCTGGGTTAAGGACCCGTGGAGGTCACTCAGCTATGTCTTCAGGGATGTTCTTTTCATATTTTTGTTGGCAGCGGCCGCAGTTTATTTTAATCACTGGGCTTTTTGGCTACTCTATTGGGTTCTTCAGGGGACCATGTTTTGGGCAATCTTTGTTCTCGGCCATGATTGGTAATTGCATCTTAACTTATTTTTCTCATGGGCTTTAACATTTTGCTTGCCATTAATTCCAGATGATACAATCTTGGTTTTGCATTCTGCAGTGGACATGGAAGCTTTTCAGACTATCCCATGCTCAATAATATAGTAGGACATATCCTGCATTCTTTAATTCTTGTACCTTACCATGGATGGTGAGCTTTAACTTTTAGCTCTGCCCTTTGACCCTGTTGATGAATTTGTCTTTGAATTGTTTTTGATACTAAATAATTTAAACTTGAAAATGTGCATGATTTTGCAGGAGAATCAGCCACAGGACTCACCATCAGAATCATGGAAATGTTGAGAATGATGAATCTTGGGTTCCCGTAAGAATTCAACTTTAGCTTCTGTCCCCTTGCTCCAAATGAACAGTTCATAACCCATACACTGGATTCGTTGCTCTACTTCTTTAGAGTTTTTGACTGCCTGTTTTTCTTTTTCAGATACCTGAGAAGATCTACAAGAGTTTAGGCTCAAAGACCTGGATTTTGAGATTCTCTCTGCCACTCCCAATGTTTGCATATCCTATATATTTGGTGAGCCTATGCAAATTGGATTACTATTTTTTGGTAGCAAACGTAGACGCCATACTCCTCTTTTTGCATGTACTAACTATAAAATAAGTTGAATTTCAGTGGAAAAGAAGTCCAGGAAAAAGTGGTTCACACTTTAGTCCCTACAGTAACCTGTTTGCCCCAAACGAAAGGAAAGCTGTGTTAACTTCAACAGCCTGTTGGACTGTAATGCTTCTTCAACTTGTCTACTCAGCCTTTCTTCTTGGTGCTGCCCAAGTAATTAAACTATATGCTCTGCCATACTTGGTGCGTAATTAACTGCGTTCTTTATATCTTAACTACTAACCTTCTATTGTAACAATTTCTTCAAGTAATTGTCAGTTGTGGTTAATTAACACGGCAGGGTTTTGTGATGTGGATTGATATAGTAACGTACTTGCACCACCATGGCTATGAGCAGAAACTTCCCTGGTATCGTGGCAAGGTACTCCTAATAAGTACTTACAGAAATGTATGTGTTTGAAGAACTTTAACATCATAAAAAGTATGTAACGGACAGGAATGGAGTTATCTGAGAGGCGGGTTGACAACAGTAGATAGAGATTACGGATGGATAAACAACATCCACCATGATATTGGCACTCATGTTATACATCACCTCTTCCCTCAAATCCCTCACTACCATTTGGTAGAAGCAGTAAGATATTCTATCATTAGTAATGTGTGTGTTTTATATATGGAACATTCAGATTATTAACAGCAGTGAGTTTCTGATGTTCTATTTCATGGCAGACAAAGGCAGCTAAGCCAGTCCTTGGGAAGTATTACCGTGAACCCAGGAAATCAGGGCCATTCCCATTTCACTTATTAAGCAATCTATTGAATAGCTTCAGAGAAGATCACTATGTGAGCGACACTGGAGATATTGTCTACTATCAGACCGATTATAGGATGAATAAATTACCTACAGCTTTCTGAGGTAAGTCGGAAGAAAATACCTTTTTTTCTAGCAATATTTGATTGATTTATGTTTTAATCTAACCGGTCTAGATTGCCTCAGTGTTCCAAGACAATTGGAGTAGAGACCAGTGGATGCCAACAGATGCAGGATATTTATTCAAGAATGCAAACACAAAGTTTTTTTGGCTGGTCGCTGGTCTTATACATATTTGCTTTTTCCTTTTCACTTCTTAACAAAGTACAAGAAACCCTGTGTATTGCGAATAAGTAGAAATTAAGAATCAGATGCCCTTTCACTGTAGATATGTAATTATGTTTTGACTAAAACAAATGAGTATATAAGAAAGAGGGAATTTTTTTAAAAGAATCAAATCTATTAATCTTTCTTAGGTAAAAAATGTAAAAAGAATCAATTCTATTAATCTTTCTTAGGTAAAAAAAATATAAATTTACTTATAATGTTTTCAGTTAGAAGCCAATGTTTTAGAGTTTAATATTAAACATTTGCAAAACTTTTAAAATAATTATTGAATGGACAAAATTTTTTACTGCCCATTATATTAACGTGATGTAAAATTATTATTTTTATTAGATATGTATGTGAAACTCACGTAACTTAAATTAATTTTGATATAATTATCTTTAATTTTTAATAACCCTAATTAAAAAGTTAGTCATTATACTTTGTGGAGATTTAAGGAGGGTCATCAATCTTTGTATTTTTGCAAAGAGCTATTTTTCGGGAGTTTCTGGTCACAAATGAGCAACCCTAATTAGACATAATAAAACTGATTTAATCTAAATAATTTAACTTTACATTTATTAAAATATTTTTTGAGTTAATTGCTAAAGTAAGTAGATAATTTCTTCTCCACTTTTAAATTCATTATGGATGAAGGCTTCAAAGTTGATTAAACTATGAGGAGTGTCTTCACCTTAGAACATCTTCGCCTAAATCCTAAAATGAAAAGCCTCGAAACAAAATCTTGGATTTATCTAGAGAAAATTTCACAAAAAGTGAAAGGGAGAGTCTCTATGGCATTTCGAATCAGTTTCACTTTAGTCTCACCTCTCTCTTTATTCCGTGGGTGGGATATATGTACATGTTCTTGCAAAAACTAAAATTGGAGCTTTTTATGAATTTATGAGATGGCAAGAGAAATTTAAAAAATAAAAATGGAAACATAGAGGTTTTAGAATTTAGATTTCTAAATTGATTTTCCAATAAAGGACAAATCGATGTGATAATTTATAGTAATTAGACTTTTCTAGTTTAATTAGAGTAAAAACGTATTTAATAGATTTATTTAAGATTTATTAATTTTGAATAGAATTAAATTAAAATTTATTTGAATTTAATCAGACATCTGGGCTCCATTTCGCTAAGTGATACAATGTGACACATATGTATAATAACAAATTATAAATGTATGCCATGATAACATTATCGTGGCATATAACACATAAAGACTTAACTTCGTTCAAGTTTGATCATCCAAAGTTTAAATAAACATTTTGCAAATGTTAAAATCTATTTTGAACTCTTTAAAATGTTAATTAGACTCTAATTTGATTCTTAATAAAAATGTTAAATTAGGGTTAATTGATTAGATCTTGAAAGAGAGTAATGAAGAAATTAGAAAATCTAGGATTAAACACAATTGAATTAAGAAGAGTAATGGAAACAAAATAGGGAAAGAATAGTTCCTAAGTTATTCAATCTTGATTCAACCACTAATATCATTGGTAGTTTGTTGTTATTTGATTATTTATTTTAATTTATGCTATTTAAATTTAATTCAAATCAATTTTGTACTACTTTAGACAAAGTTAGGTACAAATTGTTAGCTATTGCATAATTCTCATAGGAACGATAACCTCTTATACTTCAAGATACAATCCATATACTTGTGAGCGTTAAGAGTTTTATTATTAGATATAAAGCCTGCTCAAAAACACAGTCTGTTTACAATCAAGGAAGAGGTATAGGACACAACATTATGCTAATTCTGAAATTCCTTAAGAACTATAGAAGGAAAAAAAATCCCCTAAATGTTGTGTTATTAAGGTTAATTTCAAGCAAGCTTTTAATTTAATAAGTTGATCCTTTCTTATCCATTCATTACAAGCTTTTGGCTTTCCTTTAAGATATATTAGATGGATGCAACAATGTCTTTGTACAGTGTCTAACAATATTTTGATAAATTGTGTCCAACTAAGCTAATCAAAGGTGCAAAAGACATTAGGCAAGGGTATTCCTTATTCCCTTACCCATTTGCTCTTTATATAGAAGTCCTATCTAAACTAATAAAACATTGCATTAGTTTGGAAACAGAGTTTAAATATCATAACAAATGCAAAAGATTGGAAATTCACAATTTATAATTTGTTGATGATCTCCTAATCTTCTACAGAGTTCATTCTCATTCAGTAAGGGCGTTAATAAATGTATTGGAGACCTTCAAAGTTATCTCAAGTTTGCCTATCTACAAAGAGAAAAAAAATCTTTATTTCCTCTTCTAATGCTTGTCTAACTAACAGGTTATCTTTTATCACTAGCCTAAAGAAAAAATTTCATTTACTTACCTGGGCATCCTTCTTTCTCACAAGAAACCATCTTATGTTGATTTCCTTCCTTTGATCACCAAGGTGAAGTGGAGAATAAACAATTGATGCAATAAAGCATTGTCCTTTATAGGAAGAGTTCAATTAATCAATGTTATCTTGACTCTTTACACATCTATTAGGCAGCTCATATTGCTCTTCCTGCTTTTCTAATCAGGACTATAGAGAGGCTACTAAAAAACTTCTAATAGCTAGGTTATTCTAACTCTCCTTCCATGGCCAAACACTACAGGAAAAAGGGTTATTACCGTCAGAATTTATCGACGAAAAATGATAATTTTTCGTCGATAACTTGATTTTCCAATGGTTTTCATCGACGGTAGATCTTGTCGCTAAATGTGCGGTCAGTAAATTTATCGATGAAATTTCCTTTTTATTTGAAACTTTACCGACGGAAGGATACATCCATCGGTACAGTTACTGATGGAGAGAAATACTGAAGGAAAATTATAAACTGTAGGTAAATGAACATAAAAATGGATGCATATACTAACAGTTTGTCAATAACTGTCAGTAATATTGCTCAAATTATGGACGGAAAGCGAACTGTTGTCCGTAAAAACCCTAAATATTTACTAACGGTTTAGCGGAATCTGTCGGTAAATATGTGTTCAGTTACCGACGGAATTCAAGTCTCCATCGGTAACAAAGAAACATATCCCACCTTAATTCCTCCGCAAGTATTTTCTTTTTCAAAATCTCGATATTAAATTTAATTTGGATAATTTCAACAATTATAAAATATCTGTGCATTGTTTTTTGATTTTTTATATATTTAATTTGTTTAACAGAAATTTAATTGATCATATAAAGGAAAAAATTTCTTCATTGATAATAAAAACATTCAATTTTACATTAATTCAAACCAAATGACTATAACAATCCTATTGTCCTGGTGAGCGTGGATGGTCCGAGTCTCTACCCCTCCCCTTCAACTGCTTCATGTCCTTTTGGAGCTTACTCATATACTCTATTGTCTGTTGCAACTGACTTGTCAAGATCTGCACTGTGCTCTCAAGCTCATGGATACATTCCACTGTCGATCGTCTACTTGATGCTGCTGTATTGGACGTAGAGGAGTGTGAATAACACGCGTTCCCAAATGAGCCTAGCCAGAAGATCCTTCCACGATTGTTCCTACTACCCACTGCATCAGAATATGCCTAGGTCTCATCAACAGGTTGTTCTCGCTGAGACTGTCACTGTATTATTTCTTATATTTGGTCCTATTATGAGGCAATACTTATATTATAATTAGTAAGTCATAATTATTAAGAATGAGTATTAAAGCATGAATTTCACATACATTTAGTTCTCTACATCGACTGTTGATGAATGTCACACCGTCATGCTTTTTAGTGTGAGTATGCAAAAACAACTGACGAGGTGTAACCCTAATTATTCCCATAGACTTTTTCTGCATAACAATAAAATGTTCTAAGATAAAATAGAATTTATAAAAATTTCGTCAGAGTCTCCTCTACATCTATGATATTGCCCCTGTTGAACAAAGAAAATAACTCACTACAGCCATATATGGCACCAGAAATTTATACCATGATCATTAGCCATCATCGCAACATTCACACATCAATTGAAATTGAAAAATAACAAAGTAAAGAATTAGAATATAAGTGTAATAGTTAGATACTTACAAGTCTCTCTGCATGCTCATAGTAGGTAATTGATCCTCCCGTATGAATGGGACCCCTGACCCTCCATGTCTGTTGGTCGAGTTATGCTCTGATATGAACATTGCCTTCGGTGATGTCTAGTACTCTTGCCAACGACTCCATATGCCCTCAGAAATATAAGGCGGTCGTATACCAGCCTTGTGTATTGCACCAATAAAGTTGTGATAACATGTACGAGTTCGCCTCTCCCATAAACCATGTATAACCTTGTCGATACCAGAATCCTAGTAAAATTGTTTCTAAAATTAAAAGGAAAAAATTTGATAAATTATAATATAATATTATTTATGTATATAAATAAATGAAAAAAGGAAATTATTTGCATATTGTACCTCAAACTCCTGAAAGTAAAATGTCTTTGTAGCCTGAGAGATCTTCTTCCATACATAACCCTCATGATCAATCCTCTCCTTAAATGTAGATGTTATATGTCTGAAACACAGTCCAGATGGGATCAACCTAATAGAAGAACAAATAATTTTATACCATTTGAAAAAATTTAAACCTATAACTTAATTATAAACATATATAGTGTTTCATGCGATTTCACATACATTTGATTGACTATTGTGATATACTTTCTTCCATCAGGTCCCACAGCTCCAGGTAGGCGGTTGTCTCCTTCATCTGCTATAAGGGTATTGGATGACATATGAGTGATGGATGGTGAAACATCAGGAGAAGTAGGTGATGCTTCATCTACAACTGTAGGCCGTGGAGGTGGAGGTGGTGATTCCTTTGCTGCAGGAGACTGTGATGGTCCACCCTCACAGTAAGTACCACCGAACATGCCTCTGAACTTGGGCCGAATTACATCACATTGTCTCTTTGGTCCCATATTTCTACCTAAAGTTCATTGTTTATTGAATTTGTAGTGGTTGTCCAATATTTTACACAATATATTTAATAGGATATAACACACTTGTTGAATATCATATTGAAGTACAAACTTTGAATTCAATTATGAAAATAATTGTTACAATCATAGAACAATAATATAATTAGTTTGAAACTGAGTCTAGTGTATTGTAGAGATCAATCACAATAATATAATTATTTTTTTGGATTCCAAGTGACCTGAGAGTCGGTGAAGGTAAATGAGTCGTCGGTGGATTCTCAAGAAGGGTCTTGGCATGTTTGAACGCACCAATGGAAACAATTAAAGTTCTTCCCTCACGTGTAAGGTTTTGAACACCTTCTTGCAACAACATTTCCGCTATTGCTAAACATATAGTTGAAACAGTACGAAACAGTTTACTTACAACATAATTAGTATAGAACTTACATATTGTCAGATTAGATACTCGTTAAACGAACCTATCATGAAAACTCATACGTACGTAAATGTCCTGACGAGCTCTGTGGAATGTCCAACTTTTCCAAACCAACTGATTTCCCTAATCCTTCATTGACCATTACGTCATTGCTCCCGCCTCCTTCGGTATACATGTCATCTTTGAGATGTAAGTAAGCTTAAAACAACATGTAGTACATACCATCAAATGTAAAAAAATATTATATCTTCATAATAGGAAATTAGATGTACATAATAACGAAAGTGATGTTGTTCAGAAGCATACTATACACCTTGAAGCAGAAGATTGACCATGAAAGGCAAACGATCATTAGTTAAAGAAGTGGAGCTTTTTGTTGCATTGTGTAATCCTTCGGCAGGGGTAATTTTGCCACATTCCTCCTAACAAAATGAATTACTACCATCCAGGACCAGATGCCATGTCAGTATTCCTTAATGAAGAATTTGAATTAAATATTTGACACAATATATTGAAAAGTTTGAAATGATCTTATTTGTCGAATAAAATATTTAAATACAAACATAAATTAATCGCTATCATAACTTAATTGTAAATTACAATCATCTTCATTTTCTGAAGAATAAGAATCAAAATCCGACTCCTCTTCAGATCTCTGAACCTCGTCCTTCTCTCCAGATGAACTATCAATATATTAGTTAGATGGATCATTCAAAGGTTCATTGTCATCATATATGATAGATGCATTTATAAAATTAGCATCTTCCTAAAATGCTTCATTTTGATTTCTCTTTTCTCCTTTTCCATGTGATTCAAAGACACCTTTAGGTTTAACTTTACAAACCACCAACCAATCTGATTTATCTCATCATAAGCTAGGATAAGGACATAACACACCTATTTCACTTGTATAGCCAACATGAAAGGATCAAAATGTCTCAATCTTCTTCGGCTGTTGATTTTAACAAGATTGTATCGGCTATGCACTTTTGTTCTAACATTTGTAGTCAGATCAAATCAATCACACTTAAATATCACAATTCACTTTATTGGCAATGTAGGGTACTCAACTTCAAGTATCTTAATAATTTTACCATAGTAATCCATCAATTCGCCCTTTATGGAAACTCCACTATTAGTTGTTGCCATGCTATAACCATGAGATTCTGTATGATATTTGCATCCATTAACGAAATACACCATATACGATTTAATAGTTCGCAGAGGTCCCTTAGTAAGATCACAAATGAACTTATTCTCTATTGAATTTTTGAAGGCCTACATAAAACAAAATTATCATATCAATGAGTATAATGTTATTTCAATACTTAAATCTTATAATTCAATTATGAGAATATTTGTAAGTGGAAACTTACATATCTCTCAAACCATTGTGCAAAGTGTCTTCCAACCTGATTATTTACTTCATCTTGTGTGATGTCTGGCATGATCTCGTGTAACAATGCCTCGTATAATCTAAATACATTATTATATATTTTAGTTATAAACAAGTCAAAATTTAAAAATCAATATAATCATGTTAAACTTACTGCACGAAAGGTTGAACTTCTTGACAGTTTAACAAAATGTAACCATTGGCAACCTCAGTTTCTTGCTCTGTTAAAATTCTTCTTGTTGTACATCCATATGCTCACTCAGGATATGTGAAAATAGATAAGTTACCATCAGCATCACTCGTTCCTCCCCCATCGTCATTATGAGGGACTTTTCTTTCTCTTGTGTGAACATGTGGCTCAAAATAATGTTCACAAAATATACTAGCTTCCTCCACTAAATGAGCATTACATATCGAACCTTCAACTCTAGCCTTGTTTTTGACATTTTTCTTCAAGTGATACAAATACCTATATTAGACAAATGGTTATTACAATTTAATAGTTAAAACATGTTATTACTTCAATTACAATAATTTGAATTTGAATAACCTCTCAAACGGATACATTCATCGATATTGAACTGGACCAGCTAGTTTTGCCTCGTGTGCTAAATGCTTTATACAATCAAAGCTTGGAGGAAGAATTCATTCTAACTTGCACAAAATTATAGGAATCTCCCTTTCTAGGATTTCCATATCAGTGCACTTGATTTCAGATGATGTTAAATTTTTAAAAAGTAGACTTATTTTTGTTATCAGTTCCCAAACCTTAGTCGGTAGCAACTCCTAAAATGCGATTGGAATTAGCCTTTGCATAAACACATGACAATCATGACTTTTCAAGCCAAATAATTGGTACTTCCTTATGTCTACACATCTTGCCAAGTTTGACACATAACCATCGGAAAACTTTAGACTTTTCAACCATTCACACAATATTTCCTTCTATTTTTTTTCCAAGGTGTAACATGTTTTCGGATATTTACCGGTGCGAAGATCCTTATGTAACTCATTCCTTTTACAAAAAAGTTGTAAATCTGCTCGTGATTTTGCATTGTCTTTTGTCCTCCCTTTAATGTTCAATATGGTATTGAACAAGTTGTCAAAAAAATTCTTTTCAATATGCATCACATCTAGAATATAACGTATTAAATTAGTTTTTCAATATGGCAAATCCCAAAAGATGCTTCGTTTTCTCCAACCAAAGTTTTTACCTATACTTGTATTAACTTCATCAGCTTCAAATTCTGTAAATTTCAGCAAGCCTAATTGATCGATCTCCAACAAAATCTCTTCACCAGCTTTGTAAGGGGGAGGAGTTGTTTTTACCATCCTATTCTTAATGAATTTTTGTTTATTGCGTCTAAATGGATGATTTGGAGGAAGAAATTTTCTATGATTGTCAAACCAACAAACTTTGCTCCTGTTTGGAAGATAAAAGGCATTAAAATCGTTGCCACAATAAGGACAAACTAGTTTTTCAGATGTGCTCCATCCATCCAACATGGCATATGCCAGAAAATCACTAATGGTCCACATCAATGCTGCTCTCAAAATAAAATTATGTTTCAGAGATACATCATATGTCTGAACACCATATTCCTAAAGATGCTGCAATTCTAAAATCAATAGTTGTAAGAAAACATCAATTTTATGCTTCGGGTTTCAAGGGCTTGGCACAATCACTGTCAATAACATATATGCGTCCTTCATACACATCCATAGAGGCAAATTATAAGGAGTTATTATGATTAGCCATGATGAATATTGCTAGCCAGCTTGCCCAAAAGGTTGGAATCCATCCGTCGACAATCCCAACCTTACATTTCGACTTTCAGCTGCAAACTCAAGATGGGTGGCATTGAAATGTTTCCATGCTAGTGCATCTAAAGGATGACTCAAAATTCCGTCTTCATGTTCATGTTCATTATGCCATCTCATGTCAGATGCAGTAGTATCAGAAGCATATAGTCGTTAAAGTCTCAGAGTTAGCAGGAAATAGTACATCTGCTTCCAGGGTACTAATTTTTGTTTTATTGAACGCTTTATAGGCTTGAACCTTGGTTGACTACAAAATTTACACTCTTGTAATTCCACATTATCTCCTTAATACAACATACATCCTAATTTGCAACAATTAATCTTCTGAACAGGGAAACCAAGACCCCTAATAAGTTTCTTCGTATTGTAAAAACTATCAACCATTATATGATCAGGAAGCAATAATTCATTATACCACTCAATAATTTTATCAAAACTACGGTCTGAAATATGCCCTTCAAAATTTATATTCAATATTCAAGCAATTGAAGACAATTGGGTCATTGTCTCACAATTTGGCCATAACTCTTGATCTCTTGACTGTAGTAAGTCAAAAAACTTTTTTGCATGTGGGTTAGCTTCTTCTCCAAGGTTTTCCATATTGTCATCAAAGGTATGACCACTTGCATCATAAACCATTTGATGTACGGATTTTTAGTAGCTGACTCATAATTTGTTCTAAATGGAATCCCCCCTTCAAACTCATTGAAGTTAATAGAGGATTCTACGTGATTACCCCTTGAAATGCTATAAATGTTGAGTTTCCCATGTCGTGTCCACTCAAAATAATTGGGGACAAACCCTTTTCTCAGTAAATGTCCATTAACCTCATTAATAGGAAGGAAACATCGGTGTTTGCACTTTTAACATGGACATCTGATCTTTAGCTCATCCATATATACCGGTTGAGAACATGCATAATGAATAAAACCTTTAACTATGACAACAAATTCATGATTAATGTAACCATCAAGTGTTAATTGTTTATACATCCAATATCGATCAACATAACTCATTTCTGCACAATTGTTAATTAACAACAGTGAATCATAAGTTAGTATCATTCATATTTGTCAAATATTACTTCATATGCATCTAAGATAAGACTTATGAATAAAGACAACAAGTTCTTATTGTGACTCCTAAGGTCCTCGTATTTTTCACCGATAAGCCTTACAAGAGCAATCATCACGGGTCATGGGTTAAGGTTTATGGGTTCAAATCTAACAAATGAACCTATCATGAAGATTGAACATATATGTTTGTAATCATATATATTAGAAGATTATTAATATTATAAGTCCCATATTAAATATGTACTCATGTCAAATATAATAAGTATTCATTCTAATATGAATAATTATTTAATAAATTGTGTTAACATATAGGTAGTTTTGAAAAGATCCGTGCAAAAATTTTTGACATGAAAAGTAAAGAGAAGCTAAACTTGCACGGAATAAGAATCAAAGAAATAACGGATTGACATATTAAGATAATTGGAACTATGGTCTGAGTCAAATTCATCTTATATTAATTAAATGATAAATCAAAGTTCATATCACAAACAATTTTCACTTCGTGCAAGCCATATCAATTAAAAATGTAGGAAGTTTAGATGGGAAGTTCATACGGCAAACAAAAAAACCAAGAGCACAAAAACTTAGTAAAAAACAAAATCACTTACCTCAACCGATACGCAGAAGAATCTTCTTGAAGTACGTGAAGGAAGATGATGATGACAAAGTTAGAATGAAAAATATAAAAACTGATACAAATGTCATTAAAATGTGTGAAAATTCATTGTTGACATTGTCACACTATATACGAAAATGAATGTCATTTGAATACCTGCAAAAGCTTCTCTTCAATCTCCTTCAAAGTATAAATACTAGCAACAATTGAGTTCCTACAACCAAGAACAAAATCGTTAACAGTTTAGAAAGTGGGATATATTAAAACAATTGCCATGAAATATTATAATCAATGAAGGTCATTAACTATACTCAAATAATTCAACCAATAGGTGTTATCCTCAATAATTTGCATAATTATAAGTCTCCTCCATAATAAGATCATAAGTTAATACTAATGAGTTCTTGTTTTAATTAAAAAGCGGTTATGTTGTATTTTACAAGGACCCTATTGAAAATTTGGTAGAATTTCTCCTATAAAATAGACATCTCCCTTTTGAAATAAGGGTCTCCTTGCAATAAAAATACATTTCTATATCAACCAGTAACTACAACTCAAATTGGGTCTCCAAACTACATGTCTATTCTCAATTCAGTCCATTAATAGGGACATTAAAGTCGGGCTATTTTTGGAACAAATAAAAGTTCAAGAATTTAATCGTAACTTTAATTAACACTTAAATGAATAAGAGTTTATCAATATACTATGAAGTTTAAAACAAAGTTAGCCTGCTATGTTTATCTCCCCCAATACATATTGTTTGTTCTTTCCTTATTACAATCTAAATAAATGTTCATAACCCCAATTGATAAGTTACATAATCCAAAATTGAACTCCATGAGTTTGATCCGCTTTAGTTAGACTAATTATCAAACTCTTTATACTTAGGAGATAGATCAAAATATTTCCTAATCCTTAATAAACTTTTAACTATGAAATCCATAACTAATAGCTCAATTAAGAAAATTTTCTAATATTCTCCCTTTTGAGTAATAATAATTATCATTAGTTTTAGAAACAAAAAAATTTGGATCAAGAAAATATTTAATAAAAAAAATTTATTGATGTATCTTTTAGAAAATAATAAGATCCAAAAGTAATTCAATGTCCATCATTTGGTGCACTAAGACTTTTTGTACTAGAAAATATCAAACGAATATGCCAATGTGTAATATAGTTTCAGTATAGTTACGTATACTTAATAACCATACCAACATTAATGACAACTTAAATTGTAGTAACATATAGTGATATCTTTATTATTTGATTGTGCCATGTATTATTATCGGTCTTCATTTCTCACTTGATGCTAAATTACAAAAGAAATTTCCTTTATAAGATGAAAATTTTATTTGCTCCTATGTCTTAAGAATACCCGTTTTTACTTTGAAAATTCTTTTATATCATGAGATATGAAAATAAGACTTAATATTGACTTTGCATATGTCCCTATGCTTTTTTTGATTAAATTACTTAAGAATAACACATATTTTAAGAATTTGTATCTTTATGATACTGTATGAAATAATGCATACAAAAAAACAATAATCTTTATTACTATGCAATTATGATCATCATATAATAAATGATGCAATTCAATTACATTAACTGAAAACTTATATTGGAGTCAAATTAAAAACTAGGCTAATTATTAGCATAAAAGACTTCAGCATACTCATGTTAGTAATATGTACCTTATAAACATTAAGGCATAGTGTTTTAATTAGTGGATTAACCTTTAATTAGTTGATTAAGTAATATATACTTAGTCCTAATAATGTCTTATATAAGTTTTATAACAATCAAACATTTGATTTCTAGATGGATAGAACTTATGGTATTCTTATTGTTTTTACTAAGTTGCACTATTTAATTGTTATCACAATACAAAAATATGGATATAAATTTTTAATCAGCTAAAAAAATTCCCTAATGAGATTTCTTCATCATTCAATTTGTGATGCATCTCCATAAAGTCAATATTGTGACACTTGGCTTGGTGACATCTAAATATAATAAAATCTACGTATGTATAAACTATAAGGATAAGATTACCATCTTTTATGTATGCTAGTATATAATTTTTTGTGCCATTTAAATACCTTAAAACTTGCTTGAATACATTATCTAATAGATTACTCCATTATAAGAACAAAACATAATAGAAAAAGTATAGAGTTTGTTAAATTTAGTTCATCAACCTTTGTCACACCACACCACAATTCTTAAATTGATAATATAAAAGATTATATTAAAATACATGACTTAGGTTAAATTACAATTTATAATGGGTCACAATTCTATTAAGTAGGCTTTAAAAAAATTGATAAATGGGTTTAAAAAATTAATAATATAGCATCTATTCCAAAAAGATCAACTGTTATATGCATACATTTCATCAAACATATGGTATGCTAAAAATTTTCATCCCTAACTATTAACAAAATCACAACATTTTTCCATTAATTACCGGCATCTCCAGTAGTTTAGACAGCAAACCATCAAACAATAACAACCAAAACCATTGGAGCCAACCCATCGTCAAGAACAAACTAAAAATTTTCAAAAAGTTCATCCATGGACAACCACACATCAACAACAGATGAGGTTGGAGAAGATGGCCATACCTTCACGAAAATCACTGGAGAAGATGACTCCTCACGCCGAAGACGCAACAGCTCAACGGAGGGCAAACGATGTTAGATGTGGGAGCGACAGCTGAAGGAGGAAGAAGACAGGCACGTGTGGCAGGTCGGGGGGGGGGGGGGGGGGGGGGGGGGGGGGGG
>JANZLD010000235.1:37905802-37917113 GCA_026413575.1 Erythroxylum carthagenense | reverse complement strand
CAAATCAATCTATGGGGGTGAGATTGATCGATCGGCCCATGAGATCGGACTTAGGCCCGATATATCCGACCCAACCATAGTAAAATAAGATATTTTAGAATACCAAAAAATTAATTATATTTCCTCAATTTGTAGACAAAAACAAATAAAGAAGTAAGCAAAAAATAACTTATAATTGCTAACTGTACAAAACAAGAAGGTAAAGACAACTGGGAATAAGTTTGGAAAAGGATTAGTGATTTGGACAAAGTTTAGAATGGCATCGTAATTTGCGTGTGTACGAAGTCTTTGAAAATTCCGCCTTTTTTCAATGGCTGTAGCCTCCTCAATTGAAGGAAATTTTTCAGGCGAGAAAATTGAAAAAAAACAAGTGTCTGCATGAAAGCAAACTTGTGGTGCTTTCATTGGTCCATTCTTATCAAGCCCATCACTATCCCATATGTTCATTAAATTGTATTACTTTTTTCTAGAGAGGTGAATAAGAAATAAATAAGCTGCTTATTAAACATTTGTGCTTAATTCAGCAAATTAGGTGATTTTGAGGAAAGTTTGTCCGTAAGAGTTGAATCTATGGACGACTACCTAACCTCTGCTTACTTTTCCAACTAGGAGCTTGAGCCATCATACTTTTTAGTAATTTAATTAAAATATATTTCTAATTCTAATTAACATTTTATTTAGAATTAATTCTAATCAAATATCCATTAGGATTGAATTAGATTTAGTATCTAATTTGATACTTATTTATCAAATATTGTATATTTGATTATAAAATTTTTCAAATTTTACAATTTAGTCCAACTTGACTATTCATTATGTGTGACCTATTTATTAGATTCATAAATATGTTGATAATCCTAAATCTATTTAGCATTAAATAAATTTAAATCATTTAATTTAGCATTAATTATCTAATTAAATAATTTATATCTATATATTGACATTTAATAATATATTATGATCACCCAAATATTAAGAATGTCAAAATAATTTTTACTAAACTTTTTGTATATGATTTTTTCTTACAATTCAATCATGTAATCATACGATATTCTAATTAGATATAAAGCATAAAGTTAGTATGAACTATATTTGACTCCCATCATATTAGCTCTTCTCATTAGTATTTAGCTTTGTTAACGACATTTGAGAATTATTTTCAAATTGTTATTTCATCCTAGCTAAGAATTTCTCAAATTAATACTAATCAAGAATAACAAAATATTTTTCCTAATTACTTTAACTTGATGAATCCTATATTGATTACTTAATTACCTCAATATAGTTTATGTTGTATCTAATAACTACCAACTGAACAATCCTTGACTACAATATATCATAATTAGTATTAAAATATAATAATACTTAGATGAAATGCTTTTATAAGAAAAACTAAGTAATTAGTTCATTCAAAAGGTGGAAATTACAAAATGTATGAAGTTACATCTCTTGATAATGGAGTGTAAACTAATGAAAAAGGTAAATAGTTGGATATATCCAACATCATACTCTAAATGTTCAATTGCATTTTAAAAAAATTGGATATAAGTAGATGATTAGCATTGATCATGATAGCCATCCTTAGTTTAAGTCATAAATGGTTCCAACTGCATTCCTTGAACTCTTCAGCCTTACTAAATATTTTGGTATTTCTCATCCTCCAAATATAGTGCACCAACATACCAAAACCAGTTTTGATTATCCTTTAATCTTTTCTATTAGCCATCTCAGTTTGATATCTAAAGCCAATCTATTCATCTAGCTAAGATCCTTGTCTTGCAATTTAAAGATATTGATAAAAGCACTCCATAGTTGTTTGGTTTGGGAACATTTGAAGAATATATGATCTAAAGTTTCAGCTTCTCTAGAGCAAAGAGAGAAATTTATATCCAAAATTTGGAACTTGATACTATCCCTAATTCTAAATTTATGTAAAGCAGCTAACCATGAGATGAAAGAGTGAGTTGGAGCAATACCTAATCCCCATATCAATAGGTCCTAGCAACAATTCTTTACACGATTGAGATGCAAATTTGTGAGACTTGTGGAGCTCCCATTTGATTTCATCTTAAGGCCATTGTTCAACATCAAAACTGACTCCTCTACATATATGAAATGGCTAATGCCAGCTATTATCCTAGATTAAAGCTTGGACTCCAGTATCTTCTATGATAGATCCTCTTAAAGTTGTAAAGAGGTTAGTGATACATAAATGCCCTAAGAAATGCCAATTATCAAACCATTAAGTTGTGTTCTTCCCATTTCCAACATGATGCTTGATATGAGGATGCACAAAGGACCTCATATGTAAGATATGTTGAAAAGTGTAAGATTGCAAAGAAGTTTGAGAGATAGACTAGATGCTTTAGAGATCTTAAGTCAAATGACCATTTATGCAATTATTACAATAAACATTTCCATATATGTGCTAATAATGTTCCAAATATAATTCTTATATCGAGTTAATTTAGTAAATTTGTTCTCTATCAAACACTCATATATTTGTTTTAAGTATCTCCATACTTATTTCATAAAGAAGAAACAAAATATGTGTTAGTGTTTATGCTTTATTAATATGCACTTTTACTAGAACAACAAATAAGAATAATTTAAAAATAATACATAAATGTAATATGAATGCTATAATTATAATCTTATCATAATTTTATTTACAATGAACTTTATCTTTTATATTAGTTAATTGAATAAATTTGCATAATATAAAGGATGCTTTTAAATAATTATGTTATAAGAACTAGAACCAACTCATTGGCTGTGTAGGCTATAAATCATCAATATCCCACTTACACTAAGCCAATCACTTAAGCATCTTATATCATATCTCCACATGAAGATCATACTACTATTGAAACATTGGTTTAATAAGAGAATTCTATTAGACTTTCTACAATAAGCGCTAACTTAATTCTTACATTTTTATCCCAGTTATCATTATAATAAAGAGGAATTGCCTAAATATATATCTAGAATAAATATATATTTAGATCTTTGCTGAAATCTTAACTCCGTTTGCATTCACAATGGCTTTAAATATTATATAGTACATTATTGTTTTAACAATTGAAATAACTATACCAAATTTATTAAAGAACTTACTTGATCCAAATAGTCATTTCTACTAAATGAAAATTATAGTATAGCTTGATTAGCAATTGGTGCTATTTTGGAATCTTTCAAACTCAAAATAATATTATTCTAAACAAAGTATTCCTTAACTAGGGCTTATTTTTGTCTAACTAAAGTTAATATTCATATGATCTAGTATACAAAAAATATTCTTTATGTGGGTATAATTTATTGATATTTTACTTTTTATATACAATGTTTCATATTTTCAGTTATTTTTGTACAATTTATTTGTATAATAAATTTATAATAAAAATATATCAATACATTATATACAATAATATTGATTAAAATGTAATAAATAATTTATTAAAAAATTGAATAACATTTTGTTAAAATGTATTTACCTACGTTTTAGAAACATAACTAAAAACATTTAGCTATGTTTAAAAAAACATAGCTAAAAACTTTTAGCTGTGATTATGAAAACATAACTAATAGTATTTAACTAAAAAGAAAGGCATACGTAACTAGAAATTATAGGTGCAATTTCTTAAAACGTCACCTATAATTTTCGATTACGAGGACTTGTGGATGTTTTGGACAATAAAATGAAAACGTAACTAAAAACTATAAGCAACATTTTTTACATCTTTAGATACTATTATTGTCGTTGCCAAATGTTAATTTTGTTGTATTGATTATAATATAATTAAATTTATTTAAGTGAAAAGTGATTGCCATGATTCTCCATTGATAGTTAGTTATGTAATCGTTGCCTTTTGATATTTAATATCTACGGTCCACGATTCTTACAAGTGCCAATACAACTGAACTACGTTCTAAAAAAATTTTATCCCATAACATAAAAACGGAAGAATGAATACTTGTAAGAATCCAAGAACATGATGTCAATGGAAAGTCAATAATGCTTCATACAAAAAGGAAACGCATAAGAAGCCTTACTGAGTTGTACTTCTCTCCCTTGCGACTAAAAAGAGGAACAGCTCGAATGCCTTGTCTTAGTTCCGAGACAGGCAAACATGTTTGTCCACCAAAATCATCTGAATCAGTTATGTCGTGCTCGTGAACTTCGATTCTAAGTAAAGCCAGCTCCGGAACTGACAGTGGAAACGTGAACTCTTCATCCCATACAGGTGTCCAGTTGTCCTCTATTACCCTTGTCTTCATCTTTTTTACATCACCACCGACTCCTGCTATGGCTACCTGCCATGTGAAGGTGACCTTTGAGTTCATGCAAATGCCACCGACTACTAAAACAATGAAAAGAACACAATCCACAACAAAGCCCAGTTTTACCTTGGTGTAGAAATCTGGTGGGGAACACAAGTCAAAATGTGTTCGTTTAAAATCCAAATTCCATCCGTCTCCCATGTATACTTTGACCTGTCGAGAAAGCGTATTTAGTGCCGTCTAAACCTGAAAAGAGAAGAGGAGAACAATTGGTGGTGGACAAGATTACCTTTAAAGTTGTCCTCACTGGAAAATTGTCTTTAGGATTATATGTTTCGTCATTCATCAGAAAGTCAGGTTTCCTCACGTACCCGCAACCGCCATTGGCCCTAAACATTCCATGCATCAACCAAAGAGATCTTCCATATCCCTGCAGATGATATTACGACAGAAGAAGGCCTCAAAAGTGGTTGATCCACTGCATTTATTTTGTTACTCCACGACTTCAGTATGTCATTATTTACAGGAAAGAAGCATGATTAAGCATGCATATTTCTTCTGTTAGTTCCAGTAGCAGCCCTTAACAGAGCACCGACTCCCGCTATGACATCAGTGTCTTAAACTTAGTCGCTTAATTAGCCTGCATACACTCTTGCACGATGGTAATACAAACCAATATAGGGTGTAGAGCAGTGAAGTGAGAGTATCCAAGAAAGTCAAAGTGTGAGTGAATGTGTGCGAGAAGCGGGTGGACACTAATGTTTTGTCCAACTGGTGTACTAAAGTTTGCTGCCCGAAGAATTTTGATAAGTGGTGGATTCAGATACTATAGCAATAATTGGATTATCATAATAAAAAGGAAAATAACATTTTTAGATTTTTTGTAAAATATATTTAATGCTTCAATCTTTAAGTTTTATTTAATAATAAAAATACCATTTAAACCTATGAATATATTAAAAATTTTGTAAAAACTATTTTTATACAAGTTCATTAGACTACAGGATTTTGGGGAAAAGTGTAATTAATTAAACTCATACTGCAATTGCAAATTTAACAATTAGAATATCTTTAACTAAAAATTGCAAGTTTAATGTTTAAATTAAAGTTTAAGAGTGCTTAGTGTACTTATAGTAGAACTAAATTCGCCTTAAACATTAAGATCTTCAACCCATTGGCCTTTTTTCTGAATTAAAAAAAACATCTTTCATGCCATGAAACTGCCTCTATATCAATGTAAGATGCAGTAATTCATGCGTCTTTCCAAACTTAAGTTTGACAACCATAGTCTACTAACTGACTTACAAAATTCCATCTCTTTAAGCTAGCAAACCGAAATGTGGTGAAGATACCCTTTCTCCTATTTCTCTAAGACAAGTTATACAAAAACAAACTGAGCATTCAATCCCTGTCCATCGAGTTAGTGAATGAAAGAAAAAAGCAAATTATCCTTTATGATTAATTTTCAGAAAAAGAAGAATCCTAACCTGCATATTGAAAGCGACCATTTGAGCTCCGTGCATCCAGCCAAGCTGAGGCTTGTAGTTAGAAGAGTCAAACCGAATACCTTTAGGATACACTCTTAAAAGATTTTTCCGGGTAAATCTGCAGACGGAAATTGGAAGCAAGCCTTTTTTTTATGTCAAGAAAATATGGGACGATATTGCATTCGAAGTTGGTGATATGGCTATATATATATATATATGTATGGTGATATGGCTGTTTACTTGATAACATCTTTCCCATGATGCTCTGTTGCCTTTTCTAGTGCTAATTCACTCAAACTGAGGCGTCTAACTCTATTGGGTTCAACTTTAAGTGCTTCCTTTAACCCACCCTTGGGTTTTCCAGCATGAATGGTAATTAGACGCTTATACTGTGATTCTCGCGGCTCTTCATCGCTCTCTTCATGTGTATCACTACTGCTCTGCAAGGAATAGAAGCAAAAATTTTGGAAATCAACACCTTGGCCGTTACATTATCAGTTTGCATAAATTAACCGACCAAATTATCAATATATTGATCGCCTGTGATATCTAATGGCTCCTGATCCTTTTCCCAGGAATCAACGTTGGAATCTTTTTCTGATTTACTTCCTTTGCCTTTAGCACCTTCAGCCTTCTTATACTCTTTTGGAGGCTTGGTAGAAATAATTATCCTATACTTCAAATCTTCAGGTGAAGGTAAATCTTTCAAACATTCACATTCAGGACGATACAGCTTGTTTCCAAATGTTTCGGTGATCATCTAACAAGAAAAACGACATTTCGGTCTGTGTAAAGCGATTGCAGGAGTAAAAAGTGTTGGCTTTCGTTCATTGAGGTAAAATTAAATATCACCTGAGCTACTTTAGCTTGAAGTTCTGGGGTAAGGTGGTCTTCAAGAGTTATTATAACAGGATATGGCGATGAAGAGAAGGCATATTGGTCTATGGTTTTCAAGCAAGTGAGGAGTTCCACGGGAGTTGTCAAGGTCCTGAAGTTGAAAGAGCGCGTCTCGCGTATTTCAGGTTAGGAACAGAGAAAAGTAAAATATTAAAATGCAAGAAATTAGAAATGAACAGGGCATATATATGGCAAAAGAGGATGAAATCTGCACTCCTTCACATATCCTACTCTAAGAATCTAGAGTCGTTATAGAAGAACAAAATTGGCGTACCTTCCATGTTTTACATGTACCTCGTCTGAGTTGGGCCATAAATCAAGTTCTATCACTCTTACACCTCTCTTCAGCGCCTTCATAATTGGACTATCACTACAGTCACTGTTGAGTTGGTTTCCTGTTAGGTATGAATTGTGACCTGTATATATGAAATAATGGCACAAGGGCTTTGTCATATCGTGGTGAACCTGAAAGGAAAACAACTTCAATGTTGGAAACCACTTGGATACATCCAGAGAATATGAAGGCTTCAGTCATCAGAGTTTGGCCACTTTTCAGGTTAATAATCTTCACCGATGCAGAGGGTGAAGGATTGTATATAATTTTGAGAATCCTCGACGGGAATGTTTTAAATCAATAAACATCTAAGGAACTCATAAACTGATTAAATGGTTAATTCCTTGATTGCTGAAGCCGCTGTCAAACTCAAATGTGCTAGTTATTGCAGCAAGTTTATAGGGACTATCATTTCATCGACTTGTAATATGCAAGAGATCACTCCAACTCCAAAACTTGGGAATGCTGTTGATCCTTTGAGTGAAAGATAAAAGCAGTGAGCTCTACTTCACCCGTTTACTATCAATATTCACTCTAAAATTGCTAAGTACGACGAAACCAACAGTATCAAGAACAATATACCAAAATTGAAACTCGGAAACATCATTAAGGGTTAAAAAGATCCATTTACTATTTACTTTCACAATCAATACCTTCTAATGGGGCCCAAATCCCCTGAAGCTTGCTTTAGTAAGGAAACTTAAGCCCAACGTTTACTGGTTCAGTCTTCCGCTTATAAAAGAGCACAAAATTACCACCGATGCCTAGCAGAGTGACTAATCTCACAGAAGGCAACAGCTAATACAATATAATGTTCAAAACAACAAATCCAAGAGTCGATCAAGCTAGAAAGTCAACTACCTGGTTATGAAGAGGAGGGTTGAGATCTGCAGAGAACAAATAAAAATAGAAATCATCAAGACTAAGACCGTTCCTAGCAAACTTAGTGACACGATGTCTCTTCCGCAGAATCTGTTCAACGATGTTCTCGGCATCAGTCCCGGCGTCACCCTGCATCTCCAGTAAGAACCGACGGAGCTGCTCGGCCGTCATGATGGGAGCACCTTTAGCATAGTCGTTGAACGCTTCTCTGACGTCCGGCGGAGGACCCGCCTCCAAAACCTTGAACCGTCGGATGAAACAGGCACACATTCTATAGTTGCCCATTAGTCTTGCGATGTCTAAATGATAGACAAGGCTTTGTAGGACTTTTAGACGGGAAAGACTGCTAAATATAAACTATGAAGCTACAGAGAGGGAGCGTTTAGAAGTTGGACAGGCGTATAATAATTTTGGTAATCTGCATTTTTGTCTCTGTATAATATATATATATATGGGCCCTCTCACTGTGTTTTTTCCTTTAACGCTTTACCTTCCCGCCATTTTTTTATTAAGAATAAGGAAGTCTACCTTATTTTATGTTTTGAACAATATAATATGGCATGGTGGAGTTTTCTTTTCAATAAATTAAATTATTATGTTAGGAATAACTTGCGAAATAGTTTTCAATTTTTAGAAGATTAACAATGTCTTTTTAATGCATAAAATAAGCTTTTTGATGGTTAATTATTCTTTTAAGTATTAATTAATTAGAATAAAAAGAAAAGAAGAACTGGAAATAATTTATAATTGTAACTAAAGATTTTGTTTTCCGCGTACAATAATATGACTATCTTGTCCATCTCGTTGAATAGCATTTGTCATTTAATTCTTTTTTAAATCTAAGTCATGTAAAGTAAGTTTATAAAAGTGAATATAATATATTGTGCATTTCAACATTTATATTAATATAACAGTAATTTTCTCTTTTCTCTTCAAAATTCGTGAATTTTATTAATTTAAATGTAAGTTATGATCAGGAAATAATGATATTTTTGCAATAAATATTATCAAATAATTTCACTAATTTAAGATCTAGATTTCATCTATTATCATTTATGTACTGATTAATTAATAATTTAATCAAATTGCATTTCTTATAAAATAATTTAACCCTTTTTATATAGTTTAATCTTTTTTTAAAAGTAAATAAATGGATTGATAGTGAAACGAGTATTTTAAAAAAAAAGAAAATAAGAGTTAGAGATTGATTAACTCAAAACATTTTTAAGAGCTGACTACATCGGAAGAGATTAGAGGAAACTAGATACCAAAATAAAGCATTACGATGACCAAAATTTTAGTGTAAGAGAAAAGGTGTGAATTATTAATATTCAAATCATATATACAAAAGTGTGAATTAAACTTAGGAGAATCCTAGAGTTAGAATATTATTAAAATGTTCTAATATTGGATAAATAAATATAAATCCTTATAATTTTAATAAAGACTATTCTTATAATTGAAATGCTTTTAACAATTATTAAAATATGATAATGTTATCCAACATTAATGTTTTAATGATTATTAACCTTTTAAATAACTTGTCTTTTCTTAGTTATATTTTAAGATGGTATAAATTAAGAATTATCTTCTAATGTCCTTTGAAATCGCTTCTTCATCTCTGTCAATGTTTTGCTCTTCCTTTCTTCCTTAACTTCTCTTTATAGGGACTCTTAATTCTGGTAAGGCCTTTTCACTCTCTTATTCCACTCCTTCGACTTCAAAAATTTTTCTTCAAATCTTTGCTCCACTTCATCACTCATTAGCTTCCTTGCCCCATCTAAACCTTACCTCCTTTAATCTTTTTCATTTTCGGTATTGGCCTAATAAAACTTTCTTCCCTTTTTTTTTTGGTCAAAAAGTATATCACCAACCTCATTGCACTACTTCTAAGACTTTTACCCCTTTACACCTAAACTCTTAGCCATTATGAGCTTTCTCAGCTTAAGACCCCTTCAAGCCCTTCTTCCATTAACTCTAAGTAAGGCGCTCCTTACCTGAATGGTAAAAGAGCTAACCAGCAAGATCTCCCCCTAGGAAAACATGGTCTTTAGGGGTTTTTTTTTTTTCTAAATCTCTAGTCTTAAATATTGCCCTCTAATGTCATTTGAGGGGAGGATATTAGTTACCTCCCCTCCCTAAGTACTACAAGAGGAAGCTCAGAAGAGGAATGTCACCCTTGTTGGATTCTTTACTAGTAGAATACCAGCATTCTTACATATAACTCCAAGCCTTTATTCCTGTAAAAGTGGAAACTTGGGTTATAACTTGAGAATTTGAATCAAAAGCATATTCATATATAGATAAACATACACAATATTCCCCTTGAGCATTGGACTATAAATGGTTTGAATTACTTGTCAAGTTATATATGGAAACTATTATTTTTAGATTAGGGCACTGCATCAATGTTTAGAGTTCAGTATGCCAGAGTATGTGTTATGTTCAAATTAGAGAGAAAGACCCTAAAGGTATGCCTATAATGAGATTAAATAAAGAGGGTAACGTGTTTAAGGACCAGGTAGGGGTTTCCTACACTTGGAGACCAAAGGGTAGTATTAATGAAATGAAAAATTGGAAACCAAATGGTCGAAGGTTTGAGACAGGTAATTATAAGGAATTAATGTAGGCTAACTCAATTAGGATGGTGTCACTCAAGCAACCTAGGAAGAAGTCCAATAGAAAGAGCATGCCATCCTAACAGAGGAAGGGGACAAGGAAAGGGGTGATAAACTACCTAATAAGGACAATTGTGAGACTCACCTTCTAGTATTAAGTCTTAAATCTCAATAAAGGCTGAAGGAAATGTAAGTTTTAGTAATAACAATGATGAGCTGAAGGCATGCCTTGAATAAATACAAATGAAAAACTTGAGAATGAATGGTTGTTTAATCACCTAACTGAATAAACAACGAAGAAATTGGTTATTAAAAAAGTGAATATAGTCGTTGTTTATGCATTCTGACTATCTCAATTCCAGAATAGTCTAGCAAAATTTCCCAATGTTTTACTTAGATTAATCCCCTATTTTGGTTAAGCTTATATAGGAAGGGATAAAGAAGCACTCTCTTTTTATATTCAACAATCTTTTAGTGGAATGTGGGGGATTTGAGGAAGCCATACAAAATAGTCTTAAAGGAAAGTTCCAGGGTTATAAATTATACACATATTAGAAATAGATGAAGTAGATAAAGGAGGAGTTAAAGAAGCTAAACAAGATGTAGTATAGTTGCACTTTGGCAGTTGTCAAGGAAACTAGGGAGGAGTTTTTAAGGATTCAAGATCTACTATATACTAGTATATAAGATAACATATTCAAGGCATTAGAAATGTAACATCCCACTCCCGACGGAAAGGGTAAAATAGTAATTTGGTCAGGGGGTGAGAGTGAATAGGACTGATTTGGCATTTTTATGCATACTGGTATTTG
>JANZLD010000235.1:37882859-37903664 GCA_026413575.1 Erythroxylum carthagenense | reverse complement strand
AGCCTTTAAAACTTAACACTTAAGTAAACTTCCCAATTTGCCCTTAAATTTCATTTTAAATCATGTCTACTTTAGGATAAATTTATAACCATCAAATTCAAGGAATTTACCAAAACTTCCTTCTAGAGAAATGTTCCTCATTATCTTAATTTCATAACTCCACCAAAATCATTTAATTTGGTGCACTACACCAAAAGTTATGCTCCAAACAGTTCGGACATGTCTTATGCTAAATTGTTTTCCAGCACGTTATTTCCATCCAAAAATTGACATTCTTAAAAACAAAATTGAAACTAGATTTCTTCATAAAAATTGTAGCCCTATTTCTCTAGTTTAATTCAAATCAAGAATCACCTCATTTGGATTACTATAGAAAAAGTTATGACCAAAATACTTTCAGATGTTCCTAATCCAAAACTGAACACTAATCCGAACTTCAATTCAGAAATTGAAAGTCTTAAGGGCTAAATTGAAATTTCATTTCTTTATATGATTTGTAGCCCATGTCTCAATTTTATTTTTTCCTCAAGAATCAAATCAATCGGATCTCCACAGATCCCGAATTTTGCAAAAGACTGAACCATGTTCAGAATTTTTCCTAACTCACTTTGATTAAATTAATCATCCTTAATTTAATCTCATAAAAAATACAAATTTCTCCTGAGAATGTAGATAATCGTCTTAGAAATCTAACGCTTCAAAAACCAAGTCAATCGGATGTCAGACGGAAAAGATATAAAAAAAGATTGAAATAGGGACATAATAAGAAATAAGAATAGAGACATGCATATATGTATAAATACATATATATGTCCGAATTTTCCAAAAATCATATCTCTTGATCCCGAACTCCAAATTTGACAAATTTGGTATCAAAAGATAGATCAAAGGATGCTCTACAACTTCCATGAAGGACAGAAAAATGAATTTGTCCTCTAAGGGAGTCAAAAATCTATCCTAATCATCTCTTCCTAAATAACTTTCAAATTTTAGTCGATCATAATTCCTAGCCCCGATATCGAAAAATTGCATACTTTATGGCGATAAAAAGCTGGGAATATAAGCTACAACTTTCATGTAGACTATTTACTCCAATTCAGACCACATCAATCCGACGATTTGCCTTAAAGCACAGCATACACAATACTACACTTAAACACATTTTCAAAGTCAAAGTAAAATAACCTTACTTTGACTGACCGTAAATTTCACTCCCGCTATCGAAAAATATCAGACTTTATGGCGATAGAAAGCTCTCAACAGGAGTTACAAGTTTCCTGAAGATCATTTTCTCAAATTCAGCCTAAATCAAAAAGTCAACTCTCAAGTCAAACTTTCTATCACTTTTCATCCCCAAAAAATCAAACTTTCTTAATTCTTTAAATTTTCACATTTTTTCTCTTTATTTCTTGATTTTCAACTTTCATTTCAATCCACTAAGTCACTTTAACTTTCATAACTATACAAATATATTCAAATCCCAAAATTATCAAAATCCATCAATTCTTTCCTCATCACTTTCCTTTAAGTATAAATACATTTATATCTAAACATATACATAATAACACTCATTTCTTTTTACTTGTTATTTCTAAATTCCACTTAAAATTTAGGGTCCAACATATATGGCTACATTTCATATGAAGACATTAAATTTTAATTCTGTCTCTAAGAGTCTCAAAATTTGTCATGAAGTGAGAATTGGGTCCAGTATATTGGGAGCTAAATGTAAAATTCGTGTTCTAAATTTGAGAGAAAATATGGATTAATCTAGATATATTTTGGTAAAGTTTCCTTCTTAAGAGTTGTAGATCTTTCTTTTATCTTTCCAACGATATAAAGTTTGTAAATTTTAGATATCGGAGTTGAGAGATATAACATTACAAGTAGTAATGTTTCATCATCTTAGTTACAATACAAAGTAAGACGAAGTTACTGTACAAAGTAAGACGAAGTTACTGTACAAAGTAAGATGATTGAGGTCATAAACATAGTTGCTTCTTTTTGTCATAACTTTCTCTCTAGACATCCAAATGACTTGATTCTTGAACCATTGGACTCATAAGACATGCTTTACATCTCTATCAGAAATCATAGCCCTCTAAATCAAATTGAGAAAGATTGAGTGAGAAAGTGGAACGGGTACAGTGAGTGTATTCTTCAATAGTATAAACTAGTGTTATTTTATTGAACATACTTCAGTGCTTTGATGATATCTTGATACATAGAGTTCTAAATGAGATGATTTTTGGTTTGGAATAAAATAGAAACATAGGGCTACAAATTATATGAAGACATCAAATTCTGAATCAGACTCTAAGAGTTTCAATTTTTGAATGGAAGTTGAGTATAGGGTATTATCTTGGAATAAAAGCAGTCCAAAGATATTGGAGTATAACTTTCACACTACTGAACCAAATTGAGTGCTTTTTGTTTCATTAGAAACGTAAGACAATAAAGAAGAGTCTTCTAGAAGAAAATGTTATGTTAGAATGTGCAAGGGTGCACTTGGCAAGACACTTAAGTATATAAGACATTAGGCATAAATGGAAGGACAAATGAGACAATTCTCAATCATTAAGGGCATAATTGGAAGAAGAAGTGTTGTCTTGCCTATAAATGGAGTAGAAACACGTGAATGGAAGGAAGGAGAAGGGAAGAATGAAAATTCTATAGAAAAGAGAGAGAATGTCATAAAAAAGAGAGAGAAGTACAAAAAGAAGAAGAGAAAGAGAGAAAGAAGAGACAACAAGTTCGGGTTTCAATTTTCCTAGCCTACAAGAGAGATTTTGGAGTAGATCAAGAAGGGAAATAAGTAGAGGAAGAGAAAAGCTTCCCTTTGAGCCAAGTATTCCTTCATTTGGTGAAGAATGAAGGTTGTGCAGGTTAAGTGTCCGCTTTCAACCGTTCCAAAAAATTGAAAGCAAATACTAATCTGGAGCGTACTGTGAGTAGACCTAGATGGTCTTAATTTATTGTTTGTTTTGTTTATGTTATGAATTGAGTGATTATGAATGTGAATGTGATTGTTACATGTGTTATGAATGTGTATTTGTATTTGTATATGAATGAAATTGTGAATTCTCCACTTCAATGTGGAATGCCGGACTAAGGTCCGATAACATATGAAAGTGAGTGAATGGGAACATACAAACGTGAGTGATGCATTCCATTGCATGATTGCATGAAATATAATGGCAGTTGTGACCAGAGTAGTCAATGATTAAAGCTTAAAGCTCAACGAGTGAAAATGAGCCTTGAGTTCATAAGTGAATTAGAGCCTCAGGCTCAACGTTTAATGAGCCCTGTATCCCCCAAATGGATAAGGGACAGTTATCAATGAGCCCTATATGGGACAGTGCAGGCACTCGGTCACAACAAAGTAACAAATAAAAAGTGAGTCTCATATGCATTGCATATACATAATATGAACGGTTAAGTGTAATGAATATGAAATGTTAAAGTGAACGTGAAGTGTGAAATAATGTGAAATGCATGATGTGTGTGTTATGTGAATTATGTGATTGGGAGAGCCATCGATGATGGTCCCTCATTGAGTTTCCAAAACTTACCCAAAATTTACAACTATTTTTTAAGATTAGAAGAATACCCCGTTAGGCCAGCGGGAGTATACCTACAGCATACAAGTGAAGGATAAAGGTCGGGATCAGTTCACATCTACATCGCATTTCTCTCTTTTGTATTGAATTGTATTTCCACAACTTTTTGTATAAATTTGTACTTCGAAAATGCCTCAGATGTTTTATATTTATGAAAGGGCCCTAATGGCTATTGAAGTTTTCATCGATGGTTTTGTGTTAATTGAAAAATGTTTATGAATGAATGTGGGCCCAAATTGAGTATCGATTTTCACATATTGTGTTATTGAAAAAAATTGTACCGATTTCTGAATGATTGAGTGCTTTAGCATGCTACCCTCGTGGGACACGGACTCGAATATCACCATCGATGTCCGGTTCAGATCTTACGAGAGTGGGGTGCTACAACCTTTTTGTGATGTAATAGAGCTAAGTTCAGTTAAAGGAATTGTTTCAAAGAATGTTGTTATGAGGCATGCTATAATAAACCATAGAGTTTAGTTAGAGCAGATTCCTAGAACTAACATAGTTTTAGGTATTCTAAGCTGCATATTAGAGGAGACTAAAGAGGATAAAATGGTGTGGATTGGTAGTTCCACTAGATCCTTTACCATGTCTTATTTTTATTTTTCAAATTAAGTCTAAACCTTTAGTCATGAATGTTGGATTTGAATCATGGATAAGGAATTGAATATTTGTTGAAGTATAATGTTGACCTTAGCACCAAACTTAAAGATCTTGTACAAAATAGGGATGGATTTATGCATAAATAACATCAATTGGCCAATATATTTAATAAACCTGTGAGTGAGGATAGATTTTGCATAATTAAATACCCTTAAAGTTTTTTTTCTCACCATCTTAATTGATTTTTCCATTATTTATTATTTTTTAACATTTTAATTTGATTTCTATGTCTGATTTTGAAGTTATCAAGATATACTATTTGACCAATATCTCTCTTTATAGTCAACTAATGTCTTATAAAATTTACACTCTTGCTTTCTAGCAAGTTTATTACTTGTTTAGTCAATCATATAGTCAAATTGGTTGACCAACGTCCTCTTTTAATCAACCAATGTCCCCGCATCGAAAATTTTCTTTCATTCCAATGAGTTTAACATGACTTTGGTTGACATATATTAGTTGACCACCTACTTTATGAACATGAAGAAATAAATATGAGTGTAAAGTGGAGAAAAAAAAACATGCTAAAGAATTTATAAATAAAACATATGGTTAAATGTATAAAGTTTACGATTTTACCTTGAATTTAAAATAAAGACAAGGATGCCTAAATTGTGTCACAGGGTTTAGAATGGAAAGAAAGCCTATAATGTAGATTTAAGGCTTTAAAAATAAATTCTTAAATTTTTTAATCAATTCAAGAAAGAAAACTAAAATAAATGTGGAATGAAATAAATCTAATTTAAATAGATCTAACGAACAAAACTAAGTTATAATGGATCAAACTTAAACATGCATATTGAGTAAATATGAAATGTATTAAAGATTTCTTGAATCTCCTATTTGAATTTGACAATTTTAGAAAAACGACCATCTTAATTGAATTTAAAGAATTTAACTAATATGAAAACAATTTATTAAATCTTAAAATTTTAAATTAAATGAATTCAACCAAAATCTTAAGCCTAAAAAGGACATTATAGACTTGTAAAAAGATATAGGCCAATTGGCCTAATGAACTTGAGCAAGGCCTAATTGGTTTTATATTAACCAAAGAAAAATTCTTCAATTGATTATGGACTTTTTTTAATTCAAGTTTAAGATTTTTAAACTTTAACATAAATGAGCTTGAAGATATGGGTTTGAAAATAAAGATAGAAGTAAAGGAAAATTTTTGCTTGACATGAATTTCATCTATCAAATTACGTTACATTTGATTTTATATACTAACCTAATAATTGGACATCACAAAAATAAAAAAGAGTTCAAAGGGTTAATCACAATGTGAGAGAAAAATCTCCAACTTCTCTCTTTTCTTCCTAGCCCTTTGTTTCTCTTGCCTTGCTTTCCCTTTCTCCCTAGTCCAGATTGATTAACCTAGTTCTTTTCCTCTTTAGATAGCCTACCCCTTTTTAGTTTTCCTGCTTCCTACTTTTAGCTGATAGTTCACCATTATTGGAAATTTTCAAAAAGCGAAAATTCTACACCACTTCCCTATTAACCTACTGTAGAAATTTTCATGCCTAAAAACCTATATGGCCTTTCCTTCCCTCCCTTTATGAATACCATCTTGAAGCCTACAACTTAACCAGGATTAGCTCTAAGAGAGAATGTAACAAAGAAAATAACTTAAAGTAAGATTGTTAGCAACCTGATTATCTATAGGAAGCTTAGATAGATCCCTCCCTAGAAGATGGTTCCCAAATCTCTCTTGTCATTTATGTGCTACAGATGGGATCAAAGAACTGGACTAGGGCTCTAGTTGGCTGGTAATTGGACAAGTGTCTAGCATTCCCTCTAATATATAAATGGACAAATACTAACTGGAAAAGGTTTGGTTTATTAAATGCAATGGTTAATGAAGATAGTTTACCCCTAGTGTGTATAAGGAAAGCCTTTGTTTCCTAAGTAATGAGAACCTGAAACTTCATTAGACAAAACTGAATTGAACATCCTAATATGGGTGAGTATTACATCCCTATTGCCTTGGATGCTAACACTACTAATGCCAAGTGAATTGGCTATCATGAGTTTGTATCAAGGTGGAGCTTGGTAGAAACCTTCCAGACTCTTTACGAGCTATGACACTTAACAGTAAGGGAGAACTAGTAGAGGACTCATTCAAGCTACCTTATCTTTGGAAGCTTCTTAAAAAGGGAATAATAAAGGTTTGTTGCCCCAAGAACCAAAAACCCTCACAACCTAAAGGTTTTAGTTAATAAAACAAATATAAACAAGCTTAAAAGTAAGAAGTGGTAGAAAGTAGTGAGGGTAATCTTAAAGTTATTAACAATGATTCATTGGAACCTCAACAGTAATTAAAGGGAAAGGAAAATTACTCCAAGGAGTAAGGATATCCAATAAGGGGTGTTTTCCAATCACTCCAAAGATAAAGACATAATGAATGCTAATAAGGAGGTAACAACAATTAGTAGTTTTTTTTAATAAATAATACACACTAGGAGGCACTTAATCAGAACCCACTATAGTAATAAAAAAACTAGAAGAAAGAGGGGTAAGACCAAACAATTAGGATGAAATTTCTAATATGGATCATAAGGGGCCTTAATTGCCATAATAAACATAGGGCTCTCAAAAAATCAGTTAAGGTTACAGAAGTCGTATTTTTTCAGTCTTATTAAGACAAAAATTAAATAGGAGAACTTTAACATAGGTCTCTGGTTTTTTTAGAAGGATTGGATATCATAAAGTAATCACTCTAATTATCTCAATGGTAGAGTGATTATTTCACTTGATCCCTCTCTTTTCACATAGAAAGTTGGTACTGTTTAGATCAATATATCTACTGTGAATTGGTGCAAAAATTCTCTCATTCCCTTTTAACAATTATAGTGGAGTATGTAGAAAATAGAGAGTAAAAAAGAGGCAATTTATTAAGGTATTTAAAGCAAATTAGAGCCAACATCAGATCCACTTATATGTTTGTAGCAGATTATAATTATACTCTTTCCCTTTATATGCTTAACATCTACTCTTAGATTATTAGATCTTAGATACACTTGGGCTCATTTTACTTGGACCAATCAATAAAGTATTGGTAGACTTATTTAAAGGAAAATGGATAGATGCTTGATCAATGGATCAGAGATTAATCTTTTTCCCTTCAATCTTGCCCACTTTGGTAACTCTCATATCTTGGGTGATTCTCTTATTTCTATTGATCTTAACCAATTGAATTATAGAAGCAAAGCCCCTTTTAAATTCTTTAATTCTCTTTTAACAACATCCTCATCTCAAATAGTTAATTGAAAAGGCTTTGAATATAGATTGTAGAGACTTTCATACATATAGATGTGTTCAAATCCTTAAGGTAATCAAATCTGAACACAAACTCCTCCTCAAAGTTAGTGAAATTCCTTTATTACTAAACAAAAGAGAGGAAATAGATGAACTTAATAGAGCTTATAAAGCCCTTTCCCTTGATCCTAATGATCGAATCTTGAAAGCAAATAAACTAGCTAAACTAAAGAAATATGACATAGCTTTGCAAAACTATAACTCCCAATTAGGACAAAAGGCCATAATCATATAGTTGAAAGAAGGTGATAAAAATTCTAAATATTTTTATAGCATGATCCAAGGAAGAAGGAATAAAGGAAGAGTCACCTTATTAGAGGATTTTAATGAAGATTTTGTAAATGATCAGAATATGCTTAAGGAGCTTGCATAAGCACATTTCAAGTATTTCCTAGGTAAAAGTAGAAATGGTACCAACCTCCCTGAAAATATTATCAACTCTTTAGGATGTTATATTCCCCCCATTGTATTCCATTATTAATTGAAGAGGTTACCCCAAATGAGATCAAATTTGTCTTGTTCTCTTTTCCTCCTAAGAAATCTCCTTAACCTAATGGTTTTAATGCAAGATTCTTTCAGAACACTTGGGATCAAACTATCCCTATAATGACTAAAAAATTCTTGGAATTATTCTCTAATGGGAAAATACTCTTTGAACTAAATAAAATATTTTTTAGTCCCTAAGGTCCCTAATCCCCCATTATGCCTTAATGACCATAAGCCTATTGCCTATTGTAATGTTATTTACAAATGATCTCCGAAGTCCTTGCAAACAAAAAGAAGGAGTCCTTTTCTAACTTCATTATTCTTTGTTGAGGAGCCCTTTTAGGGACAAGTAAGTATTAGTGATAATATTTTATTTGCTCAAGAACTCTTTAGATGTTATAGTACTAACAACACCATTAATAATTGTGCAATTTAGATAGAATTCACAAAGGCATTTAACTCTGTCTATTAGGAATTCATCCTAAATTCCCTATAGGCCCTTGATTACCCCCTAAATTATAAGACAGGATTCAATCATGCATCACTACTATCTTTTATTTTGTTGTGATTAATAGGGAGCCATTAAAGCTCTTTAAAATAGCTCAAAGGTTGAGGTAAGGGGATCCTTTATCCTCTTACTTATTTGTAATCATTATGGAGATTCTGTTTAGGGTTGTTACTCTCAACATTGCTAAAGCTCCTAGTTTTAGATTCTATTGTAGATGTTATAAGCTTTAAATCTCTCATCTTACCTTTACTGATGATCTCTTACTACTTAGTGGAGCTGATCATAACTCTATTATATTACTTATGAAGTTTTTAGAAATATTTAAGGAGGTATCAGGTTTGAATTTTAACTTAATGAAAAGTTACTTCTATCTATTAGCTTCCAATCACAAAAAATGTTCATTTTTTTACCTCATACCTCAGACTAGAACTCTAACAACTCCCTTTTATGTAGTTGGGGGTTCCAATTTCTAGAAAGAAATTAAGTGTAGTTGATTGATCTCCCCTTATCAGCTCTATAGAAAGAAGACTCCAATATTGAAGTAATAGGCTATTGTCCTATATTAGAAGGCACTAACTAGCAATATATGTGCTCAACAATTTTGAAGTCTACCAGTGCTCCCACTTAGCACTATATAAAAGGAACATAAAGAAAATTGACAAGCTTGTAAGGGACTCCCTATCGAGTGGAAGTTACAGAACATAAGATTTTCAGGTATCAAATGGAGCATAGTTTGTCTTCCTAAATAGAATAAAGAACTATACATATTCCTTATCAAAAATATGCCTAAAATATTAATGGCCAAAAGGTTGTGAAATTTTCCATTACAAAAAGAGAGTCATTATCTGAATTGAATCTTCACATATCACATGAAAAATCAAAGCATTTGATAATAAGAATAAAGCCTAACCAGTCAAATACCTTTCATCAAGGCTCACTCAATAAGAGCTTTATACAGGCTCATGTTAAACACAAAATTTGCAATAAAAAACTGTTAACTTTTGGTTTGATCAATGATATAGTCTTGGCACTCTTTATTGTCAAGAGAATTTCAACATACTCGAGGCTATTATTCCTGCCAATATTAAGTTTGAAGTTATACTGCTAAATAGGTCCTAACAAATTCCACTCCTTTCAGAGATTCCATGACATAATCAAATTAATGTCGGGGTATCCTCCTAATCCAAACAAATCAAATTATGTTTAATGCCTTAGATAATTCTTTGAAAATTTCCAACTACTCACGTAAGACATTATTAATAGATCCTTATCAAGCTTGCAATCCTTTGTTTTAACATGTAACCCCCTAATTGCTCCTTCCTATTACATCATAATTTGGTTAACATTATCTCAGATCTTAGTACTAAAGACAAGAGTAAGTTCCCAATTGACAACATATTCTATGTGGAGATATGCAGGAGACTCATGATCATCTATTTTATAAGTGCTTTTACTCCTCAACTATAGGGAAAATTTTACTTTGACTTTTCAATCTATTGTGTACCAGACCACTCAATGGGCCTCTGACCTCTTCTTGAAGAATAAGGTAGATAGTAAGCTTTTTAAGCTTGCATTTAGATGGATTGTTTAACTCATATTGAAAGAGAGAAATAGAGAAATAAAGGAGTCTTTAGACATGCCAAAACTCATATTGTGACTAATTATAGAAAATTCATTATCAAGCTTGGGCTTGTTGTAATAGCCTATGAAATTGCCTCTTAACAATCTCATGTCCTAATTATAACACTTGCTTTGTAGCTTACTATAATTCTATACCAACATAGCTTATTCCACCTTAAATTGATGAGACTATAAAGAGCCTAGCTTTTTTTTTTTTTTTGGACTTGGTCACTTGCATAATTGAGTGATTAATACTATTCTTGTATTTTTTAAAAAAATAGAAAAAGGGCTTTCCATTTCGCTCCCTATTCATATCTTTGGGCCAAACATTTTCATAAAGCAAGCATTCATAAACAAGAATCTAAATTAATGCCGTTTGTTTTAATCACTTTTAGAGTTTAAGGATTTAGATTGGACCCTTAGAAACCCGAGTCCAAATATTAATCCTGTTTGTAAAAACATTGGAAATAAGATAGGATTTTTCGGAACTTCGGCCCCAAAGTCGAATTTATTAAGAATTGAATTTATCAAAGGAGGGGGCTTAAGTAAGGACTTGCTTGCAAAACTAACGCCCAGCCTACCCGTAAATATGATTAATGTATATTTGAGACCTTATTAGTAGGACTGCAAACGTAGATTTTTGGATCAAAGCTTCCCTGTGATGTATTATATGAAATGTGACCCTACATCCAGTCATTACGTCTCAAAGCTGTCAATCAACAAGGTACAATCCTACAAGTAGACGAACATGGCCTATTACTCACTATAAGAACAGCCGGTTATGAGTTGCTTATTCCCCTACTTGCTCAGAAAGATGAGGTAAAGAGTATTTTGTTGAATGAAGACGAGGAGAATTGATTTTGTCCACCTAAAAACGAAATGAATTGGAGCAAACTAACATTTGATTTTATAAATCAAACAAACAATCAAATTCTTGAACATTTCAGAAGCGAAATCTCTACTTTGCAAAGAGTAATGTGAAACATTAAAACAAAACAAAATCAAAGACATAAAAGACGAAGAGAATCGCCCAAAATAAAACACACCACCAGTGGCAGTGTATAAAGGAGAAAGTAAAGAATAAAGCATCAGAAAAGAAAATAATAACACAAAGCCTTTGTACAGGCAAACGGAATAAATCACAAGAGTTAAAGTCGAAAGGACTATGTACATGGACAGAAGAATAATTTTCTGAGGACAAAATCACACAACATCAACCATAGAATCAAAGAATAGACCCTACCTGTGGCAACTCTTTTCTGAGGGCAAAATCACACAACATCAACCATAGAATCAAAGAATAGACCCTACCTATGGCAACTCTTTTCTGAGGGCAAAATCACACAACATCAACCAGAAAGATAGAATCAAAGAATAGACCCTGCCTATGGCAACTCTTTTCTGAGGACAAAATCACACAACATCAACCAGAAAGATAGAATCAAAGAATAGACCCCGCCTATGGCAACTCCTTGAGCATCAATTCGTTCACACATTTGGGACCATCAGAGTCACCGAGGCTCTCGGGATAATACAGGTGTTTTTTTAATGGAGTTCAACAAACATGCATTTAGTGATTTTCTTAAGAGAAATGTTCAAAGAGGGTGAGGGGTAGAGTTAGTTACACTTTTTCTCCATTGAAACGAAGGAAGGGACGAAGAGACGTCTTTTTATCCGCTCAATTACCTTCTTTTTTTTCTGGAAGTTAGAAAAGAATAGCATTAAGCACAACTAATGGTGGAAAACAACGCTACAGACAAAATAAATGAGGGAACAGATTTTGGTGCTAAAGGGAAGAACGAAGTGACCACCTGGCATGACAGTCGTGCTTGGGCTTGAAATTTCCTTTCACAATAATTATTTGCCTACTCCAAATTAAAACAATTCTTCTATTCCTTTTGGTTAAAAATTCTCAGGTTTTTTTTTTTCTCTCTTTAAATACCATATATGGTACAGTTGAATACAATCTTAAAGATATGGTAATTTGCTTTTCTAGTCCACTTAATAATTTTAAGTCAATTTTATTTGCTGCATAATTATTGAATTTGTGTATAATTGTTGAGTGAAAAAAATTGATTTAAGATCTCTTTTGCTATGTCGAATAATCTCAACACTTAATGATTGCCTTTTAGCTTATCAATTGCGTTAATGGATTACCAACCACATACCAAGTGGTGCATTATGTAGGTTACACTTCGCACTACATTACCTTCGTTCAAATAGAGATTGGGTACCACATGACAAGATTTGTTTGTGAAACATCTTGACTTATTTTTTTAGCTATTTAATATAATCTTCTTTCACATACTTGAGGTTATAACTGAACAAATAATCCATAAAAACTTATACCTCAAGTGGTTTCCTTGTATTATTTCCTCCACTTTTAACTTTTTATGGTAAGATATGTTGAAAATTTGCCCTTTCACATGCTAATTATCAAACTAAATTCCAGTAACATTTCTATAACGTATTATATTCTTCATTTCATGACTTATTATGTTTTTTAGCTTTAGAATGTTAACTAAAGTTTGTGAGGTATTAGCTCTAGCATTAATTTGCTAGAAATTTTCTTTTAGACATTAAGTCATCTGTTGCATCCAAAGCGAATCGTAGTAACGGAATAGATTCGACACTTTCTTAAATAGGATCATTTTTTATGGATTTAATGGAAAATGATGCTCACAACCCTCTCATCCTTAAACTTCAAATCTCAATTTTGTAATGGATTTAATGGAAATACCCCCCCCCATTTCACCACAAAAAGTTATGTAGAAGTTCTTCAATGGATTTACCTAGGTTAGGAGGAAGAGAAAGGTAAAAATGCAATCCATATTGTTAAGAATGGAGATTATTAGTTATACTTTACTATTCTATGACAATAATTTGTTTGTCCAAAAATTTATTCTTTTATGAATCTAATCAAGGAGTGAATGGCAATCTTTGTGGGAGAGTCTCTTGGGTGTTATTAAAACATCAAAGTATTTCATGAGACTGTTGTTCTTTAAAACCTATAGAGAAAGAGACTTATATATATATATATATATATATATATACATATACATATATAAGCATCTTTTGTTCTTGTCAATTGTCATACCTATATATAGGAATTTCTTTAAGGAGTTCATTGAATTGTTTCACATTTAATATTTTCTCCACAAAATAAAAACAAGTCAACCACAGAGGTTAACTGGAATATCTTGCCTTTTTTGCTCTTGCTATAGAAAGTGAAGTCTTTTTCTTGCTCAATATTTTTAGTTATTAGCCTAGTAAGTGGTTCCACATATAATGTAAAGAGATACGAGGACAAAAAGTCACCTTGTTTTAAGCTCCCAACTCATTTACACATGTGCGCAAGGTCACCATTTACTAGCATATTACATGTAGAAGTTTTAACACATTGATTTAGCCAAAGCAAGAATTCTTTGAGTAGTACGAATGCCTTCATAATACTAAATAAGAAGTTCCAATTACCAAAGTTAAAGCTCCTTAAAATTCAATCTTAAGGGAGAAATTTTAAAGTTTTACTTTCTATGATAATTCTTGCAAAGTTCTTAGGATAGAAGTATACCATTTATATTTTTTCCCTTGGTAAATACTCTTTTATTTGAACGTACTAAAAGGAGCAACATTGTTTGAACTTTAGAAATGCATTTTTTAAAAAATGTAACAAGATATGGGTATATAATTTTGGATAGAAGAGGAGTTAGGATTTTTGGGCATAAGGAATATAGAAGTTCGTTAAACTCCTTCAGCATCTTATCATTAGTGAAGAATTCCAAAGTAACATTAGAAACTAAGTTTTAAATCAAATTCTATAATTTTTTAAAGAATAAAACACTAAGGTCATCTCGGCGATGTAATTTAGACACACTTTATGTCATAAACATCCATCAATTCAACTCTCTACAAAATAAACATAAAGCATAAAAATAAGAAAGCACTAACAAAATAAAACGAACATGAAAATGAGACCTATCCTAATTCTTAGGTTGGCTCATAAGTAATGCTTGTTTAATATCGTTAGCTCGATGTACCCTTCCTATTAACCACTAACATGGCTTCCATCCGTTTCGCCCATGGTGGTTTAGTAGCCAGTGAATAAGTCACATGTTGTAAGATAATAATAAGGATATAATTTATCAAATTAAGAAATCCAAGTGATTTTATTGACGGCCTTTTTGGTAAAAAACTATCAATAAAATATGGAATAATAAAGCTCCCTGAATCTTTAGTTAACTCTAACAATTTGTCCTGTAGGAAGGTGAACTGTACTTTGTCTTCTGCAACCATGTTTGTCCACTCTTTTACGTCCTCATCTTAAATAGAGACTTCTTTAACCTCTATTTCCTCTATCCTTTGTTCTTCTTTCTTTTCTTGAATAGCAACTTCATTCGTGTCATCGACCTTTGTCTCGCCTTCACCTTGAGGTATAATAAGTACTAATAACATGTTGTATCTAGCTCAATATCAGTATGCTCATATAGTGTATTTTGACACCATTTTTGCATGCAATATGGTTTCGCCCAAATTTAACTGGTGCTTGACATGGATGATTGGAATGGTTACCCCTATAAATGTCACAACACATTAAAGATATCGGTTTTGCTTCCGTGTTACTTGGAAGATTCCCTACATTCCTTATTAACAATGCATTAGAAAGTAGCCCAACTTGAACCTCCAATTTATCAAGAGGAGTGGTTCTTAATTATTTAATCAAATTTGGCTTCCATCCTTTTCTAACTTTCATTTTGACTATCGAGCTTGGAACTTAGCATGTCTATTACCTGTCTAACATGGACTCTAAGGATCTAAGACTGTCCTGCAGAAAACTTGGTATTCCTTGTGCTCTTATGTTATTTCTTGCATTTTTATTCGAAGAATAATTTGGGTAGTCATGCCACCAAAGATTATATAGGTTTAATTAAATCACATTCATGTTGTAATGCCTTTACTGGATTGGAAGAAAAGGTTTGCAATTTGGTCAATTGCTCTTTATGATTCTTGTGCTAATGTACTTACAACCACTCGAGAAAAGTATTAATGTCCTTATATATAAGAAATTCAAATTGAATAAGATGATAATTCAATCCCCAAAAATATTGCCAAAAACTTGTTGACAATTTTATATAAAAACTTTCTTACTATAAAATATGCAAATCATAACTTGTAATACAAAAGGTATTGTTCCATGAGGATGTAATTGCATACCTAACAACTTGAATGCAATTTGTCTAAAGTACTAAAGGATTGATTTAATTAAAATAAATTTATTGAAATTGAGATTGAAATTGAAATTGAAATAACTAATTAAACAAAACACTTGAATAAATAAATCTAGCAATAAAAATAAAGTTAATTAAAGCCAAAAACTTAAGAATTATTGTATCCTTGTTTTATCTCCCCTTTATCTTGTTAATTCAATTGTGGTTAATCCTAGATATCCTAAGGTTTTGATTGCCCTCTTTTGAGATCTAATAAAGTAGTCCCAATTGAAATCAATAATAATAACAAAAGTACTCTTAACTATTCAATTGGATTTGAAGCAATCTTATGGATAATTGATTCACAATTAAGACCTCTCTTTAATTGTTTATTAATTTGATATTTGCAGGTCTATTTAACTACTAACTATTATTACACACCTTAATTGTTGGACCTCAAACTTTTCTTAGAAGTTATAACTATTAAATGAGAAATTATTAGCGATTATTTATGTGCAAAGAAAAGGAGAATTCTTGAATTAGAAATGAAGTAGAAAAGATGGTTTGGGTACAAGATGGGTTATATGTGAAATATTAGAAGTTATAAGTTGAAACATGTTCATTGAGTATTCTTCGGTGTTTTAGCCATAACTTTTTCTCTAGTTATCCAAATGAGATGATTTTTAATTTGGATTAAACTAGAGAAATAATACTACAACTTATCTGATGAAATTGAGTTCTAATTTGGTCTCAAAGAATTTCAATTTGTGTATGGTAGTTGTGCATAGAATATTGTTTCAGTATAAGAATAGTTCGGAAATGATTGGGATATAACTTTTAGATTTCTGAACCAAATTGAATGATTTTAGTGTCATTAGAAAATTAAGACAATGAGGAACATTTTTCTAAAAGGAAGTGTTACCAAATTCCTTCAATTACCTGATTAGAAATTGTCTGAATTTTTGGAAGGAGTTAGACATGATTTAAATTATTTTGAGGTGTTGATAGATTAATTATGTTATTTTGTGAAGTTAATTAGCATGTTAATATGAGCAAGACTTTATGACATGGGTTAATTGAATTAAGGTAGTAAGGTGATATCAAGGGCAAAGTTGGCAAGTAACTTAAGCTTAAAAAACATAAGGCTTTAAGTGAAGAGCAAAGTAGACATTTTAGATTCATTAAGGGAGAAAGAAAGGACTTGGCTTGCATTTGAAGAGGAAAAAAACAAAAATTAGAGGAGAGAAGAGGGAGGGAGAGTCATGGAGAGAAGAAAAGAAGAAGGAAAGAAGAAGAAGAAGGAAGAAGATTAGTTCAAGGTAAGTTTATCTTCTTCTTCTCGCTTTGCTAGAGAAAGAGTTAGAGAAAGAGAAAAAAGATTTTTGTGTTGGGAATGAATGGAGGAAGAAGACGATTGAGAGACCGATTTGATTTTAAGGTTTCTAAGCTAAGTTTTAAGTTTTTTTAACCTAGATAGACTATGGGTAGGTTAGATTTGAGCTTAATTTGTGTTAATTTTATTTGTTGTGATTTTGAAATTTTAGGGATTTTATTTAATTGGAATTGAATAGGAGATTAGTTTGATTTAGGAAATCAAGAGAAACCTTATCCAAGAGCAAGAGGAAAGGAACAATTGAGTTTGGATCCTCAAGTAAAATAAGGCAGGTTTCATGTTTATAATTGAATAATGAGCCATTATGTTTTCTTTTGAGTCAAGAGAATAAAATGATTTCAAATTGTTTCATAATTGTTGCATTTACTGCTTTTGAATGATTTGAAAATTTTATATATGAATTTGATTGATGAATCATGAAATGATGATGAAATGCATATGAAATATTTCATGTTTATGAAAAATTGTGTTTCCGAAATGCACTTTTGTGGCAAGATGTTTAAGAAAAGTCATGTTTACAAAACATGCCATTTTGGGCAAATCTGTTTTCAAGTCATGAATTATATGTTATGTGGGTTTGGTGTAGTCCATTCAAGAATGTCATGTGCACGTTGACCAAGTTAAAGGCTTCTCCCGCCTGCCCGCTAGTGGAACGGAGCTCCTTCATGGACTCCCTCAAGTTTACGTATATGCAAAACCACTATGCGGGATTGTGTTAATACGCCAAGTTTACGACTACACAGGACCATTATGTGGAATTGTGTAGTTCTTCATGTTTATGGATCTACCCAAACTATTTCTGATGTGCTTATGTGTTTATGATTGTGACAAGTTTGATGAATGCATAATTCATGATGTTTATGAATTGCTTGATAAGTTGTGAATTTGGGAAATATGTGTTACATGGATTTTACAATGTAAATTTTTACAATTGAAATAAATATTTCAATAATTTTTGCTTGTTTCTCGGTTAGAAGCATATTACCCACGAGCTTTCAAGCTCACCCATTTCTGTCCCATCTTCAGGTGAAAAGAATGAGATCGAGAAATCAAGAGTCAAGGCATTATTCCAATTATGCATATTTTGTATTTAAAGTTAGATTTTGTAAAAGCAAGACTTTAGATGCATTTTAAAAATTATTGGGTTTCGCATCTTTTGTATTTTGGATTTTGATATTGATGATGTATTGTGGCATGGGATGCCACTAAAGCTTTGTAAACACTTATCTTATGATGTTAATGAAATACAAATTATGTATGGATGATATGAGTTGAGTTGGAGTTAGATGAAATAGAAGAAGTGTTTCGTTTGAGTTGATGAACTTTGAACATGAATTGTTGTTATATATATATACATAAGTGAGATGTTATGGAAAAGAAAGATAGGAATTATTAATGACGAGATGTAATTGAATATGAAGATTCAAATGAATTGAGGATGAGAGTTTGATGAATTCTAATGGGTAGTGGAAATTGTTATGAATGATATTACAATATAGGAAGTGAAGTTGGGATAATTGTCAAGTTTTTCATGAGGGGAAAGTGTGTGTTTTGACTTTAGGAGAAAATTTGTATTAATTTAGGATGAATTAGACAATTTTTTCTTCATGAAAGTTGTATTTTATCCTCTTAGCTTTGGAACGGTATAAAGTATGTAATTTTTGGATATCAGAGTTAAAAGTTATGACATTACAAGTTAGGATGTCGTAGGGAATGTGTATACCGGACAACTAGAGTTGATGAAGTGATATCACTCTAGAAAGAGTTGAATTCAGGAAGATTATGAAAAAGGGGGATGTTAGAATGGATTTAGGATCCATTGGGGGGTCTTGAAGGGTGAAAATTTTGTTACATAAGAAGTTTACACGATCAAGCTGTGTATATTCACACGGGCCGTGTAATCTTGATGCTAAAAAATTTCCAGACCCAAGGTTACATGGTCTATCCATGTGAAATCACATAGACTGTGTGTTTCTAACGTAGAAGCACAATTAGACCTGAAGGTTACGTGGTCTGTCTGTGTGAAATCACACAGTCTGTGTGTTCCTAATGCAGAAGCACAATCAGACCCGAAAGAAACACGGGCTACCCGTGTGATTTCACACAGTCTGTGCTTTGTCCAAATGATAGACTTTCACTTTAGAGTCTTCAAAAAAGTTGTAGATCTAGGAGTCCTCTTTCAAACCGTCTAAGAATGAACTCAATCCGACATTTCTAGTGGAAGTTATGCCTATTGTCCCAAGATAGGTTCAACATGATTGAGGACATAAGCATGGTTGATTCTTTTGGTCAGAACTTCTTTACCCGACCTCCAAATTAAGCGATTCTTGAAGAAATAGATTCCTAATATGTTTAGCTACCTTTCAACAAAAACCTGATCACCTTTGGTGTTGAGTTCAGAAATATTGATGGAAAGAAAGTGAAGGATCGGTTGGAAGGGCAAGACTTAGTTGTGAACACACTTTGGATTTTTTTAAAGCATATCTTGAACTATAGAGCTCCGATTAAGATGGTTCTTGCTTCAAAATAAACTAGAGACATAGAGTTAAAATTTTATTGAAGGAGTCAATTTGTAATTCAAGTTTGGAGTTTCCCAAAATCTGTTCTGAAATAGAAAAAATTGAGTTTGATTTTCGTGATTCCGTTGTGTGGGCTCGCCCTTATGGTTTGAGATGTTATGAGAATGAGAGGAAATCGATGATGGCTAAAACGATTCCCTGGAAAAAAACTCTGTAGGTTAATATGTTCACATTTTATGACTCCGAATATTGGGCTCCTAAAATGAGATCCAACATTAATACATATGAATTGATTCATTCTCTCAATTTATAACCAAGTATAAGCATAAAAATATCATCATGCATTGTTATATCTACTAAATTCAACAAGAATAAAGTTTAATAAAATAAATGAAGAACAATCCTTAATACTGCTTTAGAAACCCATAATCATGTATCCTAATAATCCTAATCAACATCCAAGATAATGAAATATATAAAGAGAAAAGAAAAAAAATAGTTTGGTGTTTTGATATTGAATTTTTGAAAATCTGGAGTTACTCTTGATGTCTCCTCTTTGATCCCTTTAATTCTAATGTGGCGATCGGTCGGCTAGAATGTGGCAATCGGTTGGCCAGAATGTGGAGACTCCGCTAGTCCGCCAGATGCACGATTGCGACTTCCCATTTTGTTTAAGGAAGATTATTTTCTGAATACACTTCACTCTTTTGGCTATAACTTTTGCGTCCGACATCTGATTGACTTGATTTCTGAAGCTTTGGATTCTAAATACATCCCTCTATCTGTCCATGGAAAATTGTAGATTTTTGAGATTAAATTGAGGATAATTGATTTAATCAAAGTGAGTTGGGAAATTTTCTAAACATGGTTCAGTATTTTAGTGAATTCTTGATGTGTGGAGATCCGATTGAATTGATTATTATTTCAAAATAAACTAGAGACATGGGGCTACAAGTTATCTGAAGGAACTGAATTTCAATTTAGCCCCTAAGATTTTAAATTTCTGAATTGAAGTTGAGTTTAGTTTGCTGTGATTGTGAATTCCAGACAGAAGGTCCGATGATTGTGTACTGAGGAGTTGGTCACAGAAGTGCTACTTGTATGTGAATTTGCGACCTATATGCCTAAGATGTGACTAATTGGGATACATGTAATTAATTGTGATACATAAATGTTGATTGTTTCATTCATAGGCTGATTGATTGTGACATATGCATATGTGCATAATAATGTGATTAATTGTGACATATGCATTTCATTCATGAATGCTTAACCAGATAATGACAGTTGTGACAGGAGCAGCCATCGAGAGCTAAAAGCTCAACGAATGTATTCGGGCCTCGAGCCCTACAGTGATTTAGAGTTTCAGGGTCAACGATTAATGTGCCCATACAGGGACAGTTCAGGCGCTCGGTCACAACACCGAAATAAATTGGAAAGTGTCACATGGGCATTTCATATTCATTTGCTT
>JANZLD010000235.1:37849054-37862192 GCA_026413575.1 Erythroxylum carthagenense | reverse complement strand
TCATGAATTAAGAGTCAAAAGGTGCATTAACGACCATGAAAGTGCAGCCAATTATATATTAAACTTGGGTTCAATCAAGTACAAATTTGAATCTTGTTCTGTTTCTCTTTATATGACATATATAATGTAATTGTCATCTCTCTGTTTTTTTGCTATGCTAATTGCTTATGTTTTTTCTAGTTGACTGAGGTTTATTAAGAATCCTTTTCACTTTTCACTTTTTAGCATTTGTAACATTTGTATGCTTTAAACAAATGTTCGTTAACATTCAAAATGCATATAAGTAGACTCTATCATATAGCTACTCTTTTAAAGTGTGCTTATATTCAGTCATTGCTTCTAGATGATGATATCCCAAATAGTGAATTTCATTCAACTTTTGTTGATTATTAGTGAAGCTCATAGGGTTATACTAGCTTATGGAAACCCTACAACCCATAAAAGAAATAAGTGAGTAACTTTCTTGAGATATCACAGATGTGCTTCATTTCTTCTTGTGTGGCCATATTGTGCCTCCCGAGAGCATTTTGCCAATTGTAGTTCCTTATGGTCCTTCAAGTCGATCTTTTAATTTTAGCTACATTTCTAGGAGCTTATCTATTGTGGTAAGCTTACAGCAACCTTAAACCATTATCCTGTTAAGAAAATAATTACTTTGATTTTTATTATATGAACATGCAAAGTCATCTTTTACTAACCTTTTTTCTTCTAATTTGTGGTTGTGGGAGTTATGACATCATAGGGCATACTATGGGACTGATTGTCTGCTTGTCATAAATAAAAGTGACTAGTTTATTTCTATATTGCTTAATATGTTTGTTATCATATATTATTTAATTTTCTATTCATAATGGATTAAATGTTTCAAGTTTGTTGTGACCAAAAAGTTCTAAAAATTACCTAGGCCATCCTACTCGCAAGTATTCAAGGCAGTTGTAGTGATTACCCAGGGTCGTCTCCTACGGATTTAAAATTGGTTCACTAAATCAATTTTGAACAAAAACAAAAGCAAATGTAATCTTAGACATTCTATCCTGATTATTTAGTGAAGGCTTAAAAAAAAAGTTTCAAAAGAGATTGAAAAGTAAACGATTCAACCGAAAGTAAAGGAAGACTCTTGAGAATTAATTTCACTAATTTAATGTCCTAGCATGATTAAAGGAAATGATTGTTTAATTGTCTTACTAAAATTAATAGTCGGATTCTAAGATCAACTCAAATAATAGATTGAATCTAGTTTTCGCATTCGATAAGTTATTATCCGAATTAATTATGGAAACCCGACTACCAATTACCACTTAATATATTTCTAATTCATAACCTAAGCGTCTATAGTTTCTAGTTCCATATTAAACTTCTCCTCTTGGTCTTTCATTTAATACTAAAATGATGCAAAGTTTGGTCATACTATTACATCCATTCAGTACAGAAACTACAACAATAAATAAGACAACAATACAATTCCTCAATCATGCATATTTGACTAAAATAACTATATTAATCCTCAAGAAAAAGAGATCAACCCATCATGAATATCATAAGATTCATCATCATTAAACACTTCAATCCCATCTTTATCAGTATAAGTAAAGTATTTCAACAATAAACCAAGTAATTAACCATGATAAATTGTCAAAAACTACATAGTATGGGTTCAATTGAGCTAACAGAATAAGAAATTCACTAAACAACAACTAAAAAAACAACAAATAAAGACATAGTAAGCAAACAAAGGTTGTCATATGAATTAGTCGCAGTAGTCTCCTGCAGCTCTAAATCCTTTTACATTAGCTTTTGCCTTCTACTTCTAGTTGATGTTCGTCAATACAACTGAATGCTTCCACTGTCTTTGGATTTGTTGCTTGTCTTCTTCACCCACTATCTTTGTTTCTCTTCTCGTCTTCCTTGAAGTAAATCACTTGTTAATATAGAAATCAGATATAATATGTAAAATACACAGAAAGGGGGGTTGAATTGTGTATTCTTTTCAAAATATTAATCTTTTGATACTTCTTGAATTTGTTTACTAAATTCAAATGATCACAAAAATGCTTTGCTAAAATTGATAAGCAATGTAATCGCAAGTAATATAATCTACTCTTCTAATAACAAGAAAATTAAAAGATAAGGGTTAGAGAATAGATGCTACGATTTTATATGGTTTACCCCAAACCTTGGGCTACGTCCAGTCCTTAGAGTTTGTCTGAAATTTCACTATACTCTTCAACTTTACAAGTATTCTTTCTACACTTATAGAGCCTCTTTAAGTCTCTCTCACAAAGTATTCTTTATCTGCTGTATTAGCCTCTCTAGGCTCTAGCCTTTCTTTCTCTCTCTATGAAAAATATTTTTAAGCTTCACATTACAGATGTATTCGCTCACTTCTTTCTCAATTTGAATACAAAATTTTGCTAAGTATTGTACAATCAAAATTTTCTCTCTTGTAAAAACGTTATCTTAGTCTTTGACTCGAACTAGTATTTATAGCCTAAGTCTCCAACTGTCTTATTGAGAAACTACTTCTTGAATCTTCTAGAAATGGTTCTTGTGTTATTCTGCTTCGTCTGTTGTTTTGCTTCGTCTACTATTTCACTTTGTCTAGTGTGTCACTTCGTCTGGTGTTGCGCTTCGTCTAGTGTTGCGCTTCATCTAGTGTTGCACTTCATCTGTTGTTACACTTCGTCTGTTGCTGCATATCGTCTGGTGTTGATATATCGTCTGTTGTTGATGTATCGTCTACTGTAGATATAACATCTGTCGTTAACCACACTTCTTCTGAGTTGACTAAGTGTTACTTACACTTTTCTGCACACTTAACAAACTTATCAAAACAGTTCATACATTTCTAGGATTATTATTATTTGAATGTCATCAAAATTAATATAAGTGAAGTCCTCTTGACTTAACAGTCTCCCCCTTTTTGATGATAACAAATAATCATAATTTTAGAAGATAAAATGATATTCATAGACAATAGACGAATAGTATTCCGATGAATAATAAACAAAGCAAAAACATAAGAAATGCATAACATAAGAAATGCATACAAGATATATACAATGCTTTCTATCTGCTTTCTTGTTCTCTTTTTCTCCTCTTATTTGTTATTAATCAAAAAGATTACTCATAGTAGACGCTTCAGAATTTCAGAAAACATACGTTGTATGTCAATGTGGATCATCTTGAGGTTTTGTTTAATAGTAACCCGTAGTAATGCTACTTCCTCATAAAGATCACCCACTGAGTCAGCTAGTTCATCAACCTTAGTATGAATTTCCTCAATTTCTTTTGCTAAGGCTTCCTGAACTTCCTTCTGTCTAGGACTTGCTTTCGTCCAATTTATGAAATGCTTCAAGAACTCCGGATTAACAGTAGGATCTTGTTGTATTTCACTAAGTGGATGAAGGTTTTCAACAGTAGATAGTTCTAAAGGTAAAACGTCTAACTCTATAATTTTGATCGAGGGTAGACTGAAGGTTTGTTTTCCTTCTGGGAGATCAAGATCATCAGGTCTAGGTAGTTTTGGAATTGGTTGCCCAAGAAGGTGTAACACATCTTTGATTGAAGGTATGAAACCTAAAGGTCTGAAATGCATGATCAAATGCACAAAGGTTTCTAAGTTAAAATTAATACCTTCAACCGTGATACTTCTGTACTGTCCTTCTTTTACTTTACCAACTACCTTGAAGTTTGCATCTGTAGTAGAAACTCCAAGTTGACTTCCTGATGCTTTTGAAATGTGAGATACCTCTAGGTTGAGCTGCATTACATGCATCATCTATGTTCTTCACAGCTACTTGAATCTGCTCTTCTGTAAGATCATCTTTATTTCCCTTAGGAAACATCTTCTTTTTCCCTTTTTCTTTATTTCTCACAAGGGTTGAACATCTTGGTTGTATGTTTGGCATAATTTTTATCAACATTCTGCTCGTAATAGGATAGATTGTATACCGATCCTTTGAAATCTTGATTGGATATGGTTATGCCTTCTCATCTCAAAGAATACCATATAATCTTCATTATTCATGAATAAGAAGATGTATTGTCTTATCATTAATCGGTATAGGTTCGACTTGAACTTTGACTGACTTTTTCGAAGGTTCTTTGATAATAATTGAGCTTCTACTTCAAACAGGTACTGATTCTTCTATAATCTTTATTCTCAAATCCTTTTTGTTGATTGGTTAAGAAGAATTGTAAGGTTCCAATTGTTGTTCAACTGTCTTCACCTTCTGTAGAACATCAAATGAAGAAACCCTTTTTTGACTAGGCTTCACCTTCTTTTGTTCTTTTGCCGGTTTAGAAGAAAGTTGTTATTGAAGTTTCTTCCTCTCAAATGCTAACTTCCTTTTTATTTCTGTCTCTTTAGATGATTTTGCTGATTGGCATTGCAAAAAAGAGATAATTGATCTGGTAGGCTGCTGTCTTTTCTCTTACTTTTCAGAATCTTCATCAAGAATTAGAGATGTTTGCTTCTTCTGTTCTTATTGCTGTAAGGTCAATAGTCTTGGTGACCTTCTTGACTATTTGGATTTTTCTGATTGCAGTGTCTCCGCTTTTCTCTTCAATGACACTTGTTGTGATGATTGTTGAACCCGACTTTCCTCTTTTTGTAGAATCATCTTAGGTTTTATTGGTACATCAGATGATTTCTCAAACTTTTCTTCTATAGATATTCTTCCTCTTGATCGAGATTTGGTTTTTCTTGCAGACGTACCACGTTCACTCCTGCCCTGTCTTACTATAAGCTCCCCCTCAGATCTTGCTTTTGGTGTAGAAGTTGTTTCCGTCTCATTTTCAAACTTTATTCCCATTCTGTGAATAGTAGTGGCATTAATAATACACTTCACATCCATCTTTACCCTGTTACCTCTGTCGAGAAAGATTCCAGATTCTCTAAAGATCCTTGTTAACAATATTCTATACAGTAAAGAGCAAGAATCTCCCTTTGACTTCATCATGTAATTCAAAATTAAGTATGGAAGATTAATGGGTTGGTGATTTAGTAGGTGAAACAAATAATGTTCATCATTCATCGTCACAACGTCCTTCGAGCCTAATCTTGGTAAAACACAGTGAAGAAGTAGTGAATGTAGAACCCTAGCCCTCGGAACAAGGATTGAAGCCTTCTTAACTTCTGGATCATTACTTCCATAAAGTTTTCGATTAATGTGCGTTCTATCTACACGACCTTGAGTAATCCATTTTATATTGTTAAATAGCTTTACTCCAATACTAGGACACCTATTGACCCTCTCGATAATATCTTATGTCACGATAACGGACAATCCATCTACCATTGATGCTAAGGTGTCGTCTACCACCTTTGCATTCTTCCCAAACTCATATATCTCATTCAAAGAGACCTTTTCATAAACCTTGAAGAAGTTTTTCTAGCTAACTGCTTCAATTTCTGGTTCAATTTCCATCTGATTTTCAATGAGATGAAATCAATGTGCCTCCCATAGATAAGAGATTGCTCCATTTATGATTTTTAATAAATAAAAACTAAACACACAAATGTATTTCACTCAAAGTAGCGATGTTAGTATCTAAAAGTAAGAATATGAGATGAAAAGAACTTGAAGCTTAGAACAGAGTATTGAATTGTCTTGGTTGAGAGCACTAAACAAGTAGGTTTCAAAGTATTTCAAGAAAATTCTAGAGTATAAGGTATTTTATAATCTTGATAAGATTTCCCTCTTATACCTACTATTGAAAAGTTACTATTCATAACTTACCATTACTATTTACTTGAAAACTTTCGACTTTTTATTTTCTTCTTGTATGAATCATCTGGGTCATGATGCGTTAGACATATGGTCATTTAGCATTACCATATTCAAGTTCTGTCTAATTTCCTTGAATTTATCTTCACACAAAGGTTTAGTGAAGATATTCATCCATTGTTGATTCGTTTCAACAAATTGTAGACTAATGATTCCTCTCTGTACATAGTCTCATATAAAATGATGTCTAACTTCAATATGCTTTACCCTCGAGTGTTGTATTGGATTCTTTGGTAGATTGATAGCACTTGTGTTGTCATAGAAGATTGGAATTTGATCTTCTTGGATGGAGTAATCTTCTAACTGATACTTAATCCATAAATTCTGTGCACAACAACTTGCAGCTGACATATATTTAGCTTTTCCAATAGATAGAGCAATTGAACTTTGCCTCTTGCTTGACCAAGAAATTAGATTATGACCAAGAAAGTGACAACCTCCACTTGTACTCTTTCCATCAATTCTATCACCAGCATAATCAGCATCATTGTAGCTAATTAACCTGAAATCTTTACCTTTCTCATACATTAAATAAAGATCAGTAGAACCTACCAAGTATCTCAATATTCTTTTAACAACAATATAATGAGATTCTCTAGGATCTGCTTGAAATCTTACACACAAACAAACACTAAATAATATATCAGGTCTAATTGTAGTTAGGTAAAGAAAAGAACCAACAATTCCTCTGAAAAGGGTTTGATCAACCTTCTTACCTGCTTCATCCTTAGATAAAAGGATTGAAGGATGCATAGGAGTTGACATAGGTTTAACCTTCTCCATTTTATATTTGACTAATAGTTCTTTGATATATTTCTGTTGAAGAATAAAAATGTTTTCTTCAGTTTGCTTAATTTGTAAACTAAGAAAGAATTTCAATTCCCCTCATACTCATTTCAAATTCACTTTTCATAAGATTTTCAAAAATGGAACATAGCTTTCTAGCAGTTGCACCAAAAGTAACATCATCTACATATATATGTACTACAATGAAATCATTTTTGATACATTTTCTAAACAGAGTCTTATCTACTTGTCCTCTAATAAATTCATTTCTAATCAAAAATGATCTTAGACGATCATACCAATCACGAGGTGCTTGTTTTAATCCATACAAAGCTTTATGAAGTCTATAGACATAATCTGGTTTATCAGTATCTTTAAATCTAGGAGATTGCTTTACATAAACTTCTTCATCTATAAAACCATTCAAAAAGGCACTTTTCATATCCATTTGAAATAGTTTTATATCATGACAAACAATATATGCAAGCAAAATACTAATAGCTTCTAGTCTAGCTATAGGAGCATAGGTTTAATTATAGTCTATTCCTTCTTATTGATTATAGCCTCGAGCTACTAATCTAGCTTTGTTATGGTTTACTCTTCCTGATTCGTCTAGTTTATTTTTAAATACCCATCTAGTTCATATGATAGATTTATTAGGTGGTCTAGGAACTAAAGACCAAACTTTGTTTCTTGTAAATTGATTTAACTCCTCTTACATGGTGAAAATCCAAGCTTCATCTTGAAGAGCTTCATCACTTTTCTTAGGTTGTAATTCAAAAACAAAAGCTACATTTGCATCTCTTCTAAATTTAGGCCTAGTTCTCACTCCTTCTGATGTTTCGTCTATAATCAGGTTTTCTGGGTGAGAAGATTTGTACTTCTAGTCTTCTCTAAGACTAAAGTTTTTAGAAATATCTTCTACCTTATTAGGTGGATCATCTGGTGGTGATATGTCTAGGTTATTGACTAAGGGAGTAGATAGAGTTTCATCATCAGAATCGTCTCTTCTATTTAGATGATAATCATCATCAAATTTAACATGCATAGATTCTTCAACAGATTTAGAAATAAGATTATAAACTCTATAAGCTTTAGAAGTAATCAAATATCCTAGAAAATTTCCTGAATTGATCTTAGAATCAAATTTATCCCATTTTTCTTTTTTATTAAATATAGTGCATTTGCAAACAAAAGGATGGAAGTAAAAGATATTTGGCTTTTTTTCCTTTCCATAACTCATATGGAGTTTTATTTAAAATAGGTCGCAAAATACTCTATTTTGAATATAACAAGCTGTATTTACAGCTTCTGCTTAGAAATACTTAGGAAGATTCATTTCACATAGCATCCTTGTCATTTCCTAAATCGTCCTATTTTTTCTTTCTACAACTCCAATCTGTTGTGGAGTTTTAGGAGCAGAGAAATTATAGAAAATTCCATTTTCTTCACAAAACATCCTGAATTTTTCATTTTCAAATTCTCCATCATGATCACTCTTAATTCCTGCAATAGAAATTCCTTTTCCATTTTGTAACTTTTTGGATAGAACTTTAAAGCACTTAAGAGATTCATCTTTATGTGATAAAAACAATATCCAACAAAATCTAGTGAAGTCATCAACAATTACAAGACCATACTTCTTTCTGCCAAGACTTAGTGTTCTGGTTGGATCAAACAAATCTATATGTAATAACTATAGAGGTCTAGACGAAGTTACAATATTTTTAGAAGAAAAAGATGTTTTAACTTGTTTTCTTTTTTGACAACTTTCACAAAAGAAATCTTTGCTAAAACTTATTTTTTGGTAATCCTCTTACCAAATCATGTCTAACCAACTTGGAAATATGTTTTAAAATAACATGACCTAACTTTTTATGCCAAATCAGTTTTTCCTCATTTGTTGACATAAAACATAAGATATTTTGACTTTTCAAATCATCCAAATTAATCTTATAGAGATTGTTTCGTCTCTTTCCAGAAAAGAATGGAAAACTGTCCTTGTTTTTGACTACACAAGAATTTTGATTAAAGGATACTTCAAAGCCAGAATCACATAATTGACTTACACTAATTAGATTATGCTTTAATCCTTCAACTTATAGAACATTATCAATAGACGTAAATGAATCTTTACCAATTTTGTTGATTCCAACTACTTTACCCTGCTGGTTGTCTCCAAAAGTTACTAATCCTCCTAGCATATTTTGGAGGTCTAGGAACATAGACCTTCCTTCCGTCATGTGTCGCAAGCATTCATTGTCCAAGTACCATTAGTGCTGGTTGCTTTTTCCAAGAAAGGAGATCTGCAGTACATATTATGTCTTTCTTAGGTACCCATATTTTCTTGGGTCTTTTGGGTTTAGACTTACAATTATTCCTCAAATAAGAAGAATATTGTTTCTTTTTCTTTCTGTTAGGAACAAAACTCTATTATGATGAACATTACTATTATTAAGCCCTAAACCACTCTTATCATTTGGATGTCGATATTTCCCAATCATATCATTCATTCTTTTTGTACTTTCAGTAAATGTTGATAAATCTGCTGAAAGATTATTAATCCTTTGTTTCAATTGATTAATTTTCTCAAATCTATCTACAATTACTTTCTTTTTCATATCGCCTACTTGTTTCTTAAGGCAGACATTTTCTTTTCCTAACACTTCTGTGTTTTTCTAGCTTTCAACAATTTTCTTTTTCAAAATCCTATACTGTTTTAATACAGCATGTGAATCTTCTAACAATTTTAAATATGCCTCTTGAAGATTATTAAAGTTACACATTACCTTATTGTCGCATTCCTTTTCAGCTACCAAGCATATATTTTCTTGTTCTGACGCTTCTGAATCGGAATCAGATTCAGACGAATCCAAATCCTCCCAAGTTGCCACCATGCTCTTTTTGTTTTCTTTATTTTTCTTCTGTATTCTCTTGAGCAACAGATATTCAGACTTGTAATGTCCTAGTTCGTTCTACTCATAGTAGATAATAGAAGTTTTATCATTCTTAGTTTTGTCTTTGCTATTCTTTTTAAAGGAAAAGTCTTTATTTCCTTTCGCTTTCTTTTTCCACATCCTCCTAATCTTTCTTGAAATGAAGGATAGCTCATCATCATCTTCACTTGAATCTTGATCAAATTCACTGGCATCATCATTCTTGATTTCTTCAATCTTTAATGCTTTTGAAGATGTGCTACTATTTTTCTGGTTCTTTTGATTCTTCTGACCAGTCTTTAATGCGATAGATTTATCTCTTCTAGGTTTATCTTCTACATCAAGCTTTACTTCATGTATCTTTAGTGAACCGAGCAATTCATGTAACTTCAGCTTACTCAAGTCTTTGGCCTCTTGTATTGTTGTAATTTTGGATCTCCATCTTTTAGGAAGAATTTTAAGAATCTTTCTAACATGATCTTGATTATCGTAGATTCTCCCAAGAGCTTTAAGTCCATTAACAATCATTTGAAATTGTCCAAACATCTGATCGATAGTCTCCTCATCTTTCATCTTAAATAGCTCATATTGATGAACAAGAATACTGATCTTAGACTTTTTCACTTGATTTGTGCCTTTGTGTGCAATGGTTAATGTGTCCCACACCTCCTTTGTAGATACGCATCTATGAACCTTATCATATTCACTTATGCTTAGGGCACAACTTAGAAAGAACTTGGCCTTTGAGTTTAATTGAAATCAAGCTTTCTGATCGGCTGACCGTTAATCACAAGAGATGATATTGCCTTCATCATCTTTTGGTGTATATAGATTATTCTCAATGATATCCCAAAGATCAATATGTGTGGATTCTATGAAGAGTCGCATCCTGTCTTTCCAATCATGATAATCCTCACCATTGAATACAAGAGGTCTTGTGACAGAGGCATCTTTAGCTATAAAAACATATGATTCAGCTATGGATCTTTGTCCTCACTTTGTGATAGTGTTTCTTGGAAACCTCGCTTTAATACCATCTAAAGTAAATCACTTGATAATATAAAAATTAGATATAATATGTAAAATATACAAGAAGGGGGTTGAATTGTGTATTCTTTTCGAAAATATTAATCTTTTGAGACTTCTTGAATTTCTTTACTAAATTCAAATGATCACAAAAATATTTTGATAAAGTTAATAGGCAATGCAATTGCAAGTAATATTATCTATTCGTCTAACAACAAGAAAATTAAAAGATAAAGGTCAGAGAATAAACGCTATAATTTTATAGTAGTTCATCCTGAACCTTGGGCTACGTCCAGTCCTCAGAGTTTGTCTGAGATTTCACTATACTCTTCAACTTTACAAATATTCTTTCTACACTTGCAGAGCCTCTTCAGGTATCTCTCTTAAAGTATTCTTTATCTGTTGTATTAGGCTCTACAGGCTCTAGTCTTTCTTTCTCTCTCTCGGAAAAATATTTTTGAGCTTCACATTACAGATATATTCGCTCACTTCTTTCGCACTTTGAATAGAGAATTTTTCTAATTATTGTACAATCAAAATTTTCTCTCTTATAAAAACATTATCTTAGTCTTCGACTCCAACTAGTATTTATAGCCTAAGTCTCTAACTGTATTTTTGAGAAACTACTTTTTGAATCTTCTAGAAACGGTTATTAGTTGAGTCCTGTAACTAACTTTAACTAAGTAAATGGCTGATGTTCTAGAATATCTTCCTTTTGTATCTAGAATAGTACTTCTTTTGTTACTATGTTTCGTCTGTTATTCAGTTTTGTTTTTTGTTTCACTTTGTCTGTTATTTCACTTTGTCTGTTATTTTGCTTCGCCTGTTATTTCACTTCATTTGATGTGTTGTTTCGTCTGGTGTTGCGCTTCATTTGTTGTTGCAATTCATCTGTTATTACGCTTTGTCTAGTATTGATATATCATCTATTGCTGATGTATCATTTGTTGTAGATATATCGTCTCGTCTGTCGTTGATCGCACATCTTCTGAGTTGATTAAGTTTTACTTACATTTTTCTGCATACTTAACAAACTTATCAAAACAGTTTATACATTTCTAAGATTATTATTATTTGATTATCGTCAAAATTAATAAAATTGAAGTCCTCTTAACATTCCCTTCTTTCTCTCTATGCCTCTCTATTCCTAAATGTCTCTTTATGTAGAGAATGAAGAGTTAGAGATGAATGATGAATGATGAAAGATGTTGTTGCCACCCTCCTATCCTTTCTATTTGTGGCCTCTTCTAGGTTTATGTTTTCATGTCCCTTCAACCTACAACTGCCACGTAATAAAATAGATGGATTAATGAAGTGCATGAGTATTTGCATGGGGTGATTATGTTTGTCACCCGTATGCATAAGCTTATACGGTAGTGTCTAAAGACACAATTGTCACCACCTAATGCATGCTGGTTACAAAAGTGTCACCACCTTGTAAGTGGTGAATAATGAGTCACCACTGTGTATAGGTGGTGACTGATTAGTTACCATCATATGCATGGTGGTGAAATCTTTAATGTTATTTTTTTCTCATGCAAAGTGACATGAACTTTAATTTTTCATGCGAAATTCACAAATTAATCCAGTCAATATACACGCAATATTCACATCATTTTCATTCAACTTATCTCTCATTTAGATCAATGCACAAGAATTTGTAACCAAAATTAAGATATGAAGGCAATTAAAAGTAATAGAAACTAGACACAACTGTAATAACCCGTTTTCATATTGAGGATTAGAACTTTAGCTTGTTATTAGAATTCATAAATTGTAAATCATTAACATACACATATATAAATTATGATTTTTTACACATTACAAAGATAGCATATGCACTCAATTGATTCGTTCTAGGGTATGAAAAGTTTAAAATATTCATGATGTGAACCGTGAAATGTTTATGCCTTACATTTTGGTTTGATTGATCACAAGTAGTAAATTTAGAATTAATTGGTATAACCAGAAAATTGAGGGATTAAGATATACATTTGGGCTAGGAAAAATGCCAAGTGATAAGATAAATTGATAGATGAAAATTTTGGATGATTTAGCCTATAATTGAGCTACATTTGGCATTGACCATTTTATGACAAATGGGCAGGTAAGTTGATGACAAATGACATAGTTGATTAATGGACAAGTGGCAGCTATAATATATGACATGTGACCTAGCTTTAATGGTGACATATGGTAGCATATATACCTGATACATATTGAAAATTCCTTTAGAAATATGACCATTTCATTAGATGACACCTAACACCTTAGGTGTAACATTCAATAGGAGCAAACTTGATTTAGCTCATTTCTTGTTCTTTGTTCTATCACTCACACCATCGAAACTCTTTTATTTTTCCATCCTGAAGTTGCTTATGGTTATGCCTAATTGTTGCATAAATAATCTGTTGGACCCCACCCCCCACCCGTAGGTGTTTGTAGGTTATACTGCGGCGAGAGTTTGCGGGTTATACCGCGGCATCCAACCTTAATCAGTATTGTCCTCTTTGGTGAGAGGCGCCCACTTAAAGTGGAATAAAACCTTGAGGTCATGGGTTCGAGCCGTGGCTCACCCATGACCAAAGAGGACAATACTGA
>JANZLD010000235.1:37813268-37824914 GCA_026413575.1 Erythroxylum carthagenense | reverse complement strand
TTTGTTATCAATTTTAATTCCTATTTCTTGTGTTCTTGAGTGCTTAACTGATTGGGGTTCAAGGGGATTTCTAAAAAATTAATTTGGGTTCTTGTCATAAGTGTTCTTGGGTGTAAGAACAAATCCTACTCTGATTGCTTGTTGAGAAACTAATTCTGATTTGATTGGTAACGAGTTCTAAGGGTCGATTAAGGGTCTTGGGGTTCCACATCAATGTGTCTGGGTGAGCCATCGATGATGGTCACTCACTGAATTCGCAAAATTCACCCAAAATTTGTAATGGTTTTTCAGACTTTGAAGAATACCCCGTTAGGCAACGGGAATATATCTATTGCATGTGAGAGAAAGAAAAGGTTGGGATCAGTTCGTGGCTGCATTGTGTGTTTTTATTTTCGCACTTAATTGTATTTTCCGCAAATCATTGTATTTTGTGTATTTGCGTATATTATTTGTGTATAACTTTCCGATTGAAAAAAAGGGGTTTTGTAAAAGAAATTGATCAAAGTGTAATATGTTTTGTTTTTGGAATGGGCTAATCGAACTTCTGGTATGTGAAAAACAAAATTGGCAACTACTGTAAATGAAAATGTTTCTGAATAAAAGTGGGCCCCTATTTACGATTATTGATTTTCATGTACGCTTGAAAAAAAGGGTTTATATTGAGTTTTTGACGAACTAAGTGATGTAACACACCACCCTCGCGGGGCACGGACTCGGATATCACCATCAATGTCGGGTTCGGGTCATGCGGGAGTGGGGTGTTACAATAATGGTTATCAAGAAGCAAGAAGTAGTTGAAAACTTAGGTTATAAATATTAGTCGTATTCGAAGACTGAACAATCTTTTAGCTTTCAAGTTATTATTTACAAAAAATTCTGTATTCGTTGTGCAAAACACGAGAGCTATCCTTACAGTAACAAAGCTTACAATATCTTTTTAGTTAGGGATAAGAAAAGTTGAGAGTCTGAAGAGGCTAAGAGAGCGAAAATAATACTTGATGTAAGAGACCTGAAGAGGCTCTATAGAGAAAGAATACTTGTACATTTTAAGAAGAACAGTGAAATCTCAGAAGAATTCTGAGGACTGGACGTAGCCCAAGGTTTGGGGTGAACCAGGATAAAATCACCATGTCCATCTTCTAACTCTCTACTTTAATTTCTATTGTTCTTATACAAGTATATAGAAGTTATTTGCAATTTAATCACGAAGATATTTTCGTATAAACTTTGTGATATTCATTTAATAATCTTGAAAAAGTTAGTTTTAAAGAAATATCAAAGGGGCTTGTATTCATGAAAAGAATACACAATCCAACCCTCACTTCTTGTGCATTTTGTATATTGTACGTAAAGACTATACTAACAAGTGATTTACTTCAGAATTATATAACTATAGTTTATAGTTATAATGTTAACTCTTAGACCATATTGTAGTCCATTAGCTTTAACTTCCACACCAAATCCTTGTCTGCCAAGAGCATGGGGCCTGACCGCCTATTGACCATTTCCATTTTCAGGATTAATGCGCAAAGGTGCCACCAAAACATCCTCTCTCTTACGAGGATAAATGCATCTTTCATCTATAGAATATGCAGTAGGAAGACAACTACACTCTCCAACTTCCATCATGTTTAGAGTGGGATGCCCCTCAAATCCTTTGGATATCTACTTTGCTAAAGCAAAAGAATTCTGCCTAGCATTTGGTACCAAAACAGTAAAAAAATTTGTTAACCTTCTTTATTAGTATCTTGATTACCTTAACCAAGGCTAAGTTAGATTTCAATTTTGGACCTTTGTTTGTGCAAAAAATGTCATTTCATTCAAGTATGTTTGGATTCTCGCCAACAGGAGAGTTACCTATAGGTAAGGTTGCCTTCTTAAGGTTCTCAATCGTTCGGGATACAAAAACTTCATTCCTGCAACAAGGACTTCTTCATCTAGGGATGGAGGCGTAAGAATTTCTTTTCTAGTCCTTTTACGTCACATCGGGTCTTATCAAGTGTGCCAAACTATTAGTTTCAATATGGAATTCAGGTGTGTCAAATTATTGGTGTGAATTTAGAACTAAAGCGTGTTAGGGAGGAATTCTTTCATGATTTATACCTAATTTTTAATCGAAAATATAAGTGGGCTTTGAAAAACTAAAAAAACACAATTCTAACCTACCAATATGCTAAAATGTGTAAAATTAAGAAATAATTTAATTTAAACAAAGGGATAGTACAAGCTTGGAAGGAAATTTAGGATAATAAAAATGAATATGCAGTGTAAAGAAAGCTCAAAAACAATACAAGGTATTTTGATTGTATTTGAGGTTGTCTTTTCAGGAGTTTTTGTGTAGTCAGCTATCATATCTTAGTGAATTTACACGATCTTCTTAATTTTAGGTAGTTTTTTTCTTCACTTCACACGTTCCAGATAACTTTTTGTCACTTTTTCTTAAGCCTTAAGCAGCTCTCTTGTAACTTTACAGCTCATTTAGTCATGTCTTTTCATCATGTCCGTTATTCACTCCCAACATGTTCATCCTCCACATTTTGATTTTGATAATTTGGGCTCTTTTTATTTATGGGTTGGATTTTTTAAAGTCTATCAATATCATTTTATTATATTTTCAAATAAATTTAAATTATATGATTACAAAGGTTGTTATTGTATTTTGGGTTATCTCATGATTTATGCTCCAAGACTTAAATTAGATTAGTTGATACTTAAGGGTTTAATTGGTTCTATTTATAATTTTTATTGTAATTTTTAATTTTTATATTATGTTTTTTTATTTTTTTCTTTCAAATAAAAATCTGTTTAATTGTTAATGTAAATTTAGTTATATTTTTATCACTAATAATAATTACATATTAGATAAAACTTAAAGATAATTATTTTTAATTTAATAAATTTATTTTAGTCTCTTATATAATATTTGTAAAAATTATCAACAATTTTGTTCATAATTCTTATTAAAAATTAATATATATTTTTTCCGCCAAAAAAAAAAAAGCTTAAAATTTTTTCCTAAATGGAAAATTAACAATAACAATAAAAACAACCTGAAACTAAATATTGGGTGCGAAAGGTGGACCAGAAATTTTGAGACGGATTTGAATAGGTTTGTGAGAATGATATTGATAGGTGAGGTTTCAAAAAACGGGCATCGGATATTTAAAGGTTAAATAATAATTTGGGGATTTGTCCAAGTGCTTAGATTCTCTATTTTTGAGACGTCTTTATTACACGATTCCCTCTTCCTCCGAATCCCCAAAGCAACGGCGGTGGAATTTGGGACATCAGGAAATTTATATCAGTCCAGCCTCCCGGAGAGTGATGCACAAATTCTGCAGAGGAGCGTGATGTAACAAAACACGTCATCTTTTTATTTGAACCACACTAAACGCGTATGGCATGCTCCACATTCTGCATCTCAATCAATTCTATCAACTTGCCAAGCCAAGCCAAGCCTCTGTAATTTAGCTTCCACTCCCGTCCTGTTCACACCCTGCTTCTCTAAATCAACCGCGATCTCGCGAAGAACCCAAAAAATTCACATAAATTCGGAGTCGGAGGCTTAAATCAGAATCTCGATGAAGCAGCAGGCCAGCAAGAGGAGAAAGAAGAAGCGCACATCACGCGCCGCCGGCGCTCGTGACGGGAACGGTGGCAAACAAGGGAACCAAGAATCTCAACTTGTTCTTACCGGTTTAATGGATGCTTTTGATTCGATCTCTCTCGAGGAGGCCTCGTCTGGGATTAAGGAAGCGCAAGAAGACTCTCAAAAGGCGGCGGAGATCTTCACCAAGTTCACGGAAAGCTCGGAGGATTCATCGTCCACGAGTTTGGTTAGGAGTGGGTTTTCGAGTTCGGAGTCGGGTTTAGGATCCAGTTCGAGTAGTACGGTCTCCTCGGAGGGGTTTGTGGAGGGTAGTTTGATAAGTAGGAAGGGATTTAGGGGTGGTAATAAGCAGAAAAGAGTAATGGCTGTAACGGGGACGGTTTCGACGGTGTTAGGGAAAGGGTATGTGAAGGCGAGCGCTAGAAGAGACGCGTTCACAAGGAATCAATTTGGAGGCGGTGGATTAGGGAAGGAAGAGGAAGAGGCAGAGCAGTTCTTGTGTTCTATGCTGGGTGATGATTGTGAACTTAGCTTTGCTGTTGTTAGGGACGTGCTTTGTGAGTATCTGCTACTTAGCTCTTCACACCTCTTTCGTTCGATTGTTTAACATTCTTCGATTACATGAGCAAATATGAAGATCTTTTCTTTTTGTCCTTTCCTTTCTCCTCCTTGAATTAACTAGTGTTCTTTAGCAAAACTTGATGATGCCTGGTCCTGATTTTGTGGTTAAATTGTGTGCATTTAAAGTCACTTCGTGTTATTGATACTAATTGTTCGTTTGATATCTATTTTGAAGTTTATGTTTTGTATTTGCAGGTCAATGTGGTTACAATGTTGATAAGGTACTAAAGGAATGAGCATTTTCAAACTATTTTCTTTCCTTCTTTTGACTTTTATGCTCACTCACATGGGATTAAGTTTCTGTGACGGTGTTTGCTTCACTAGTTTATTCTATTCATGTTCTGAAATGGGTTGACCTTTTCGTGAGGTTTATTGCTTTTGCGACCTAGAGAAGCTAACTGTTGAATACATTAGATTTCTCATTCATTTTGAAATCATTTGTGGAAGGTTGTAGCTCTTGCAATGATGATAACCAGTTCTTATTTGCTTTAATGCTTTGGCAGAGCCTGGTATCCACTCTTCTTGGGTTTTCTTTCTTTTTCAGGCATTGGATGTATTGCTTGATTTGTCTGCTTCCTCCCGCAAGCAGCCTGGGATTAAATATACTAATGGTACTTTAAACTATACAGCAGATGCCAGATTCCTTCCCGAGCATGATGAAAATGTAAGTTATGAATCATAGATCTGTTTGGTTTCTAGGTAATCCCATTCCATTTGTAGTTCTTATTGCCTGCTTCTCATTTAAGGGCTGTTGCTTAGCTCAATAGTCATTCCTAGCAATTTTCTAGAACAGTCAATTAAACAGTCTTAAAGGGTATGACTGTATCCTGGTTCTCTCATTCAGGTTCCATCCATAAATGTGAGTCTTGACATAACGTCTCTTCAATGCAGTTCTTCCTTTCTGAGATATGGCAACCGTGGATGTTGACGTTCTTTCATTAGTTTGTTTCTCCATGCTCTTGTGTTGGTTCATCGATTTATCACATTTTACACCAAGTATTGGATTTGGGAAGTAACACCATAAGGCTATATTCTAGAAGAAAATATTGAAGTATAGTGAAATTCTTAAGGTTGAGGGTGATCTTTTGGTACTCTTCAATGCAGTTCTTCCTTTCTGAGATATGGCAACCGTGGATGTTGACGTTCTTTCATTAGTTTGTTTCTCCATGCTCTTGTGTTGGTTCATCGATTTATCACATTTTACACCAAGTATTGGATTTGGGAAGTAACACCATAAGGCTATATTCTAGAAGAAAATATTGAAGTATAGTGAAATTCTTAAGGTTGAGGGTGATCTTTTGGTACTATTGCTGATGACATGACATGGTATTATACTTACGATTCCTGTAGCCTGTGAAAAAATGCCTCATCATGATTTTTACCTGTTCCAATATGACTGCTTCTATTCATATAGTTTTTGTTACAACAGATGAGCTGATCAGTGTTACTAAAATGATATATAAATTGAACTGCTTACTTTGTTTTATATTCTTTTTTTTTTGGGTGATCCATCATTCTTTGTCCTGTAGCTGATGTCAGTTATTGGACCTTGTCTTGAAACATAGGACTTTGTTTTACCCTTTGTTAACATTATATAGTTTTGCAACAGTTGCCAAATTGGTCATCCGAATGCAATTCACAATCATCGAATAGTGAAGCTTACGAAAGTATAAATGGTTGCAGGTAAGGACCACAAAGCAACTGTAAAAAGTTGTTCAGGAAATCATTGTTTATGATAGTTTCAGTATTCAGCAATCCAACATAGAACATGGATTACATCCCTAGGAGAGTAAAGGTTGAAGCAGTTTAATTTCTACTGCTCCAACCTTTACTCTCCCTAAGGTTGTGATTAGTTTTTAGTAGACCTATATGGATGATCATATACTGATTAGGAATGGAGCTATTCTTTTTTAGATTTCTTAAACAAATGACAAGTCAGTGGTTGATCCTGAATTCACCTGAAGCTGTAACTAACCGTAAAATTCTTGTTTTAATTTTAGGAACTATTGGGAGGATCTTAGTTGTTCAAAAGATTCATTTTCAACTAGTCAGCAAAGTAATGAGTCAGATCTTCCTCAAAAGTTGTTGGAATCTTTGTTTAACATCCCCAAGAATTCTGAACGAAAAACAAGCACTATGAATTGGAGGAATGTAGTGAAGAAAATTCAGTCAATGGGACCTGGTGTTGATGTCCGTCCATCTAGTGATGGAGGACTTAAGAGAGATAAATGCGGTATATAACATTAAATTGTACTTATGACACTTTATCTGCTGCTACATACTGTGCAAAATATGTTCTTTTGTTGTCAGTCTTGTGCCATTTCAAAACTTAATATTATGTGGCACATGAGAAGCAGTAAAGAACTGTGAATTGCTTCCTTATGTGACCTATGAACATTTGATATCCACCCTTTTTCTGGATCTCATTCTCTAGTTCTAAAAAAATTGTAGGCAATGGCAATGACTATGATCTTTTCAGAAGATGTGCAAGTGGGCACTGGGATGCAATGCGATCCTACTATCAAAGAGTAAATATCCTTCGTTACTTCCTCTGTAACAAGGAATTTTAGCTACTGCATTCGGCTTTTCTGCACTTGGAACTCAGTTTTTTTCCTTTATTTTATTGAATCAAGTTTCTATACAGGCGACTGAAGCATACTCAAGAGGACAGCGACAGTATGCTTCTTACCTTTCTGACCAGGTGAGTCTAATCAAATGCTGCTTACCTTTCTGACCGGGGGATTCTAATCAAAAAAGAAGTTCCATGATTCCACTTCAGGATTCTGATATTTGTTTTTGTGTAGGACGTAGTCATGTGACGACTCACAAGAAAATCCTCTTTTCTAGAGTTCTTCCCATTTGTAGGTCCTAACGTCACTATTTAGAAAAACCATCCTTAACAAACTTTCTGTCAACTATTTTTACAGGAAATTCTGGCTGCTTTCTTAATCATCGTAATGCCCTTTAAATAGGTACACAACATAGAGCTTTTAGGAAGTAAATAGAGTAGGAATCTGCTAACTTATTTCCAAGAAAAAAATTGGACTTACGGAAGTAATACACTTTATAAATAAGATGATTACTGCCTAAATAAGATAACCACTGCAATTACTTCCTAATCAAGATGATCTTCTTGTATATTTCTTTCTTAAAAATGCATCTTGCATGTCATATTCATATGTCATTTTCTTGTTATTGTGATTTTTTTTTCCATCCAATATGTGGCATGTAATCCATCTTTTTGTTGATCTTTGATACAGTATAGCTGCTAGATAATTGATGTTGGACCGTTTAAGTTTTGGAGAATTTGTGAATGTTTGAAGCACTCATGTTCTTCTTGGACTCTTTCTGTTATGTTCTCTACTTGTGCTTTGAGTTGCAGTAGATGTGAAAGCCTGAAACTCATCTAAGTTGTCAATAATTTAGAAGCTGTATTGACTATGTGATTGGATACAGCATTCATTAGTCTTAGCCTATTTCATTGGCATCTGGTAGTCTTTTCTTCCTCCGTCTAGGTTCCAACTTACCTGCTGCTATTTTTGTTGCCACTCATTTGTTGTTTTATTTGTGATCTATAAAATGTTGATGAGCAGTAGTTGTAAACTTCTCTGATTTTACCTTCTGCATGGTTTTGATGTATTACACAAGCAATAAAAGTTACATCATGATATTTATGGTGGGTATTGGTTAACAATGATATTCCATTTATTTATCTTGCATTTTTGGAGGGGGTTCTTGTAACGATATCTGACAATTTTTACACAAACTTGTGAAATGAAGTGCCTTGGCTCTATCTCCAGAGTCAATATGAAAATGATTGGGAAATTGCCAATTAATTATTCAATGTCTCGTTGTTATAGGGGAAGGAGCAGAATAAGTTGGCTCGAGAGGCAGATAAAAAAGCAAGTCAAGATATATTTAAAGCTCGGTCAGTACATAGCAAGCTACAGACTTAATTTGATCTTGTTTGTTCAACTCCCCTTTTGCTGTGAGTGAATAGGCTAAAACATTGCAAGTATTCTGCAGAAATAAGGGCATAGAGAATGTCGTAACAATTGATTTGCATGGTCAGCATGTCAAACCAGCAATGCAACTTCTAAAAGTTCACCTTCTGTTTGGAACATACACAAACTGTAAGCATTTGTTGAGCTCTCACATGCGTGTGCATGACCTTTGCTCTTGACATTCTTTTTTTATTGCATAACTACCTTGTATTGTCTGCTTCAGCTATTCAAACTCTGAGAGTGATCACGGGGTGTGGAGGTCATGGTTTGGGGAAATCAAAACTTAAACAATCGGTACGAATTCTTAAAATTTCATAAAGTTTTGCATCTCCGTTCATGATAAAAATGTGATGCCATTTACTTGGTTCAGGTTATTAATCTTTTGGAAGAGGAAGATATTGAATGGAAGGAAGAGAACAAAGGAACAGTTATAATAAAGCTTGGCGGATACAAGGAGTTTAGCTTTCTGGGTTCAGAGAGTGATAGTGAGTAGTTATTCTGATCCTAGTTCAGGCGGGTAGATTAGGGCTCCCTCCTGTGAACGTCCTTTAACTTTAACACTCATGCAGGGTGATTATAGATGCTTATACAAAGGACATAGAATTTTAGTTATTTTCAAGGCTGAGCTAGTGCAGCTGTAATTGTGGATTTAGCTGATAGCTTTTAAGCGTCTCAACTTATGTCAGTGTAATGATCCTTCTGTCAGTACTTGGACCTGACATAAAGGTGTACACAAGTGTATAATTATCATGAAGAGATTTCGGTGGTAATGTAGCGATTGTTTTCTCTGAAACCTATTTAATTTCCATTTGTTGCATTCGTTTGTGATTAAACACCAGTGTGTTTTTGAAAGACGGGTACAACATGTGATCTTATTCATGACAGTTGAACTACAAAATTGTGTGTAATTAGTGCACTAAAAAAAAGTACCTATTGATACCCCAAGCACGGCCCAAACGGCTCAACAGTTGTCTGCCAATTGGGTGGCAGCCCAGATTCATTTACGATTGGGCAATATTCCAATCTTGGTTTCGCGTTCACAATCATCTTATATTTAAATGCTAATCAGAACATTTTAACAATAAATTCTTAACATTTTGAAAAAAAAATTAAATTGATTTTTTCATATATAAAATAATAGGAACATATTTTTTTAATAATTAAATTGATTTATTAATGTTTCTCTTTTCATCACATTTTCAGTTCTCGCTATCTCCTCCTTTATTTTTCTCGTCACGCTTATTTTTCATTAATCTCGAGTAAGCACAATATTTTTTCAAAATATTGTATTCATCTAATTAAAAGCAGTTTTTTTATTAGTTAAAGATAACATTGGGTATTACAGAATTTTTTTCAATTTCAGGTGTTGTTGTGCTGGTTTATCCAATTTCAATACAACTGCATTTATGTCTACCTTTTACACAAGAAGTTTAACATAAGTGCACAGGCTGAACCATTACGGGAAAACATTTGGAGAATAGAAGGAAAATCCCAAAGAGCATCATTTGTCACATAAGCATTCTCCAAGGATTGTCACGCCACACAACGCATACGATGATACCATTGGTATCAGCCTTTCTACCTTCGCGTCTTCGTATTGGAAATTCAGACCACAAGCTCACATTCATCAATGGTTCCATACCTTCCTGATTCAATGGAAGCTCATCAATCCCAGTCCAAAATGACCATCAAGAATAGAACTGAGATGACGCCATTCAAGCCTTCCAAAGTAGCCACTCAAGTCTGGTCGGCATCAACAAGCATCTGGTTTTCATGTTTGTTGTCGTTGCCTGATGAATCTATCTTGGTCTTACTAGATAGATCATTTCCACCAGTGGAAAGAAAAATATTTATTGACTTCACTCTTAGTTTCAACAACGGTAGTTGAAGAGGGAGACGCCAAGTTTAGGGAGATGAAATTATATTAATTGGAGATTATTTTATAAAACAAATTGGAGATTATTTTAAGTTTAATTAGTAAATTAAATTATATTAATCTAATTATTTTTATTTAGGATTAATAAACATTAATAACATTTGTTAAGAATAGTTTAAATTTGGTATTTTTCTTTTAAGTTGGATGAATCTCACAAGACCACATGATATATGTGTGATTCTACACGGCCTATAAATTTATTAAAAATAATATATTTCTAACAAGACCACATGATATATGTGTAATTCTATGAGGCCTATAAATTTATTAAAAATAATATATTTCTAATGCATAATTGATGATATGACAATAATATTATGAAAACCCTACTAGTGTCAGTATTGATATGTCTGGTATAGAATGACATGATATCGATCAAATATCATATATCATTTCAGGTAATCTTTCAAAGTTATAAAATAATCCGAAAGTTTTTAAAATTGCAAATAATTCCTCAATATGTTATGCTATATAATTTTTAATTTTACTTGTCTCTGAAAATTGTAATAATAAAAATTGAAATAACAACTATCTTTTTATTTCTAGTAATATTACTTATTCATATATTTTATATATAAACAAGAACCTCAATTAATATAAAAAATATTATTTAATTATCATATAAATATGAAACTAAAATGATACAAAAATACTTAAAATGTTACGATGTATATCATATAGTAAAAAATAATTATATTAAAACATCATATATTAAGAATAACATAAGTCCATGATTCCATAAACATTACAATAAGAGTTTGTGCTAAGGAACACAACAAAGTAGAAGTGAAATATAAAACAAAAACATTTATAATTAAAAGCTTTATATTTATATTACATATATAAATTTTAATATATGCATCAAATATAAGTGAAATTAAAAGAATAGAGAAAATAAAAAATCTGAAACTTTATTTAATGATATATTCATCGCATTTAACCCAAAATTTGAAAATAAATAATTCTATTAAGAGTTTTTTAAAATTGAGTACACTTAAAAATCACACGGTCTAGATAGATGAGAGCTATAACTAACTCATAATTTAACAAGCTAAATAATAGCAGATATAATATTAAGCCTTATGAATGCCATCTGTCCTACTCCAGTAACACTTGGCTCTTGATGGCTAAACATAGATAGCAATATGCAACAAAGTTACGAATACCGTACTAAATTTGGTATCGGATTGGATTCTAGAACAGATACCGTACTGGGTTTAGTACCGGATTGGGTTCTGAAATGGAACCATATCGGTACCGGATACCGTTTCTGGTAATTTTTTGAATTTATAAAATAGTTCCTAAAATTTTTAAAAATTGCAAAATAGTCCATATTGGTGTATTGTATAGTTGTACCGTATATTTTACTAGTTTACTGTTTACATCAAGTATGCTTTTAAAAATCTTAATAATAAATAATAATGACAATTAATATGAAATAAGTCAATAACAATAATTTTTAAATATTTTACATA
>JANZLD010000235.1:37618057-37629467 GCA_026413575.1 Erythroxylum carthagenense | reverse complement strand
AAATGAATTTGTGGTTTGGATTGTTATGAAGTGTTTAGGCATTAGAAGAAGTGAATTTGTGAAGATTATAAATGTATTTGATGTTAGATTGGAGGTAGGGAAGCATTGGAGAAGGTTTGGAGGGGTTTTGGAAAATCCCATGTCCGTTAAACGGACATGAATGTCCTTTTAACGGACAGCTACGGGTCAAAAAGGACCCTTTGAATTGCCCATGTCCATTAAACGGACACAGATGTCCATTTAACGGACTTTCTCAGGTGAATTGATTCATTTTGGCCCGACAGTGTTTGTTAAACGGACATGCATGTCCGTTAACGGACACTCAAAGGTCAACTTGAGGAAATCGTGATTTTTGACCATTTTTGAGGCCGAATCTGACTTTGTGGTCTTCATGAAAGTTGTATACATAGAAGTCTACTTTCTAATGGTCTAAGAAAGGAATCAATCCGACATTTTTGGTGAAAGTTATGACAATCGCGCCAAGACATGTTACTGCATGATTGAGGTTATGAACATGTTCGATTCTTCCAGTCATAACTAGCTCATCCGACTTTCGAATGAAGTGATTCTTAAAGCAATAGATTCCTAAGACATGTATTTATCTCTCCATGAAATTTAGTAGCTTTTGGTTTTGATTTGAAAAAGTTTGATCAAAAGAAAGTGAGAGGTCAGTTTAGAGAGCATGATTGAGGTATAGACACACTTTGGAATTTTAAGCATATCTTGAGCTATATAACTCCGATTGAGGTGATTCTTGCTTCAAAGTAAATTAAAGACTTAAAGCTACAATATATTTGAAGAAGTCAACTTATGATTTTGGTGATTGTTGAGTGTGCGCTCAGCACTATTGTGGAATGACAGCAAATGACCTACAGGGTTTTTAAACACAAAGTTTAAGACTCCATAAGCATGGTGACTAATTTTATGTGGGCACGCCATTGAACAAATTGTGAAAAAAAAATTATTGGGATTTTACAAGAATGAGAATGAACCGATGAAGCTCAAGTTTCATGACTTCGCAAGAGTTGGGCTTCGGAAGCAAGCGGGGTCCAACAACTGTATGAGTCTGCAAGAGGGTTGGGTTCCAAAATCAAGATCCAACAAATACAAATGCGAACGAAACGAACGGATCGGAAATCATAAGGGGACACGAAATCCAAAAGTGGAATCGAATGGCGAACAACGCGAAAGAAATCGAATCGAATCCGAATCGAATCGAAACCAAACAAATCGCTTATTCGAATCGAACACTTTTTCGACATCCGTGAACAAAAAGCGTAGCAAATTATCGTGTTGGAATCCTTAGACTAATCCAATTCGAAACTGGTATAATTTTTTTTCTTTCATCTTTTACTCAACTTTATATAAGTCAAGCCAATATAATTTCCCTTTCTTGGAAATTATCCTTAATCAAATTCTCAATTCATACAAACTTCTTATATATGCAAACAAAATCCCAAAAATTCATCTTTTTATCAATTCTTATTTTCTTTCTATCTTTATTTGAACCAAAAGTTCGGCAGCATAACGGCTGCATTTTCAAACCCTTTGCAGGTTTGGGTTAGTTAAAATACAGCCGTTATGTTGCCGAATTTTTGGTTCAAATAAAGATAGAAAAAAATAAGAATTGATAAAAAGATGAATTTTTGGGATTTTGTTTGCATATATAAGAAGTTTGTATGAATTGAGAATTTGATTGAGGATAAGTTCTAAGAAAGGGAAATTATATTGGCTTGACTTGTATAAAGTTGAGTAAAAGATGAAAGAAAAAAAATTTATACCAGTTTCGAATTCGATTATTCTAAGGATTCCAATGCGATAATTTGCTACGCTTTTTGTTCACGGATGTCGAAAAAGTGTTCGGTTCGAATAAGCGATTTGTTTGATTTTGATTTGATTCGATTCGGATTCGATTCGATTTCTTTCGCGTTGTTCACCATTCGATTCCACTTTTGGATTTCGTGTCCCCTTATGATTTTCGATCTGTTCGTTTCGTTTGCATTTGTATTCATATGTTTTTTTCGCATTAAGATTCGAATTCCTCCGTTGTCGTTCCGTTTTTTCGGTTGGGGTCGACAATTCGATTTGTGTTCGCTTCGCTTTTGATTCTTTCGTCTTATGTTTCTGCTTTGGTTTCTTTTGCTTTACGATTCGATTTCGCTTTTTTTTTTGTTTTTGCTTTCCGCTTGCTTTGCTTCGATTCGTTTGTATTTTGTTTCCGCATTTTGTCATTCGATTCGCCTTCGGATTCAATTTGTCTAATTTGAATTCTCTTTGTTTTCGGCAAATTTTTGTTTCATTTTTTGGTTGGGATCCGGTCTCCGGATCGGGTCCTAACACATTTCTTAAGGCCCCTCTTAATACTCATGGAAGAAACATGAGCTACAATTGTGGTTTTGTTTACAGTTCCATAGCTAAACTTATAACAATTGATGTAATATGAATTTTGATGAGGTCTTTTCCATTTTGAGAAAGTCGATGCCTAAAATCAAATCAAAATCCTCGAGAGGTATCACAATCATGTTACACTTCCCACTCCAATTTCCCGTACTCAAAGGAACATTGTATGTAGCTCTTACCATTGCTTGTGCTTTAGCTGTGGGAGTTTTTATTTTTGTAAAGGTCTTGCTAATCTTCAACCCTAACTTTCGTACCATTCGTTCTGTAATAAAGGAATGAGTGGCACCCTTGTCCATCATAGTAGTGAGTTACTTTCCACTGACTTGTATCTTTACATACACAAGGCACTCAAATGGACTTACTTTTGTACTAACCACATTGAGTAATCAGATAGGATTTAGCCTAGCTTCTGAGTGATTGCTTTCACCATCCGCATCTGCTATTAAGTCATTCAACTTCTCTTTCTTGGGCAGTCATAGGCATAGTGAGGGCCATTGTATAAGAAACAACCACGATTTTTCTTAGAAGACTTCTTACCTTGGTTAGGTTGCCCAGTTTGTTTAGACTTCCATTTGTGATCATTCTCCTTTTTCTCACCTCAGTCTTTCTTTTTTCCTTCACACTTCTCTTGTAAGTGCCTTTCAATTTTTGAGAAGAGGAAGAGGCCTTAGTTTTCTTTGACACTTTGAAATCTACTAAAGCATCTGCAGCCACAATTGCACCCAAAACGTCTTTGACATTTTTCCTTTATAACTCCATTTGTGCCTAAGGCTGTAATTTCGACATGAAGTTGAATAGCTTGTCCTCATCTAACATATTCTTAATATCAAGCATTAAGAAACTAAATTTCTATCATAATCCTTTATTGAACCATTATGCTTCAACTATTTCAAGAAGTCCCTTGCAAGCCAAGCATTATTGTTTGGAAGGAATTGATCCTTCAACTCCTTTTACATCCTTTCCTATGTATCAACAAGAGGACGACCAACACTAATTTCGGCAGAGGTTTGAATACCCTTAACATTTTGAATACCCTTGAAGACTTCTGGCTCATGCACCTTTAGCATGATGCTTCCAACATGTCCCGCATCTATTGTTGCAATTGCACGTCTAAGGATAATCATCTCAAAATTAGCATCCTCTTGTGCTTTAAACAATTCAGCCACTTGATCTCACAATGCTGCCCTTCCAAAGCTTCAAAACATGATGCAAAAGATGTAACTTCTTCTTCACCTCTAGGTAAAGGATTGATGAGTGCTTCCACCCTTATGACATGCTCTGTAAGATTACTACCACTAGCCATTGAATCACCATCACGACTCTGATACCAACTATTATAAAGATTATGCAACGAACTCTAAGTTCACTCATAAAATGTGCCAAAGTCTAGATACAGTAGTTGAACTCCCGTAATTCAACTCAACATTCCTAAATCCCTCATTTTAAAGATGTTTCCCACAAAGGTAAAGTAAACCCACGAAATTCACTAAGCCAACATAATAAAATGGATAACAATAAGAAGAGAAAGATGCACACATCCTTACAGTAAAATTGTCAACCTTTATATTACTCACAATTGATACAAAGGATACAAAGCTCCAACTTTCTTTAGTGAATGAAGCCTTGCTCAAATGAGCTATTTATAGGCTTTAGGAGACTTGTTGGCAAGAATACAAAAAAGTAGTATTAAGGCCACTAAACCACTAACTTAGTTAGGGGTTGACATCCCCAACCACTTTAGGCACTACTTTAATGGGTGGTTTATGTAACTTACCACTATCCCACTCCTAAGTCAAAGTAACATGTGTAAAATGCTTACAATACATCTCATCCATATTCTTTGCCATGTCATCCCACTTTCTTGATAATGCATCCCAATAAATTTGTCGCGTCACTTATGATCTTCATCCAAAGGTGAATGTTAGTCAAGTCTCGAGCCAATTTATATATGGTTTGACCAATGCACACCCAAAGTCTAATTCATTTATCCATAGTCTATCATTTAAGCACTATTTCATCCTTAGTCCCACCAAAGACATCTTAGGCAAGTCCAACTCACCCTAACCACTAAGCTAATCAATGCCTCACGGTTATTGCAACTCAAACCATACTTGATCTTTGCTTAGTTAAATTATCTTGATTCCTTTGGCATGCCTTCTTATGCTTAATTCATGCTAGACGTTGGTCAAGGCTCACCAATGCTAGCAAAAAGGGTCCTGCAATGTTAAGGGGCTAACAAGTACTATAACACCTCCCAAAAGGGACAAAAAGCAACCTTTGGGTTAAAGCAAAAAATTAAATTGTACAAAATAATTATTAACACGTTTTTCTTTTTTTGGTAGATGATAATTCATAAATAAAAAGGATGATTTGAATCCTCCTATTTTCATTAAATTTAAAAATGTTTTCTTAACATAAAAATAGTATTTAATTTAAATTTTAAATTGACATAATTATAACTTTATCTTACTTAGTATTTTTGGTGTGAATCTTTTACTAATTGGACATTTTGGTTTTAAAAAAGAAAAAAAGATCTACAATCACTATTCTTTCTTACTCATAATTTTGTTTTGAGATTTAGGGATTATTGTCTATCTCTAGCTTTTTTAATAAATTGAGTATTTTATAAATGGAACTATAGTACAGCTGAAAGAACATGAAATTGTTGAAAAATTAGGGAAGGATACAATTTCATTCATAGCAAAATAATTGCGAAACTTATTTGTATGACTTTTTAAAGTCAAAAAATCATAATTTGTACCTTATTTTGAAACCTTATTTTTTTCTTTTCGTTTTTCTCACATTGTTTTTGAAATTAGGTCATCTCAACCACCATAGCGCACAAATGTTCAACCTCTAATGATATCCACAAAATGTGTTGAGAAACTCTATAGCTATTGCAGAGAGGGTTAGGTTATAAATGCTAGCTCCTTTAAATTTTAAGTCTATTTATAATAAGTTTTAGATATTATAGTAATTTAATTGAAATAAATTTTAATTTCAGTCAAATTTTAATTAGAATTACAAATAATAATTAAATACTAATTATGCTCAGATACGATCCAATATCTTATATTGATACTTATTTATTACATATATGATATTTAATTATAGTCTTTTAAACTTTACAATCAAGTCTAATTTGATTAAAATATCTTTTCTCTCTTCAACTTGTTCTTTATGTATAACTCATTGAGCTCCCAAATATGTTGGTAATATATATAAATTAAAATCATAAATCATATTTAAAATTAGATAAATTAATCTCTTTAAATTTATCTTTAATTATCTAATTAAGTAATTTATATTCATAGATCAATATTGACATCTAACAACACATCATAACAACCCAAATATTTAAAAATGTCATAGTAGTTTTAACTAACCATTTTATGTATGACTTTTTTATATAATTCAATCATTTTATCATACAATATTGTGAGTAGATGTAGAACATGGAATTAATGTCTACTCTATTTGAGTTCAATCATGTTAGTTCTCCACCATTAGTAATTGATTCAATTAATGACATTTAAAAAAATGTCATTCCATTTTAGCTAAGGATTTCCCTAATCAATACTAATCGAAAATAATGAAACATTTTCCTTAATTACTTTACAATGATGAATCCTATATTGATCACTCAACCACCTCTACATAGTTTATGATATATCTAATGACTACTGATTGAGCTCTCTTAACTAGAATAGGTCATAAGTAGTTTCAAAATATAACAAATCCTATATAAGATAACTTTGAAGATCTCAAGTCAAAGGATTACTTATACAATCTTCACAGTAAGAATTTCTATAGATAAATAAGTAACATTTCAAATGGACTTCTCACATGGGGTCAGTTCAGTGAACTTTTTGTCTACAAGCACCCATATGTTTATTTATACTTTAGTCTATGAGATCGACTACTTTCTTCGTAAGAAAGAAGCATAACAAGTGTTAATCTTTTTACGCTTTATTAATATCATGTTTTAATAGAACAATGACTACAAATAATTTAAGGATAATACATAAATACAATATAAATCTCATAATTATGATTTCATCACATTCATTTGCAATGTATGTTATCCTATGGACTTTATCATATACATCTGAATATGTATAGCTTCTTTCATAGCTCAAAATGATTTGTTTCTTAAGACATATGGTTAAATATGTTGATATCAATCTATTGTCTAATAGTGCCTAGAGTTTTCCACTTCAACGTTTCTCGTTCTTTATCTGACACCTTTTTAGGTTTTGAACGAACATTGTCCTTCACACTTCTGTCCACATCAACCGGATCAACGAGATCCTTACAACATAGAAGGTCCTTTATTATGGGCCCCCATATCGAGTAATTTTATGACATTAACTTGATAATGTAGTTGTTTCCACCTTCCATTACTATGAATCTAATACCACTTGTTGGGAGACAAATACAAAACTCTCTCAGAAAAGCAACCAATTATTAGCTATAAAAAATAACACTTCAAGTTGTAATAGTCGAAAAATATGAGAAGAAATGAAATGATGAAACAAACATTAAGATTTAATGTGAAAAACCCTCCAATGTAGAGGAAAAAATATGGTAAAACTGACAAATAAATCCATTAAACTTAATAAAGATTTACAAAAAAAAGTTGATCTCTCACCCCCCACAACAATAAGTTATCTCACAAAGTTTCATGATTGAAACCAAAGTTGATATCATAATCAACAAACCCTCAAATCAATCCCAAAAACAATCAAACAAGGATGATAATCTAGGCCTCTTTGCCCTCTCAATGTTTTCCCTCACTTTTGGACATTGTGCAGTCTTTATCTCATGTTCACCTGGAGCAATGCTCAACTATTTATAGGCAGATCTAACTTGATACCTTCATAATCCTAACTAAACTTAACTAGCTAGATCATATCTTATTTTAATTAGATTACATCCTATTATCCAATAAGATGATATTCTCATCAAATATGACTTTTTTTGATAGGATTTTTTACATCCCAACTAATGAGATAAGAGATTACATTTAAGTATAATGATACATCCATATCTATGTAGAACTCTACTATCTTCAAATGATCCTTCCATATAATCTTTTATCGTTTAGGGTTAATGTCTATTCACTGTGATTTTATCTATCACATCATTAAAGATCTCAAAAATAGGGTTATTTACTCAACAATTAGGAAGGTTTAAAGTCTAAAATTAAAGGATTAGTTGAATGAATGCAACAGGAGCAACTTAAATTGGAGAATTAAAAATATGTTTACGCCAAAAAATAAATATTATTATAAAGTGTTAGTATATAGAGATATGGTTCCATTTGCTTTATAAGTCCACTAGCACATGGTCACTACGCATTTGCGTAGTGAGAATCCAATAAATATAATTGCCCACTTAATTTAATTCTAGGAGTATTTATAAAGATGTTATATTTGCAATGTATAAATGAATATTGTGTAATTAAAATTTTGTGAGAAAATTAAAAAATAAAAATTTGAAAATGTATATTAAGAAAGAAATAAAAAGGTTAAAATTTGTGAATTTGATAGAATCATTAAGAGAAAATAAGTAAAAATATAAGGGTTAAAATATTAAAAATGAATTAGTACAATTAGTTCGTAGAAATATGGAATGAAAAAATTAAAAAAATTAGAAATGCATTGTGAAATGTATTTGTTATAAATGGACAAAACATACAAAGTAAATCAAACTTAGTAATAATATTATAATAATTAATATGAAATTCACGGTTTGACTTATTCGTCACAGTCATGAAGAGCTATATATATATATATATATATATGTATGTATATATGTATGTATGTATACTTAATACTTAATAACAATTAATAATTAATAATAATAAGTTAATATTAAAGCGCACGCTTATGACTCTTTAATATATAGTGTAGTGATAATAGAACACGATCGTACAATCACAAGATACCTCTTCTCTGTCACGATTATGCAACTACAGACGATAATTATTATTAACAGGATGACCTCCTCTCTGTCAGACATAACTCATCAGGGTCAAGTTAAACACGAGATTTTTAAGTGGTTTGACCCTTCCTTTGCTATAAGAATTATTAATTAATTATTGATTTAATATAATTAAGTAATTGATTAATTACAATTTAATTAATTGATTTTTAATTAAAACATAATTAATATTAAGTAAATTAAGCACTTTATTCTTAATTAATTAAAATATAACTAAGTAATTGATTAATTAAAATATAATTAATTAATTAATTAGAATATAATTAATACATATATAAAATTAAGCATAAATACTACTAGAATTAAATTAAGTGGGCATTATATTATTGCGCATTAGCATTAATATATAATATTAATATATAATAACTAATAATATAATAATTTGTTACAATCACGAATAGCTATATATATTAAGACTTTAATATATAAAACTTAACAAAAATCAACAATTAATAATACATGGTTATGATTAAGATTTAAATTTAATATTAGATTATAAAAATTAATAGATTTAAATTTAATATTAGTTTATAAAAATTAATAAAAATGAACAATTAATTTAAAATAATTACACTGTTAGTAAAAAATTATTTTGTGTATTTATGTAACTGTTATCACTAAGTCTATATATTAAAGAGTTGTAGGTGTGCATCTTAATATTAACTTATTATTATTAATTATTAACTATTATTAAGTATTACATACTAATATTAAGTATATATATAGTTCTTCACGGCTATGACTAATAAGTCACAACTGTGAATTGCGTATAAATTATTATAATATTATTATTAAGTTTGGTTTACTTTGTATATTTTAACCATTTATAACAAATACATTCCACAGCGCATTTCTAAAATTTTTTAAAAAATTTCATTCTGTATTTTTACTAGCTAATTTTACTAATTCATTTTTAATATTTTAACCTTTATATTTTTACTTATTTTCTCTTAATGATTATATCAAATTCACAAATTTTAACCTTTTTTATTTCTTTCGTAATATACATTTTCAAATTTACATATTTTTTAATTTTATCAAAAAATTTTAATTACATAATATAACATCTTTATAAATGACTCCTAGACTTAAAATAAGCATTAATATTTCGCTGGCACGTTCTACCAACAGGTGATGCAAAGGAGACAGATCTCACATTGAATGAGTTAATGTATGGTGAGGTTAAACAAGACTTGCTAGTGGATCCTATTTCTAAAGAAGTTGGTGGGGTTAAAGATACCATGGTTTGCTTGAGTTAGAATGTTGTGACACTATAAATGAAAACCTTGACGAGTGTGAGTCATCTTTAACTGTCGATCTTATGGAAGGGTCAAATCGAAGAGAAGAAACGGGGAAATTCTAATGATTCTTCAAGGTCCAGTGAACATACGATCGTGATGATTGTCAAAAATTCAACAAATGGTCGGATACCCGATAATAACAATAAAGATTTGAATTATAAATTAATAGGAGACAACACGTTAGAAAAATAACGAGAAGCAGGTAAAAAGTGTAATATAAGTGGGCTAGTGTAATATGATGATTTATGTTTAAAAAATCTAAAAAATTAGAGTTTTCCATAAAGATGTTAAAAGCGAGATAAAATAAACAAGAATTACATATATGAATAAGAGAAATATATAACAATATTACCTTTTATAAATAAGAAAACAAAGATGGCGAGTCGATTACAAATACTTTGTAAAATCTAGACAGATAATAGACGGTAACAATTTTCAATGCTGATTAAAATACATTCATGAAAGTTAAAGTAGACCTAAAAAGACCTGAAAAGGTTAAAAAAAACAAATTATAAGATAACATATGACAACATTAAATGAATTCACTGATCTACATCTAATTAAAAGGTTTTTCATAAAAAAACTATAAGTTCATAATAAAGTAAAGACACAATAACCTTTTTTAATAAAACAGTTACTATACTTTATGGGTTATCACAGGAGTTTCTAAAAAAATCGACATACTTACATAAAAAAGAATTACAAATTGTTCGCAGTTTTTACACATGGTTGATATGGCAACTTCCAAAGTAAATGCAACGAAACGTGTGAATCTACAGAAATCAAAACAAAAGATAATCTACAGAATTCAAAGCAAAAGATAGAATTTCGATATGATTAATAATCAACTAAGAAGGATAAAAATTGAAAAAGATATACAATACAAATTTTTATATGGTCACTTACAGTTTTTGTGAATGAAATTTCCGATAATCTTATTTAAGGCAAAACATCTTCAAGCAAGAATAGTAAAGGAAGAATAAAGCATTGTAATGAGTTTAGAAGTAAAAAAAATGTCACAATGAAATTTAGAAAGGGTATATGTAAACAATATTGTTAATAAATTCCATCGGTTTTGAAAAATAAAAAATAGACATAATTGATAGAGTTTAAAAATTTGCAAAACAGGTTTAGAACTTTCATCGTTACCTGCTAAATAAGCAAGCCCTTCTGTGAGTTCAGTGGAAAATTCATCTGCTATTAATTTCTCTACATTTGAAAAAAAATCAACAATAGAAAGTAAAAAAATAATATTGGGTAGCTTCTCAAGCAATATTTGTTTGTTGGCTCCCAAATTTTTTTAGGAGTTAGTTTTTCTTTAGGTCTATGTTCGTAGATTTATTGTATGGGGTAGTTAAATCAAAAGTAGTAAGAAGGAAAAAAAAAGGTATTTTGGGTAGCTTACTGTAGCGTCTCCTCATCGTAGGGTACACATCGGGACGCCCGAAAGTCATTCCGTCACATATCCCACGATAAAGGTTCACTACCAGAAAATTTCGCTAATACCCATATGGCATCGCAGTAAAATCAATCACAGTAAAACAATAATCAGTAAACCGATAATCCAAAAATAATGATCTGGTACAGTCATCCAATGTCAGAATAGACGAGTCTATCAGTCTCCTAACAAAAACCAAAAAGGAAACTGATACAAGCATCTATCCTAAGTCATCCTCAAAAGCTCAGCCCAGCTGACCGACCTG
>JANZLD010000235.1:37583115-37601277 GCA_026413575.1 Erythroxylum carthagenense | reverse complement strand
CACCCTCATCGTAGGTTATGTATCGGAATGACCTACGGGTATTCCGGTGCGTACTCTACGGTAAGGGGGTGCTACACATATGCTTCTAGACAGCTGAAGAAACATGAGCTAAATTATCCATCACATGATTTGGAGCTTGCAGCGATAATGTTTGCACTCAAGATTTGGAGACACTATCTTTATGGGGAGACTTGTCGTATATACACCGATCATAAGAGTTTGAAGTACCTAATGATACAGAAGGAGTTAAACCTCAGACAAAGAAGATGGCTGGAATTTATTAAGGATTATGACTTAATAATTGGCTATCACTTGGGAAAGGCAAATGTGGTAGCCGATGCATTAAGTCAAAAATCCTGTTCGGTAGTAACTATTAGGCAAGATTCTTATATATGTGTTTGATGAGTGTGCAAAGTCTTGGGGTTGGACTCTTAGTGGCAAAGGATGACGAAACATTGCTAGTATAGTTTGAAGTTCGGTAGACTTTATTTGATGAGATCAGGATATCGTAGCCGACGATCCTGAGTTAAGAGTCATTCGGGAGAAATTGTCAGAGTGAAGGGTTCAGACTGAGAGAAGACGGGTTGTTAGTCTTCAGAGATAGAGTTTATGTGCCGAATGAATAGGCTTTGGCGAGCTATCTTGGAAGAAGTTCACAGTTCGACTTATGCTATGCATCTTGGTAGCACCAAAATATATCAAACTCTTAAAGAGAGTTATTGGTGGCCAGGGATGAAGAGAAAGATAGCAAAATTTGTGGCCAGATGCCTTTCCTGTCAACAGATTAAGGTAGAGCGTCAGAAACTAGCAAGTATGTTATAATCTTTGCCTATTCAGGAATGGAAGTGGGAGTATGTGACAATGGATTTTGTAGTTGGAATACCTCATACATCAAAAGGTGATGATGCTATTTGGGTTATAGTGGATAGATTGACAAAGTCTACTCATTTCTACCTATCTACACATCCTACTCATTGGAGAGATTGGCAAAGCTGTATGTTGATGAAATTTTGAAGCTACAAAGGGTGCCAGTTTTTTATAATATCAGATAGGGATCTGAGGTTCACCTCACGATTTTGGCCAAAATTCTAGGAATCTTTAGGGACTAAACTGAAGTCTAGTACTGCTTTCCACCCCCAGACCGATGGTCAGTCAGAGATAACCATTCGAACAATAGAGGACATGTTGAGAGCAAGTGTGACAAAATTCCAAGGGAGTTGGGTCTGGCACTTGCCTTTGATAAAGTTTTCTTATAACAATATTTATCAAACAAATATTGGTATGCCACCATATGAAGCAATTCATAGAAGGAAGTGTAGGACACCTCTGTGTTGGGATGAGATTGGTACGACCAAAATTGAAGGAGCCGGATTGATAGAAGTCACCACTTAAAAGATAAAAGTCATTCGAGAGAAGATGAAAGTCACCTAAGATCGTCAAAAGAGTTACGCGGATAAGAGACGATGATCATTAGAGTTTGCAATTAATGACAAGGTTTTTTCTTCGAATATCACCATAGAAAGGTATTATCAAATTTCAAAGTCGAGGGAAGTTGAACCCTTGATATATCGGATCTTTCTGCATCCTGAAGCGTGTCAGAACTGTGGCGTATCGATTGGAATTGCCACCGAACTTGGATAGGATCCATAACGTATTCCATGTTTTGATGTTTAAAAAGTACTTACTGGATCCATCTCATATTTTGGAGACACCTCCAGTACAGCTGAGAGAAGATTTGATTTTTGAGGTGAAACTAATTCAGATTTTGGATCGACAGATAAAGAGATTACGCAGCAAGGAGGTACCCACGTCAAAGTTCTTTGGAAGAGCGACAGGGTCGAAGAGATGACATAGGAGCTTGACCATACTATGAGAAGTCAGTACCCCCATTTATTTTTGTCCTCAACTTGGGAGTTTCAAGGGCGAAACTCTTTTTAGAGGGAGACTTGTAACTTCGGAGTCTATAAGCCTTTTGTATTATGTTATACTTGGAGATGCTACTGTATATTGATACATACATGGTTACATATGAGTTCAAAGATGTAATTGAGTCCTTTGGGTATATATGTTAATGATTTATAATAATATATGCCCTTACATGAACTTAGAGTTCATCGATATGCGAAATCTTGGAGATTTCTGACATATGAGCTTTTAAGTGTGTAAAACCAAGTCCATTAGATGGATATGACCATGGTGGTTGAATTAAATGTGTTCTAATGCCTTAGAGGTGATTAGACATGATTTATAGACTTATCGGACACTTAAAAAGCTTAATTAGAAAAGTTGATATACATAAGGGCTTATTTACAAATTGTTAAAAGTTAAAGGACTTAAATGTAATTATTCAATTCTTGGAGGACCAATATGTAATTTTATAAAGTTAAGGGGCTTAATTATTATTTTCAAAAGTTTGAGGACCAAAATAAAAATAAAGGTTTTGGTGATTCTCCAATTTTGGGCTTAATTGCAAATTTAGGAAAAGTCTGGAGGGTATAATGGTAATTTCACATAACCTAAGGGCAAAAAGGCAATTTCACCATATTTTGGTCAAAGAAGATTCAAAATTCTAGACCCTTCTTATGTATGATCATGCACTCCTTGCTAGACTTAAAACATCTTCTTTTAATTAAAAGTGAGGATAAGAAAGGAGAAAAGAGGAGAAGAAGAAGCCAGTTTCGACCATCCCTAAAATTCCACCCTCCTTTTGATTCTCTAACCCAAATCAAATTTTTCTAAGCTAATTTGGGGTCAGGAAGCTGAAATATATAATCACTAGATTTGAGAAATTCTCAAAGAATTTGAAGATATCACCAAAGGAAGGTTTAGGTAAATTTTGTCTCATCTCTCTCTACATTAGGATTTTGAGTTTGGTGTTAAGATATGTTGTTCTCCATGCTTGAATATGCATAAAACATGATTTAGGTGAATGAAATGTGACATGGAGATGGTTCTTTAAGTCGAAACTGAAATGCCTCCCCTTTAGTAAAAGTTGTGAATTTTTGGATTTTTTTGAAATTGATGATTTAAATGAATTCTATGATGTTAATTGTACATGTATGATGTGAATTGATGATGAAAAATGAAGAAGTTGTATATTGGATGAGGTTTGGTCGAAATGATGGGAGAAGGAATGGATATATGTAATGAGTTATGTAATTATGATAAATGTAACTTAAATGACGGGAATTAGATTGAATAGTATAGTGAAATGTGTCATTGTTTGGAAGTGTTTACAAACTTGACTTAGGATTTAAGGATTCGTAGTGATATACATTAAAAGTGGCATTCATGTTTACTTAGAGTAAACTTAAATTGTTGCTTAGATTGATGAATAATAGTCTAATTTGCTTCGATAAAAATGTGCTTAATCATTTTTTAAAATGAGTGAGTATTGGATTAAAGGCATTAAATGCCTTAGAAAATGCAAAAGAAAAGCTAATGTGAATAGTAAGGAAGAAATGATGTGAGGAGTTTAATAGTCAAATCCTGTAGCTTAAAGAGAGTGATATTGTGTTTTATACACTTATGTGATAATGTATAGATATGACATATACGTTTGAGTAGTAAATATATTGTATATTTTTTTATGTATAAAGACTTGGGAGCTGTGAATCAAGGAGCTCGTACCAAGGATTGTTAAAATTAAGGGAGTGTACACCTTCTTTTGAGGCAAGTTGAGGAAACCATTTTTCTCATATGGGATTAGATTATCCTAAGACATGTATGATGACTTGTATGTGAATTTTGAACCTAGGTAATGCATAGTAGAATTAAATCTCCAATGGATGAACAACTATGCATTTGGAGTACAAAAGATGGCTTTTATTTCCTGAGATAATGTTTTGGAATTGACATATGCATAATCGAGTCATGTATACTTCGTGCATTTTTCCTCTTTTAGCTTAGTGACACGGTTTCATTTTATTGGTTAGACCGATAAATAAAGGCATGGTACCTTACTTGATTTTTTGTACTTAATTTTGCATATGATTTTTGTGATTTGTGAGGAAACCATTGGCCAATCGCGTGCCAGGCACAACTGATTAAGCGACCCCCATATCCTTGACATTGGTACATAAAAGTTGAGTCCCCATATTGACACCTTTCTACGGGACTTACGGGTGATTCCATGGCTAAGGTCTGAATACCGACGAGGTCATCACCTAGGGTTATGACACTCTTGTCGACTATAGTCTAGACTCACGAAGGATGAAAGTCAAGCCAACACCAAGGATCGGTGGGTGTGCACACTAGTTTGATCGACTAGTAGTGTCACACATGATTGTTTTGGCTTATTCTAGGATTTGTTTTCTGACGAGTTTTGATTTATACATGTGATGTTATTATATTTTCGTGTACTAGAACTGGAGTCCATGTTCATTAGGTGAGTGATTAATAGGCTACGCCTATGTGGTACCTAACCAATATACGTTGAGTCATAGGCTAGACTTATGTGTTTCTATGTGATGTATGTTTCACTTCATAGGTTATCTACACCGTCTTGGTGTGTATTGAGTTCTATTTGCGATATATGTTTTTCCTGCTCATTGAGTACATAATGTCAGCTTTCTAACCATGCAGGTTAATTTAGTGAGTTTGAAGCTATGAGTGGATCATGCGGTCTTTTGACATTTCGGGGCATTACCGCACGTGGGTAGTTTTTTGTCTTAGACTTTAGTTGCATAGTAGCTCTTGAATTGTTTTACTGTTTTTATTAGATTGGTTACGTTGATATACTTTGTGATTATATAAATTTAACTCTTGACTGTTTTGATGTTGTAAAAGACTTTATGTATGAACTTTTGATACTATTGTTGAGATTGCTTTGAGTAAACTTTAAGTCCTGAAGTTGTGGTTCAATATGAATATAAAAGTGTGTTTAAAAATTGTTTGCAAGCATTTGAGTGAGTTTTGAGATTTTTAAAATACAGTCATTGTATTGCCCAAATTTTTAAAAACGAAAAAAAAAAGAGATACCCGATTAACCTTACATAGTCGGATTAAGGATAGTATGAGTGTCCTTAGCCAGGGTATGCGGCGGTTTTCATGGGCCCGATGTGGTACCGGGTCGTGTCAAATTAAGTTATTCTTAATTAATAATAATTATTCATTAGTTGTTAATTATCTCATTTGAATTTTTTTTATTATAATAAGTATATATTACTATTGCATTTTGCAGTAACTTTTAAATAAAAACAAAAATTACCTTCCATCATCTATACACCATCGATATTAAACACACAAGTCATACTGACGATTGTAACTTAAGTCACCTAAAGTTAGTTTAAAAAGTTGGACGATGAGATCCATATTTTATATATGTCTTAATTATATTTTAATTATTTAATCAATTAAGTATATTTTAATTAATTATATTTAATTAAAAATTTAAAAATATATGTGTCATACGCGTGACACTTAAGTCACGCCTATCATTTTATATTTTAATTAATTATTTTATTTTATTTTATCTATTAATTAATTATATTTTATTAAAATGAAAAACATATATGTGTCACAGGTATGTGACTTTAATTAATTAATTATATTTTATTTAATCAATTAATTAATTATATTTAATTTAAAATGAAAATATATATGTGTCACATGACACTTAAGTCACGCCTATGACCTTACCTGTTCAAGAAATGGATGATTAGCTTAATAATAATTACTAATTAATAATCAATAAAATTTTTTATATGAGTTAATTATATTCTAATTAATTAATTAATTAATTAATTAATTATATTTTAAATAATCAATTACTTAGTTATATTTTAATTAATTAAGACTAAAGTACTTAATTTACTTAATATTAATTATATTTTAATTGATAAATCAATTAACTAAACTGTAATTAATCAACTAATTAAATTAAATCAATAATTAATTAATAATTACTTGCATACATAATTAAAAATAATTAATAAGTGATAATCAAAATTAATAATTAGTTAATATATTTAATAATTAATAATAACATGTATGGTTTTTACTTAAAAAGTAAACATGCAACCATGCATACAGTAATATATACTTAATAATAATTAATAATTAGTTAATAATATTTAATAATAAATGATAACATGAAATAGGATATATTTATTAATCTTTTCATATTATTATTTAATTATTAATTTAGTTCTAATTGTGTTATTCTTAATTAATAATTATTATTAATTAGTTGTTAATTATCTCATTTGAAAATTTTCTTATCATCTACTAAGAGTGAGCACGTTTTCATCCCATCGTCCATTTCATCAACGACTCTAATTTTTACACAGTATACTCTAGTCACGGCTATAACTTAAATTGGCATAGTTGTAACTCATGCATGGACTCGCTTCTAGGCATGGCTGCACGTATAATTATAATTAATTTATATACTTAATATTAATATATACTACTTAATAATATAATAATAATTAATATGCAATTCACTGTTTTGACTTATTAGTCACAGCCATGAAGAGCTATATATATACTTAATATTAGTATATAATACTTAATAATAATAAGTTAATATCATATGACTCTTTAATGTATAGACTTAGTGATAATAGTTACATAAATACACAAAATAAAATTTTATTAACTGTGTAATTATTTTAAATTAATTGTCCATTTTTATTAATTTTTATATATTAATATTAAATTTAAATCTTAATCATAACCCTGTATTATTAATTGTTAATTTTTATATATTAATGTCTTAATATCTATACTTATTTGCAGTTGTGACAAATTATTATGTTATTAGTTTCTATATATTAATATTATATATTAATGCTAGGTATATATATTAGTGACAATCCTGTATTATTAACTGATTATAATTGTTAATTATTATTAACTTTTGTATACTAATAATAATATGTTAATATGTATAGCTCTTTGTTAAGTTTATATATACCTCTTTAGGAGTCACGCTTGTGACTAGATAGTCAAAGGAGTAACTCCCACATGGTTGTGACTTGGATGTTATTTGGTTTTTTTTTAGCTTTTTCGTTATTGTTGATTAATAAATTGGCATCTTCTTATTAATTCTTTCATAGTATAATTTTATTTTAAATATAGTTATAATTGTGTTACTATTCATAAATGAATATTATTATTTGCCTGTCAATTATGAGCTTACAATTTTTCATCCATTATTAATTATTATTATTGATTATTGTTACTATATTATTAGGTGTCATATGATAATATTAATTTTATATGCTATTTATAATCGTGCATTATTAATTGTTCACCCATATTGGTTGCCACGTATATGACTATTAAGTCACAATCGTGATTTACATGCACGATTGTGACTTGTTAGCTCACAACTGTGCATTTTATTCAGTTTTTGCTTTTTTTAAAGGCCTTTTTTAACTATTAATTAATAAATAGGAATTTCCTTGTTAATCCTTTCATAACATAATTTAATTAAGATCTAATTATTTATTTACTTATAATTGAGTTATATTAATTCATAATTATTATTAGTTGACTGTTATTTATGAAACTTTCATCTCCACTAACTGTATTTATTATTAACTGTTGTGTGTTAAATAACTCTTGCGTCTTCCACTAACTTTTATTATTACTTCTGAACCAAAAACTGACACAAATATTATACGAAGCAGACAAATTCTACCACTAAATTTTGCTTATATCTATAACATTTACTGTAAATCTATCTACCTAATTAATAAATGATTCTGCATCTACTGCATTTGCATTTTATTATTAATGTATGTTGTTATTAACTATTAAGCAGTTCAATTCAGTTTATTCTTCTCCTTCTCTGGAACCTTCTTGTATGCTGACTCCTCAGGTTTCCTCTCTTTCTCTCCCATTGGCTCCTTCTCTTCTTGTTTTCTTTTCCCTTGGTCTGAGTTGTTAGTTTAAATATGTAAATGATTTATGTTCTCCTATTATGCCTAAAGTAAAAGCTTATCAAGGCTGCTCCATATGTATTTCATACTGGTTTTACGATTTATTTGTTTCAATTTCTCTTTTCACTTTGTTTCGGCAATTTTCTTGTAATGTCTTATAAGAGTTATTGCGCAGGAAAAGTGATTTTGCACCATCTGGTGTTGGTTCCAACAAAACTCATACCAAGGGGAAAAAAAAGGTCACTAATTAAATGTAATTTGTTGATGATGAATGTTGTAATTTGTTGATAATTAATATTGGTAGATTTCAATGATGTTAATACACATGTTTATGCCTAGCCCATGTAGATTTTAAAAATATCAAACTTTAGCAGGTTTTTAAGCTTTTAAAATTTATTGCCTATAATTCCTGCTCTTACCTTTAATTTTGGCATTTACGATAATTTTAATAATTTTTATTTTGCTATTAAATGCAGTAGTTGTCAACGTAAAACACTCTTATTATAAGAAGCATTCCATCACAGGAATTCCTTGGCATAGTTTGCCTTGCCTTGAATGTTTTTCAAGACACTAATGATGCTAGCACTCTAAGGATTTATCAGATTTTGTATATTGTTGTTTTATATTTACATTATGTTTTGTCCATGTACATTATGTTATAATTATCTATAGGATAACATTAATATAACTACAAGTAGCCTTATTTTTGCCTTTTTATTCATGTGAATGATCAGGAATGATTTTTTAATTTATATTTCTCGATATGATAATATGGTGTGGTGACAAAACAAGGTGCATATATAATTTTATCCTTTTCCCTTTTTACATTTGAGTGTTGTCAATTTTTATAATTAACACATGAATAACGGTTTAAATATAAAATTTTAAAATATATCTTTAAATAATGATTCAAATTAAATTATTTGTGATCATGATTCTTTAATTTCCTCGCACTGTCTTCAATAATATAAAAAAGAGATAGTTTTCAAGAGAACCAGACACACTTCTTTGCAAAAACTAATATTAATAGGTTTTAATTAATAAATTAATAAAACTAATCATCACCAACCAAAACTTTCTTGTACATTTTCATTATAACTAAATAAAAATAGTTGACGTTCTTGATATCCATAAATCAAATACACTTATTACTGTCGTAAGAATCTGACTTTTCATTGTAAATTTTGGCAAGACATTTTTTATCATTTTTTCGCTGTATTCTGAATAATTCACCCTCTTATAATCTTCTAGCTGCCAATAAGAGATTATGTTTAATTAAAAGATGTGACAAGATAATTATTTCTTTCCTGAAACGATTCTGTATGATTTCTTCTTTAAGCATATAAATGTTATGTTCTCAAAAGGTGTTCCTTAAGTAGGATGATGGGATGGACGACCACGCAATTCTATCCTATCGTCCCTTTCATTCGATGACTCCCATTCTTTACACCTTACCTCTCACTAATTAATTAATATACTTAATATTAATATATACTATTTAATAATAATATTATTATTATTAATATGCAATTCACGGCTATGACTTATTAGTCACAGCCGTGAAGAGCATTATATATACTTAATATTAGTATATAATAAGTAATAATTAATAATTAATATAATAATATATAGACTTAGTGATAATAGTTACATAATACATAAAATAATTTTTTATTAACCATGTAATTGTTTTAAATTAATTGTTCATTGTTATTAATATTTATATACTAATATTAAATTTAAATCTTAATCACAACTCTGTATTATTAATTGTAAATTTTTGTTAAGTTTTATATATTAATATCTTAATATATATACCTATTCGTGGTTGTGACAAATTATTATATTATTAGTTACTATATTAATATTAATGCTAGTTATATATATTAATGACAAGCCTGCATTATTAATTGATTATAATTGGTAATTATTATTAACTTTTGTATACTACTATGTTAATATGTATAGCTCTTTGTTAAGTTTATATATACCTCTTTAGTAATCATGCCTCTGACTAGACAGTCACAGGCGTGACTCCCGCAACAGTGGATGTTATTTGTTTTTTCATTTTTTTAACTTTTTCATTAATGTTGATTAATAAATAGGCATCTTCTTATTAATTCTTAAATAATATAATTTTATTTTTAATTTAGTTACAATTGTGTTACTATTCATAAATGATTATTATTAATTGACTGTCAATTGTGAGCTTACAATTTTTTATCCATTATTAATTATTATTACTGGTTATTGTTACTATATTATTAGGTGCTATTTATTAATATTAATTTTATATGCTATTTATAATCGTGCATTATTAATTGTTCATTTTAATTAATTTTTATGAACTAATATTAAATTTAAATCTTAATCATAGCCTTGTGTTAATTATTATTAAGTTTATATATTAATATTAAGTATATATGTTAGCGACAACAGTGCATTATTAATTGCTAATTATTATGAAATATTATATAATAATATAAGTTTATATAAATGACTATATAAATTAATTGTGTTATTTTTTACTAATATTAATTATTAATTGGTGAGTTAGCTAAAACCCATATTGGTTGTCACGCCTATAACCATAAAGTTACAGTCGTGATTTACATACATGATTGTGACTTATTAGCTCTCAACCGTGCATTAAAGTAAAACATAAATAAAACGAAAAGAAGAGCCTATACATAACTCTTTAATTTGCTTCTACTATATTGTCTAATACATATACAAGAGGCAATCTATTTAATAAACAAAGTAATGTAGGTTTGTCTTTTTTATCGTTCGGGTAAGAATCTAGATTAACTCACTATTATAAGAAATTTGTTAGGAAAAAAGGCTTAAGCAAATTATATGCTTCACGGGTGTGACATGTTAAGTCACTCCCGTAAAAAGGTGTCATGCGTGTGACTTAACATGTCACACCTGTGACATACAATATTCTTAAATTCTTTCCTTTATTTTGTTGTTAACAATGTGTTTAGTAAATCAAGCTACCCAGTTTTCTCTTACCCATTTGAATAAGAATATAGGTTAAGTCATTATTACAACAAATTTGTTAGGAAAAGATTAAAAAAACACTTTTTAAATACTTCACGACGTGACATGTTAAGTTACTCCAAAAGGGTCTCACAGGTGTGATTTAACATGTCACACCCATGACGTATTTCAATACTTTTTCATCAGTAGCATTAACTTGTTAAGTTTTTGCAGAAATACGCTATGTTTACTCAGAATACAAAATGTTCCAAAATATTTGCTTCCGATTTCAATGACAGACAATCTTTCAATATATATGCCAACTATTTAAACACGTAGTATTATAAATAAAATTTATTTGGTTGTTACAAATGAAATATACAAATAATTAATTTAGCTTTAATAAACATTTACTATGTTTAGAATTTTTCTAACAAATGCCTTCCTTTTATTTTGAATTTTGTTTCACAACAATTCCACTCCATTCCAACTCTGTTCCCTTCGTCTTGTTTTACTTGTTCAAAATGAGTAACAAAGAAACTATATATCCGTTAAAGATTTTGTCCAACTGACTTAGAAAAATAAAGTTGTTATTCAGTATCTAATAAAGGAAAATTGTCTATCACAAAACCAGGTAAGATATTTCTCTTTCTTTACTATTTCGTTTTTTTAAGTACGAAGAAGCAATGTTATATCATTATTACACAAAATAATTGCTTTAGTTATCATTATTTTCTACTTGATAACAAAAGAAATTTTGTACTAAGAATTGTATTCAACGATTCCTGAGAGATAATGATGACAATGTTAAGTTTGCTGTAAAAAATTTGAAGGCTTGCCTTTCTTGGAGAGAAAGCATAGTTATCAGTATTGCCATAATATTTTTTATACACCTTCTTCTGACTCGTCTATTTTTTTAAAAAACAATCGTCTTTCTGTTTCTTCCATTATAAATAAATGTTGATTTATCCAAAATAAATAACAAAAATGTTGCCCATACAAAAAATGTCTTCAAATCTTTGGAGCAAAAATTACAGCAGCCAATTCCAGATCATGGGTCAGGTAATTCAGTTCATAAGGTTTTAGCTGCCGCAAGGCATAAGTTATCACCTTGTCTCCTTGTATCAATATACAATGCAAACCCTTCCTTCAAGCATCACTGTAAACTGTATAACCTTCATCTCCCATAGGCAAGGTCAAGATTGGAGCACTTGTCAATCTGTGCTTAAGCTCCTCAAAGCTCTTCTGACATTCCTCCCTCCAGATAAATTTATGATTCTTCCTCAATAACTTAGTCATCGGAGCAACTATCATAGAAAATCCTTTAACGAATCTCCTATAATAACCTACAAGACCCAGAAAACTCTTCACTTCTGCCACTATCTTCGGTGCATGTCAATTCACCACTACTTCAATTTTCTTTAAATCAACATGCACCCCATCTTTCGATATAATATGTCTAAGGAAAGTTACTTCATGAAGCCAGAATTCACATTTATTGAATTTGTCATAAAGTTCCTTCTCCCTCAGTGTTTGCAACACTATGCTAAGATGTTTCTCATGTTCTTCCTCACTCTTGGAATAAACCAGAATATCATCGATAAACATTATGGCAATCTGATCCAGATACTCCCTGAAGACCCTATTCATAAGATCTATAAAAACAGTTGGAGTATTAGTCAATCCAAAAGGCATGACTAAAAACTCATAATGTTCATACCGTGTCCTGAACGCTGTCTTGTTTATATCAGACTCCCTAATTCTGAGCTGATGATAACCTAACCTGAGATCAATCTTAAAGAATACCTTTGCTTCTTGCAGCTGGTCAAATAGATCATCTATTCGGGGCAAAGGGTACTTATTTTTAATGGTCACCTTATTGAGTCTCCGGTAATTAGTACACATCCGCCATGTTCCATCCTTCTTCTTAATAAATAAAACTAGTGCTCCCCAAGGTGACGAACTCAGTCTTATGTACCCCTTCTTTAGCAATTCCTCCAACTATTCCTTGAGCTCCTTCAGATCAGCTAGAGCCATTTTATAGGGTGGTATAGAAATGAATGTGGTTCTGAGAATCAAGTCGATGGCAAACTCGATTTCTCTCACTGGTGGCAAACCAGGTAAGTCCTCTAGGAACATATATGGAAATTCTCTCATAACTGGAAAATCCTCTAACTTTCCTTCATTCACATCAGTTTCCACAACATATGTCAAGAAGGCTTCACATCCCTTTCCCATCATCCTATCAGTTAGCAAAATCGAAATGATTCTTAGTAATGCTGTTTTCCTGTCCCCTCTAAAAATCACCTTCTCACCATCGCCCAGATCAAATTCCACCTCCTTTAGGCTACAATCTAACTTCGAATGATACTTCTCCATAGCATCCATTCCAAATATAACATCTAAACCTTTTAGGTCTAGAGGTAGTAAGTTCACTACTAGTCTAGCACCATCAATGAAGAGCTCACATTCTCTATACGCTTGACTTATTAACACATTCCTTCCTAGAGCAGTACTAATAATCAAGGGACTATCTAAAAGCACAGAATTCACACCATGTAATGACATGCTTGCATAAAAAAATGAGTGCGTAGAGCAAGAATCAATCAAAACATATACTTCAGAACTAAATAACTGAGCCATACCAATAATAACTTCAGGTGCAGCTGCAGCTTCCTCTCTGGTCATGGCAAACACCCTTTCTTGAGCCTATCCCCTAGGCCTTCCTGGAGGAATAGCCTTCCTTACAGCTCCAGAACTACCCACCTCAGTGATTGGTCTGGTTCCCCCTGTTTCTACTCTCCTTGGGGCTTACAATTGCGACTCCTCTCGCCTTGTTACTTGGGGACAGTCCTTGATCATGCATCCCTTCTCTTCGCATCAGAAGCATGCTCCAAGTAACTTGAAGCACTCTCCCCTGTGAAGCTTTCCATAATGCTCGCATTAGGGGTTCATGTTCCTGCTCTTCTCCACCCTGTTATTGCCCCCTGTGGTTGAGACTTGCACTAAAGCTGCCCTTGGTTGCTAGTTCCTAGCCGAGGCACTACTCCCCACCTCACTCTATGTATGGAAACTCTTCATACCCCTCCCAGGCATTAGAGCACTCACTCCTTTCTTGGAAAACTGCTCCTAATTCTTACTCTTTTTGCTCACTTCATTCTTTATATTCTCCAGTTTTAAGCCTGGAGTGCAGCATCTACCAATAGTTGATAGTCACAGAAATTGTGGATCAAGACTTTCTCCTTGATCCCCGAATGGAGACCTCCCTCAAACTTGCGGCACTTGTCCTCCTCATTTGCCACAATGTTGGCCGCATATCGGGAAAGCTGGGTGAACTTTAGTTCATACTCACTCACACTCATGTCTCTTTGTGTGAGATTCAGAAACTTCTCTTGTACATAAACCATCGAAAGGTATTTATTCCTAAAGACGTCCACAAAATATCTCCATGAGAGTACCGAAGGCATAATTTGACTATGAGACACTAATTCCCACTAGTGGAGTGCATCCCTCTATAACAAGCTAAATGCATAGTCCAGTTTCTCTTCATCAAAGCACTTCATCCGAATCAGGAATCTCTCTGTCCTCTTCATCCATGCTTTAGCCTCTTTGGGATTTGTAGTCCCATTGAAATCTATAGCTCCATACTTGCCGAGCTTATCATACTGTCCAGTCATCTCCACTGGAGCTTGCATTGGAACTTGAAACCCTTGACCCATGGCATATGAGAAAGCCTGAGCAAAGGCTTGAAAGAATTGCGGATCCATGGGGTTTGCTTGAGGCATCGATGGAGGCACTTCCTGTTGCATACTAGGTGCCTCAGGATTTGGAGTAGAATGTGTCTCCGCATCTTATGGTACATAGGATTCATCCGTGCTCTCTTGGTGAGAGTCAAATCGAGTTAGAGCTCCTCAAGTTCTTTCTCGAGGCAGCATAATCACTCCTTCAATTTAAAACCATTCAAAATCTTTAGTTCATGCAAAATAATTTCAAATCATGTACAATAATTCATAACATTGCAAGTTGTTCATTTAAAATACTGCATGTTCATTTCATGTCCTAAACTACCCATTTTATGCCTAGGATACTCCTAAACCTAGTCGTACACCTGGACCTAAACCTAGGGCTCTGATACCATAACTATTGAACCCTGCTTCCAGAGCCTAACATTGGAGTCATGAGATGTGAGCCTAATAACCTATAGTTTCCAGAGCCCAACAATCCGGAGTTATGAAGCGTGAGCGGGCTTCCTTATGGGGTTATTTCAATGACTCCTCATTAGCCATCGTCCCATAAGGGTTATGTGTCCACACCAGTTAAATACCAAATCAAAATTTGACTTCTTCAAAATAATTGTAGCTCACTACCTCTTGTTTATTTTGAAACAAGAAGCACCTCATTCGGAGCTCTATAGCTCAAGATATGCCTAAAAATCCAAGTACGTTCATAACCCAGTTATGCTCTTCCAACCAATCCCTCATATTCTTTACATCAATATTTTTCAAATCTACATCAAAAATTACCAATTTTTTAAGGAGAGGTAGAAAAATGTATTAGGAATCTATTCCTTTAAGAATCGCTTCATTTGGAGGTCAAGTGATGAAGTTATGGCTGAAAGAATCAAGTATGATTATGTCCTTAATTATATTGTACCTCTCTTGGGAGAATTGGCATAACTTTCTCTGCAAACCTTGGATTGGGTTCATTATTAGACGATTTGAAAGAGAAATTCTAGATAAACAACTTTTGTGAAAACTTTGAAGTAAACTTCAATCATCTATAGGGTCAAAAATGTGACCAGACGATAGGATCAGATGAACAGTGCACCAGATGACATGATGTCATCACCAAGCGATATGACGTCACCAGATGATACGTCATCACCAAACGAAGCGTCCTCATCAGACGAAGCATCCTCACTAGACAAAGTGTCCTCATCCTCACCAAACGACACGTCCTCACTAGATGATACGTCCTCACCAGACGATGCATCCTCACTAGACGAAATGTCTTTACTAGATAATACGTCGTCACCAGATGATGCGTCCTCACCAAACGTCACATCATCACTAGATGATACATCATCACCAAACGATAAGTCCTCACCAAATGATGTGTCATCACCAGGCAATACGTCATCACCAGACGATACATCTTATACTCTTGAGCATCTCTACTTATAAGGACTATAACTTTTAACTTTGATATCCAAAAATTTCATATTTTATAGCATTGGAAAGCTAAAAAGACAAGCTACAACTTCCATGAAGACAACTTGTCAAATTCATCCTAGATCAATCCAGATTTTTCCCTAAAGTCAAAACACGAATTTTTCCCATATGGAAGACTTGAAATTTTTACACTATGCAAACTTGGAATGTTCTCAGCATAACCATTCAGCTACCAATATGATTTCATTAAACTCTCAAATCTTAACTCATTTGTCTCATAACTTTCAACTACATCTAATCAATTATAATTCCTATCTTCCTTTCCATAGTATCTCGTTTATGCATACATACATACATATATATATATATATATATATATATATATAACGATTTATGTTCCAAAATCATCAACTCAAGTTGATTGCTTCTTCACATATATCTAATTTCAACTCACATCATCTAAGCACCATTCACACTTCATTAACATCAAAATAATTAAGTTTTTACATCACTTTAGTGGGCATTTCGAGCCACCTTACATCATAGTCCAAAAAATACCAACTTTAAAAAAACAATAATTTCTCAAAATGCGACTAAAGCCTTGTTTTACATGATCTAACTTCAAAAGAACAAAATATGCAAATTGGAGTGATGCCTTGACTCTCGACTCGATCACTCGATATCTTGTTCATCACATATAAATGGAAAGGAATGGGCGTGAGCTTAAAGCTCGTGGGTAACATTTTTATAATCAGTAACAAGCAAAAACCCTTGAAAACCCTTATGATCATAACAAATTTTCATGAAAATCCATACAACATAAATTTCTCAACTTATATAAGTCAAACAATCATCAAACTTGTCAACACATGTAAACATATAAGCACATCATAATGGTTTGGGTGGATCCAAAACAGAACGTACTATACAATTTCCATAAGGGTCTTATGTAGCCGTGAACTAAGGGGAGTCCATGAAGGAGTTCCATGCCACTAGCGGGCAGACGGGAGAAGCATTTTGTCAAAGTGCACTTGACATACTTAGGGGATCACCATAAACCCACATAATCATGCATCTCACATGTTGGAAACTTGTTGCCTAAATGGCACATTTTCGAAACATAACTTCATAAACTTGATATCCTTTCAAAATAATTTCTATTTTTTTCATAGTTCATCCACGAACTTCATACACACACATATAGCACTTTCTCAAAGCATTTAAAGAACAATGAATGCACATTTTAAAAGTAGTTGAAAACATTTGTTTCTCTTTTCTTGAAAGAAACATTAATGGCTTATTATTCAATTATAAAAATGTAACCCACCTTGAATTCCTTGATTATAACTTGTTCGAATATGCCTCCCCTCTCGCTCCTCTTGTCTTTCTTGATTCCCTTTTCGTAGGAAAAACATCCCAAGTTCAAAAGGGGTTGCAAAATTGGAGATCCACATAGTACATTTACTAAAATTGATCCTAGAGTATCTAAACCCATGCATTTCCTAAGTGATGGAGGTCCATCTAGCCAAGTTTATGAAGACATTGCCAATATGGGCCTTGGTTCGGTTACTTCTAGTGCAAGTGATGGAGGTGACATTGGTTTAATTGATGACTAGCTTGATGAAGAAGATGTTAATCTAATCCTAAAGCTCCCGGTCTTGTTGAGGTTGGGACTTACAAATGTGTGATTTTAGAGGGCCAAAGTCCTAGTGCTTGTTCAGTTGAGAAGGCCAACTTTTGCTGCACTCTTTAATGATCTTCAAGCCTAATTTGAAGCATAATAGCTCAGCCCAAGTCCTAGTCAAATTCGACTAAGTTGTGAGATCAATAAATATTTATTTACCTTTTTTATGTTGGTTTTATGATAGTTTTAATTCAAACTTATTTAACTTCAATTATTGTTGTGTAACTTTCGTAATTAAGAGAGTTAAATTTATGTTTATGACCTGTTGAGAGGCCAATTCATGTAGCCATCCAACAGACCTTTCATTTTCATTTTTCCCATATATATGTGTGTAAGCTCTCAAAAGAAAGGGAAGATTTTCAAATTAAAATCGTGAGAGAGATTTGCTTTTGCAAGTTATCATCTTTATTTGGGTTTTGTTAGTTTCCAAAAACTA
>JANZLD010000235.1:37505224-37532870 GCA_026413575.1 Erythroxylum carthagenense | reverse complement strand
GAAATTTTAATATGTGACATTAAGATTTAATGACAAGTGTCATTGAAAATTGGGAGAAATTTGGAGACAAATAGACTAATTTTTAATAAATATGTAGTATTGTAAGCAAGAAGGCATTAGCATTTATTTATTTTTATTATTCATGACACTCACCATGCTTTTATCCTCCTTGTTTATAACCCACGATTTAACCAATTAAATGACAATTTCCTTTGTTTTTCTCTTAAACAAAATACTCTCTTCTTTATTCTCTCAAGCTACGACACACTCACTCTCACCCTCCTTACGTTGAGCTTGTGTTATCATTCTTCACCTTAAGACTTCAACACCTTGTTACCTCCCTCATGTTGATGAAACCCACTTCTATTCCATCTTGTTGTTGTATATATATATGATGATTGTAAAGAATTGGAGGAGCTAGGGTTTTATGGCGATTGAAGAAGCTTTGGGTAAATCAAGTAAGTATAAGCATCACTCTTCTTTAATTGTTGAATGAAACATATTATGATGATAGTTAACTGTTAAATGATCATAAAATGACGATGGACACATGCTAAAAAAGTGAATGAGGAATGTGGTAGATTCATGTCTTGCTTTTACATAGATGATGATTAATGATTCATAAATTGATTTAGAGATGTTTTAGAGTTGAATGAATCCTTAATGAATGTAGAAAGAAGTGCAAAAAAATTGAACGATGCATGGATATTGTTATATTATGTTTTTGATGCATAAAAACATGGATCATTGGTTGTTTTAGGAATGGATTAGATTGGGCATGGAAGTTAAAGAGAAGGCAAGTATAGTGTCTTGAAAAGAGAAGAACTAGGATGAAAGTTTAGAGGTAAAAGATAATGGTGTTTAAAGTGGCTGGAATATGTTAGCTGTAACAATTCCACTGGATATGCTTCTGTAATTTAGCAATAACTTGTTCTGTAGTTATCCAAATGAGATGGTTTTTGATTTGGATTAAATTAGAGATATATGGCTACATTTTGCATGAACACATCAAATTCAAATTCTGTCATTAAGAGCTTCGAATTTTGACTTGAATTTCAATACTGGGTGTAGGAAAAAGTGCAGAAAAAACAGGATACATATTGGGCTTTTGTTCTGTTTTCTTGATGAATTAATGTGAATCTCTTTGGGTGTTTATGTGATGATGTCAAATGAGTCCAAAGCTAAAGAAAGGGGTTAATGTGGTGTCTTGAAATGTGAAGGATCAAGGTGATAGTTAAAAGTGAAATGAAAGAGAAAATAAAGTTGAATATGTGCAGAAAATGGATGATGAATGCACATATATGTGTATGTTCTGTTATTAGTAATTATGATCAATCATGGGCTATAATTTAGTTATGGATGATGTTGAGTTGAAAGGGAGTTAGAATAATGGATAAGTGATGATCATTGAACTAGTAATGATAGATTAAGCATGAGGAATTGAATGTTGTAAGTAAAGAGTTAAAAAAAATTGATCTGAAACTTCCATAAGTTTTCTATACTGATATAGAGAGTTTTTGACAAAGTTGTCTTCATGGAAGTTGTAGATCTTTCTTTAAGCTTTCCATTGATAGACCTCCAAATAACCTAATTTTTGAAGCATTGGATTCATTACACATTCCTCTATCTCTCCATTAAAATTTATAGCTTTTGGTTTTGACTCGAAAAAGATTGATCGAATCAAAGTAAGGGTATCTATTGGAAGAGCATGAACTGGACATTTTACTGAACATGTTCTAGTATTTTGATGATATCTTGATCTGTAGGATTCCAAATGAGATAATTTTTAATTTGGAGTAAACTAGAGAAATAGGGATACAAATAATATGAGGAAGTCGAATTGTGATTCAGTCTCTAAGATGTTTAATTTCTGGATGGAAGTAATGTATAGCATACTGTTTTTGAATATGAACAGCCTAAAAAATTTTGTGGCATATCTTCCAAATTACTAAACCAAATTAAGTGATTTTTGTGTCAATGGAAAGATAAGACATAGAGGAACACTTTTCTAGAGAGAGTGATGACAAATTACATTAGTTTCACTTTCTGATTGAATGTGAATAGTAGACTCGAAAGTGTGACTTGGAAAACTTTTAAAGTGAGTCAACGAGAAAGGAATGGAGATTTTAATGGTTTTAGTGAGGAATAAACCTAAGTATAAATTATACTTAGATGAATTTTGATATGAGAATAACTTTGTGATGAAATTAATGGTAAAATACCTGGGATTGTTATGAATATGCATTGTACATATTTCATTTCGGGCATGTGCATTATTAAACACTTATGATTGTACAAATTGTGATGTATGTATATCTTACATAAATGGGTTGTGCAGGTTACATATCCACATTCAGGCGTTCCTAAAATTTGGAAGCAAATGTTAATCGGGAGCGTACTGTGAGTAGACCTAGATGGTCTCATTTCATTGTTTGTTTTGTGTGAATTTTGATATTGATTGACTACTGAATGTCTATATGAATGTGATTAATTGTATTGGTTTCCAGATAGGAGGTCCGATGATTGTGATGCTTGGTTGAAATATTGAAGTGTTACTTGTATGTGAATGAGATGAACTAAGTGTACGTAATTTGATGATAAATGTGTTTTGAATGAGTATTTGCATGTAAGTGAAAATATGATTCTTAACTTAATGTTGAATGCCAGACTAAGGTCCGATGATATTGGAATGTGATTGAATGGGAACATACAAATGTGATTGATGCATTTCATTTTATGAATGCATGAAACATAATGGCCATTGTGACCAAAGTAGACACCGATCAGAGTTTAAAGCTCAATAAGTGAAAAAGAGCCTTGAGCTCAAAAGTGATTTAGAGCCTTAGACTCAACGTTTAATGAGCCCTATATGGGACAATTATCAATGAGTCCTATATGAGATAGTTATCAATGGGCCCTATATGTGACAGTTTAGGCACTCGGTCACAACAAAGTAATAAATAGAAAATGGGTCTCATGTACACTGCATATACATAATACGAATGATTAAATTGTACTGATTGCGAAACGTGAAATGTTGTAAATGTGATTTATGTGTTATGTGATTGGATGAGCCATCGATAATGGTCACTCATTGAGTTCGCAAAACTTACCCAACATTTGCAAATATTTTTCCGGATAAAAAATACCCCATTAGGCAAACAGGAGTATCCCTACAGCATTCGAGTAAGGGATAGATGTTGGGATTAGTTCGCGTCTGCATTAGTGTTTTTCTTTTTTGTATAAATTTGTATTCTGCAATTTCTGTAAAATAATGTATTCCAAAATTTTTGTATAATGTATATACAATAGTTTTTATGGTGGAATGTAAAGATATTATGACTAAAGGGTTTTGTATTTGTAATGGCCCCAATTGACTATTGAAATTCTATTGATTGTGTTGTGTTGATTGAAAATGTTTATGAATGAAGTGGGAGTGAATTGGTTATTATTTCCGCATATTTTTGTTGTTGTTGTTGTTTTTTTTAAAATTATACTGATTTTTGAATGATTGAGTGCTCTAGCATGTCATTTTTACGAGGTATGGATTCAAATATCATCCAAGATGTCAGGCACGTATTTTGCAGGATTAGGATATTATAAACATAGCATGCCATTATTATATCTCTTTTGAATCGTCTGGATCGGGTAAAGACATTCATAAAAGGTTAGTCTCCTAACAGAAATAGGATGTCTGGAATGAGATTCTTTGCTCTTGTTAAGGTATTTTAATCTTGTGCTAATTACACAAAAATATAAAATAAAATTTAATAGAATATGATAGAAATTTGCGAGTGATTCACTGAGGCCAAATAGATGATACTATACATACAAATTTAAACAGAATCAGATTTCTGTTCCAGATAAGACCGAGAAAATGAGAATCAGTCCCAAATTCACCAATCTAGCCTCCTATATCTAAGAAACCGCAAATAACCCTCTCTCTCTCCCTCTCTCTCTCCATATTATATTTATAAATACTGTTCGGCGGCAAGCTTGACCCTACTGTCTAGAACACTGGTCTAGTCTCTCAATAATGGAGTCTTCTTCACTCTCACTCTCACTCTCGTCTCCAAATGGAGCTCCTCAGTTTTTTACACCCTTCCCAAACCACGAATTCATCTTCCGGAAACGTTTCTCTTCCCATTTCACCGATCAGAAGCGTTCCGGAATCATCTCCTTATCGCCGATTTGTCTGCGACCAGTGCTTCGGAGAGACTCGTTACCGCCGTTGCGTTCTGTATCGTCGGACGACGCTAGGCTTGGGTCATTTGGGGAACCGGAGGCCCCGAGTTTTATGGAGTTTATAACGTCTGAGAGAGTGAAAGTGGCGGCGATGCTTGGTCTGGCGCTGGCGCTATGTAACGCGGATCGTGTCGTCATGTCGGTGGCCATTGTACCATTGTCTCTTGCTCATGGTTGGAGCCCATCGTTTTCTGGCATCGTTCAGGTGAATTAGAATCGTTTTGAAGTTTACTTCTCTAAGATTTATTCTTTCTATATTTAGAGCATTTGGTAGTAGTTAAGTAAATGAATCCAATTTCCTCTATTGGTTTCTTTTTGTCCTGAGCCATCCAATTGATCCACTACTTGCAGGAATAAAAGATAACATGTTGAGTAAGAGAATGTATGGGAGATAACATACTGTAGGTAGATGATATCGCTGACAGTTGTCTGTTCTGGTGTCATTCTCAGTTATATTTGTTTTTTCTAAACCTTTGATAGATCGTTGTTGCAGTCGTCTTTCCTCTGGGGATACCTAGTTTCACCAATAGCAGGCGGAACTTTAGTAGATTATTTTGGCGGTAAGGTGGTGATGGGATGGGGAGTGGCCTTGTGGTCATTGGCTACCTTTCTTACTCCTTTTGCAGCCGAAAATTCTTTATGGGCTCTACTTGTTATGCGTGCTATGCTAGGCATTGCAGAAGGAGTGGCCCTACCTAGCATGAACAACATGGTGGCTAGGTATTGATGTTCTACTTCATTCATGGTTTATTTTGATCACTGCATTGTCATGAATTATAGACTTCATTCATGGCTTTGTCCTTTGTAATTATGAATTGGACAAGTCCAAATGATGAAGAAACTGTGTTGATTTTATTAATCAGGTGGTTCCCAAAAACAGAACGAGCCAGAGCTGTTGGGATTGCAATGGCAGGATTTCAGCTTGGAAGTGCAATAGGGCTCATACTGTCGCCAATCCTCATGTCCCAAGGTGGTATATTTGGGCCGTTTGTAATTTTTGGATTGTCAGGATTTCTGTGGGTTTTGGTTTGGTTGTCTGCAATATCAAGTACCCCTGATCGAAGTTCTCAGATATCAACATATGAACTGGAATACATATTAAGCGAGAGGAAGAAATCCTTTTCAGTTCAGAATAAACCTAAGACAACAAAAATGATCCCTCCTTTCAGGCGCTTGCTATCTAAGATGCCAACATGGTCCTTAATTGTTGCAAATGCCATGCATAGCTGGGTACTGCAATATATCACTTTCTGTTCTTTTAGATAATTATGCAATGAGCCCACTGAAATGTTCTTTCTATGCTACTCAAAGTAATGGTGTCTTATTATATGGTCATTGTAGCATATCTTTCCAAGTTTCATTTATAGCTACTATCTTCTTAAACATCACTTTTTTTTTTGGGGTCACTTTTACTAACTTGAAGTATTTGCAGGGGTTTTTTGTGATTCTTTCTTGGATGCCCATTTACTTCAACTCGGTATGGCCTAATGCTTACTTACGTAATATGTTGTCATTCTAATTGGCTAGGATGTAATCAAATCTTGTATATTTTTAAATTTAATACAGATAACATTTGACTGCAGATATATCATGTTGACCTCAGACGAGCAGCATGGTTTAGTGCTGTTCCATGGAGTGTGATGGCATTCATGGGATATTTTGGTGGCATGCTGTCAGACATGTTGATAAGAAATGGCACTAGTGTGACTTTGACTCGCAAGATCATGCAGGTGCATTCTACCAGTCATGCACCATGGCATCTGTATTAATACTATATGGCTTATAAATATAAACTGATTTTGGTAATGCATAACCCATTCTCTCTTCCCTGCGAGCATGGAAAATTTTAATAATCATTTTATTCTTTGGGATTTGTGTTAGGGTTATGCCAAACATTCATATAGGGGTTTTGGAAACTTTACTGTTAACTAACCATTTTACTTCCATGACCGCCCTTTATTCTCTAAATACCTTTCTTCCTAAAACAACTGTATGGGCTATGTTCTCTATTTGGATGCCCTCATCACGATAAGTTAAGGCTCTATTGCTGGAATGGGCCTGCACAGCACTTTTCTCACCCAACCCTCCTGTATCATGAATGACTTAATGGAAATTAATGTTCATTATAAGGTTGTTTACTGTTTCTATACTTGTGTCTGTAATGTCAGTTTCTTGCTCTTATATTAAGCATTAAATTTGTACTTCTCTGCAGTCAATTGGTTTTCTTGGTCCAAGTGTTGCTCTTATTGGTTTGACGACCGCAAAAATTCCATCAATTGCTTCTGCTTGGCTTACTCTAGCGGTTGGGTTGAAAGCTTTCAGTCACTCGGGGTTTCTTGTGAATCTTCAGGTTGGTCTGTTAAAAGATGCTATGTTAAAAATTATGAGAGAAAATTGTCATTTGTTCTTGACTTGCATTTGTTTCTACTTCCAGGAGATAGCTCCTCACTATTCCGGTGTTCTACATGGTACTGTACCCTGTCTACTACTTGAGTTCGATATAACCTGCCTACATGTATCATGTTATGATTTCTCCTGCAAAAGTTATTCTTAATTCAACTTTGGACTTCTACCATTGGACCAAAGAAATGGTAGCAGACCACAAGCTGACAACAATAAACTCTAGCATTCAAAATCTGAACGATGTTTTGGTTATTGGTTTTTGGTATAGGACTATCAAACACTGGTGGAACTTTAGCAGCAATTGTGGGAACAGTTGGAGCTGGTTTCTTTGTTGAATTGGTTGGTTCTTTCCAAGGATTTCTGTTGCTCACATCACTCTTATATTTTCTTGCTACCCTTTTTTACAACATTTTCTCTACCGGAGAGAGAGTTGATTTTGATGGAACAGGTTAGTATCGTTGATTTTTGCTTTCATTTCTTTTTCAAAATTTTCGATTGTCTGCATTTTTCAAGATCCCCCCGAAATTACGTTTTATCTTTTTACCTGTTATGGTTATCCAATTATAGTGGATTAGTATTAGGTCATTGTCTCATAGACATGTTGATGATAGTTTGAGAATCTTCTGTCCAGTTTGTTGCAACCCATGTACAGAAACAGTGTAACCCTGGTAGGATGCCCAACAACGCTTTATTTGTCATCCTTTATGCAGACATATTAAGACTTTCAATTTCCTATTATATCTATCTGATAGCTTACATAATTTTTGATCCACAGCACATTGACTGGAATTTACAGCTGTGACCAATCTAGTCTTAGCTTACGAGTTATGAAGGTGATTATGGACAGTGGTAGCATTATCCTTGGAAGTAGATTTAACAGGAAAGGAAAGGTTTGCTGGATGTGAAAATAATACCTCTGCACGTTGAGACAGAATTTTGTTTTCATCTTACGTTTCTTCTCCACCGTATCTGTATAAAAAAAATGTAGAGTTGACGTTCATCGACCGCTTGGATGTCTCTAAGTACTGTGGATGTGAGTGCATGAGATCTTACCAGTCTAGGTTATTTCATGTGTAAAGCTGTCTTGCGTAACACTTCTGTACATACTCTGCAGTCTTTTTATGGTTCATGTTAATAAAATTGGTATATTTGAATCGAAGTTCCCAATTCATGTCATTGGTAATTTGATTGGCTACCGCGGCAAGGATTAAATTTGATTTACTTTAGGATGCAATAAATTCTATGGCTGTAAATAGTCTATAAAAAGCAATGTTTTAGATATCAGATTGGTCAAAAGAAAAGATTCAAAGTTTAAACATTTCATTAGAATGAAACTGTTATAAAATTAATATATAATAAATAGAAATAAAAATTATAAGTAAAAATAAGATATTTTGTTAAAATAAAAAGAATATATTAATGTCCATTATTATATAATAAACTAATAATAAATTAAATTTAATAATTCAAATTAAACATAAAATCTAATATAAGATTTAAAATAATAATAAAGATCAAAATTGTATTTTAAAAAGAAATTGTGTCTCATTATTATCAAAAGTTCAAATAAATTACAAATCAGTAATGTATATAATTATTATAAATTATAAATTTGTAATGCATTATACTTTTAAGTTAAAAGATAATCAAAATAAGATATGAATTGAAGATCAATAGATGTTTTTAATTCGTTATTGTAAATACATTTTCTTCATTAATTTAAATTCAAAAATTAGTATGGTCAATACAATTAATATTAATTGGATCATTCTTTCTTTTCTTACTAAGTGCTTTAAATACATAAAAAAATCAATTATTAAAAATAAAATTTTAAAGAAGGGAAAAATTATAAATTACTTGTTTTCAACTAGGTCATTAAGTCTTTGATATTCCAAACGATTTTTTTTTGTATGAGTACATTAAAAAATGATCCAAATACGATTAAAACAAGATGCAGAAGCTGTTTTATTGATTAATTTAATAGCGACTTTTTTTTAATGTTGGAGTACTTTTACTAAACAATCTCCACTACTTATCTATATTTTAAATTAATAGTTATAAGAAATAAAAATTTATTTTTTTCGAAAGTAAAAGATAGGATTTAATTACAGAGAGAGTAAGACATCAAGTAGATTAAGAGGAGGTAAAGTAGTCCACACTCTTAGGACTGCATCAGAATGGCTACCAGTGGTTAAAACATGAGCAGGGACATTCGCAGACCGATAGGTAAAATTGCACTAAGTGATTGGAATCTCAGATAAGAGAGATTTATAGTCTTGAATAATTAAACCAAAAGCAGAAACATCATCAGGTTTATCGCTATTAATGGCTTGCACAACTAACTGAGAGTCGGTCTCTAATAAAACTTTGTGCTAGCCCTGTGCTTTAATCTAATTCAATACTTCCCGCATAGCAATGGCCTCAGCAACCTTGGCAGTGAAATAACCTGGGTAGCGCCATGCACGACCAGCTATGAACGAAGCGCTAGAGTTCCTCACTACACAACCAATACCCACATACCCCGGAGCACGTCCAGTGGAGGCATCAACATTTACCTTGAGCCAGCCGTCAGGGGAACAGGACTAACTAGGAGTACGGTTTACAGCTACTGGAGAGACATGTGGCTGAACTCGAATTACCTGCCATGCAGTCAAAACATCAGCCGCCAACCTTATAACTTAACCTGGATTCCCATGTTTATGTCGCCAAACCACATCATTCATATTTACCCAAAAAGCCCAACAAACCATTACACTAATACATACCTCCTTAGAATTTAAGTTAGCAAAAGTATCACCAAACCAGCCAGTAAAGGAAGCATCATTTGTGGATCGACAACCTAAGCTAGATTGCTGCCATACACTTAAAGCAAAGGGACATTTGACAAGAAGATGCAGAATTGTTTCAGAATCACCATGGCAAACCGGGCAAACATCCACAAGATCAACGTGGTGTACTTGGAGAACGCGACGAGTCGGCAAAATATTTACAATCACCCTCCAGATAAAATTCTGCACCTTGGACGAAACCTGCAGTCGCCAAAGGTGAGACCAAAGTGAGCTTGAGATGAAGAGTGGAGTATATGGATGTGTGAGTAATCTGCGATAAGCACTCTTAACTGTATAGTTGCCCTTAGACTCAAATTTCCAACATAATCAATCAACAACAGCAGAAGAACTCAAAGGGATAGAGAGTATACAACGCTTATCACGTTCATTGAACAGTGCTTGAATCTTCTCAACATTCCATTGTCGTTGGAGAATCAAATCGGAGACAAGAGAGAGTTGAGATGCCGTTGGTATGGGGGAAGAAATAAAAGAATTGGAGTCATCCAGTAGCCAAGGAGAGTCCCAAATCCTTATCTGTGAACCTGAATCAACTTGCCAATAAATATCTTGACATAATAAATTTTGGGGCTTCCAAATACTTCGCCAGACATAGTTAGGATTCGAACCAAGATCTGCATCAAGAAACTGACCATTTGGATAGTACTTGGCCTTAAGGACCCATACGGCCAGAGAGTGAGGTTTTGTCAAAAGGTGCCATCCTTGTTTTCCCAGCAACGCGAGATTAAACTCACGTAGTTTTCGAAAACCCAACCTGCCAAATGATTTAGGAGATGTCATACGATCCCAAGCAAGCCAGTGAATGCCATGGGAATAAATGTTGCCACTGCCCCATCAATAACGGTGCATAATGCCTTCTAGTTCTGAACATAAAGTCTTTGACAACAAAAAAAGACTCATTAAGTAATCAGGCAGCGCTTGAAGGATAGTTTTCAACAATATTTCTTTTCCGGCCCGAGATAATGTCTTGTTCTCCCAAGAGTTCAACTTTGTCCATAACTGATCTTTAATGTAGTGAAAGACTTCCTTCTTGTTGCGGCTTGTATGAGATGGCAAACCCAAATAAGTACCGAGGGTGTCCTTCTCCACAATGTGTAGCACAGAGAAAACTTGAGACCTAACTTGATGAGTGGTATTGACACTAAAAGTGATGGAAGATTTATTGACATTAATTTGTTGGCCAGATTCATCTGCATACATCTACAAGACCTACTTTAGATTATTGGCTTCAGCAATGTTGATCTTTATGAAAACCAAACTATCGTCGGCAAAAAACAGATGAGAAAGCAAAGGTCCATTTCTAGACACCCGAAATCCACTCAAAGCTACCAAATTGAACCGCCTCATTCACAATCTTGGAAAGACCTTCTGTGCAAATAATAAAGAGATAAGGAGACAAAGGATATCCCTGATGGAGACCCCTAGTCGGAAGGATAGGGGCAATCTTGTGATCATTTTGTAGAAGCCAGTATTTGACCGAAACCACGCTCAACATTACAAGAGCCACCCATTCATGTGAGAACCCAAATTTAAGAAGCATTTGGTGTAAGAACGAACACTCCACACGATCGTATGCCTTGCTTATGTCCATTTTAATTGCAGCTGAGAAATTATTACCTCTATTGCGCTTATGAAGAGCTTGCATAGCCTTGAAAGCTACAATACAATTATCCTATATGTTCCATCCGGTCACAAAAGCACCCTAGCTTTCAGAGCTAATTTGAGGGAGCAAAGACTTCAACCTATTGGCAATCATCTTGGTCACAATCTTTAGGAGCACGTTGTACAAGGCAATTGGCCTAAAATCAGCCATACTTGTAGGAGCTTGCTTCTTTGGAATCAAGACCAGCCCCGTTTCATTCAAGGATGCTGGAATATGCCACTGCTGAAGGATGGAAATGCAAGTACTAGCAACATCACCAGCAATCAAACCCCAAAACCCTTAGAAGAAGCACTGGTTGAAACCATCTAAACCTGGGGCCTTGTCAGCTTTCATACTAAAAACAACAACACGCACCTCAGCGGTAATATATGGAGCAAGGAGAAAATCATTTTGCTCCCTTGATACCAAAGACGGAATCATATCTGAAACAGAAAGGGAAGTACAATTTTGTGATGTAAAAATAGAAGTGAAGTAACATACCATTAAATCTTGGAGGCCCGAGTTCTAGTTGCACTGAGTACCATCCTCATCAAGCAGTGAGTCAATTCTATTTTTCCACAAGCGAGCAGTAGCTCGCTTGTGGAAAAAGTGGGTGTTTGCATCCCCTTCCCGAAGCCAAAAAGCCTTCACGCGTTGCTTCCAAAAAATCTCTCATTGGAGGAGAAGTTCCTAATATCGGTTCTGAGCGTCCGCAAAACGAGTCACATCCGTTGACCGTCAGCTGCCCCTAACTGAAGCCATGATTGGTAAACAGTTAGCCAATTCTTGCTTCTGATAGTTTCGAAGCTCCTTGCCCCATATTGACAATAGAGCATCGCGGCGAGCAAGATACTTGGAAAGAGTCATGCCCACCGTTTCAACCCAACAGGTAGTAACCAATTCCCGACAGCCCACTTCTCTGTTCCAATTATTCTCAAACCGAAAACGGTGAGTGTGTGGCCTTGACAAATAACAACGAAGCTGTAAGAGTAGCGGCAGGTGATCGGAAGAGGAAATATCTAGAACCACAGCTCGTGCTTAGGGAAATTTCAGTCTCCATGAGTTCGAGACTAAGATGCGGTCCAACTTTTCTTCGATTAGGTGCCCACTCACTCGACCAGATTCCCAGGTGAATGGGTAGCCAGACATTGGGAAATCATAAAGTGTAGCATTAGAAACTGCATTCTGGAATCCCTTAATTAAATGCTCAGGCTGAGCTCGCCCACCTCTTTTTTCTGAAGCCGCTAATATGTTGTTGAAATCCCCTAAACAGACCCAAGGAAGATCGCTATGTGATGCTAACAGATGAAACAATTGCCAGGAACGTGAATGCCTGCTTATGTCAGGTTCACCATAGAAACCCGTTATGCGCCAAGAGCCAAGTTAAGCTATTTGAACTTCGACATCAATGTACTTGGCAGAGGAACTGATTAAATTAACAGATAAACAACCCTTCCAAATGAAGGCTAACCCACCATTATGACCAGCACTATAAACATTTAAAAAACCATTATACTTTAACAAAGATTTTATTTCATCCACTATCTTGGAGTTACAAAAGGTTTCAATAAGAAAAATAAACTGTGGCTTTTTAGTTCTAATGATCTCCTATAAGGTCCTAACTACTCGTGGGTTGCCAAGCCCACGTCAATTCTAGCTAATGGTTCTCATATCTGACGACGGGCCTGTGAACCAGTGCCCGCCAAGATCTCGTGTGGTGAAGCTGAAGTGCTGCCCTATTCAATATGCCGCTCATCAACTGGATGAGGCACCAGTTGCTCAGAACCCATCCTCCTACGCTTCGGATCAATAATCACAATATCAGCAGTCGAATTATTGGTCGAAGCCCTTCCAGGAACAGGGTTGTCATCTGCCTGGAGCCCTAAAGCGACAATAGCAACAGTTTCGTGAGCGCCCTCTGGATGGTGATTAACAAAGAAAGGCTGAAAAGTCCCTGGAATACCATTCGTCGACCAGTCCCTACCACTATCCTCCCTCAACCACCATTCACCAATCTTCAGTTGTTGCCTGTGGGTAGAAGCACGTATTTCTGGCCCAAATTTTTTGACCAAAGGAGCATTACCTCTGTTCGAAAGCCCCCTATAATACCGTTCCATATGCCCAAGGAAACCAAACAAAAAGCACATCGAAGGCAGTCTTTCGTACTCCAAAGTAGGAAAAAACCAGTTACCTTCTTTAGCCCGTAATTTCAGTGTTTGCCAAATTGGCTTGTATACATCATGTTCATACCTCAAGCGCATATGGATCGACGAGGGCTTTTAAAATTATTTAGGTTAGCCACCAAAAAACCACCTAGTTCATCCCCCAATCTCTTGGCCACCCTTTCAGTCATAAAACCCTCCTCTAATTTGTGTATCTGAACCCACAAAGGAGTGGTGTATAAAGGAACTGCAAAAGGAAGAGTGGACCCATCCATTTTACCAAGCAATAGGAGTTGATTATCAAAAGTCCAAGGAGCCATTTCTAACACACGCTCAAGGTCCACAATATGATATAATTGAAAGATATAAAGACTCTGACCTTCTTCCCTCACTAACATCCCCATGAAAGGTCGGCAAAGGGAAGCCAATGTTTGCTTCATAGCTTGGAAGTTTATGGGTTTGTCTGTGTAAAAACGCCCAATTAAACGGAACAAAGGGTCAATAACCACATCTAGATCGCCATCGTCCTCAAATACGATGCCGTTGTCTGCTTCACCCTTAACGGATAGAGTTGCCATCTTGACCAAAATTTGATCGTCGTTAGCCATAAAATCCTAGGTTAAACTTGCCAAGAGACAAGACAAAGAAACTCCTAAACAAGCAAGAGACGAATCGTTGAATCATATACTATTAATAAGTAAACGCTGAACTAAAAGTATAAACTTGGCTGCATTTTTTATTATAAGTTCTTTCTTTCTAGATGATCTATCAAAACTCTATAAATCTTCACGATACTTTGCCTATGATTATTGTTCAATAGAGAAAATAATTTTGGATTTAATCATATCAAGCAGATCGCCTATAATATTATTTGTATACACATCTCCACTATATAAGTAATAAGGATTGAGAAAATAATATGCTAAGTGGATCCTTTGAGTAAGATGTTTATCCTATCGTCGATTAAGAATATCTATATAAGACTTGTACAATTTCTCTTACCCTTTAAAAAGATTTATAATTGTTTTTTGAGCTTTATACATACCATCATATATATACCCTAAAGATAACTCCTCATCTAAGTCAACAATCCTCAGCAACTTTATAAGCGGAGCCACAGTCTTCACAATGATTAAACAAACATCCTCAAATTTATTATCTAGAATAATAACACACATTTCTTTCCTTTTACATTTTTTGATATCCTATGACTTAAAAAATGTTTACTTGTTACTAAATTTTGAAGTAGTTGTTTATGTTCATAAACAATTTTCAAAGTAATCAATATAGTTAGAACTTTTTGCTTTCTTAACCAAGACAAACATTTGATATTATTATACACAAAAATTGTAATCTTCCATACATGTGAAGCAAGAAAAGAAATATGGTATGTACTACTAATATCTTTTAAAATAAAATTTGTACAATGAGCAACACATGGAAACTAATAAATATGCTCATACTTTGATTGTAATAAGTATCCAGCATAATTACCTGCATTATCTGTGACAAAATGCACACCATTGTTTGGTTTAACCCACTTGACAATTTCAAAAAATAATTTAGATAAAGCCATAATAGAAGCATTAATAAACTTGATAAAAGTTGTTCTAATTTTACAATAAAATAAGAAATTAATCAAGGTTCTCTATCTTTGATCAGTCCACCCATCTACCATAATAGTAAATCTTGTTGATTTCTAACTAGACTTATATGTATCCACAAATCAACTGACATTATTGTTTTTAAATCTTGAAGAAAAAACACACGAATCTTATAATAAGAAGATGTTTTAAATCCTGGACCTATTGTTGTTATAACACCTATTACTTCTTGGAAATATGGAGCATTTCAAGTATTTAAAGGAATACATGAATGATAGAACCATCTAGCCTATGCTTGTTTACATCGCAAAATAATATCCTTATCAACTAAAACATTTTTTTACACTAGGCTGAGAATTATGAGTAGTACTTGGAGGAAAACAAGAATCTACGTCAATATTAGCTTTCCTTTTTTCCTTTATCTAATATTTTTGGTTTTGCATCATCTCTAAAAGTTATATCATGAGTCTCTTTATTTTCCTTTTCTTTTTTTAACTTGTTGCTGTAAATAATTTCCATTCCTCTTATATACATTAAGTGGTAGATTTTTGTAAGAAACAAAATTACCCTTAGCACTAACAAGATATTCTTTCATTTTATAAATTTCTCCCCCTTTAAATATTCTACCATAAAACATAAAATTATATTGAATATTCCCATCAAATTCCTGAGAAAAAGAAAAATAATTCTATGTTAGACCAGACTTACTACGAGTGGACGATACTATGTTCATCAAATCATTTTTTGAGTATTCCATATTCTCCATTATAATTTAACCTAAAAAAATGAGAGAAACATATATTTTTTAATTTTGTACAAAAATAAGTCACAAGATAATGAGTGAAAGAAGAAAGATGAAACGAAAAGATAAAAGATAAAAGATAAAAGTCTGAAATCGAAAATACCTCTTGACTTTATCTTTTTGATTATTGCATCTTTTATATCTATTTGACAATATAAGATTTGAATTCAGTCATCACAACCAAGAAAAGAAATAATAATAAAAGGATACTTAACTTGTGTCAAGTACACAAGGAATCAAAGTATATTAGAAGAAATAGAAAAGATGTTGAAAAAGAATTGAAAACATTTAAGAAAATCAATTCAATTTGGAACATAACGTGAAATATTTTTTGAGATTGAATATATCTAAAAAGTCAAAAGTTAAGTATGATTAAAGAAGGATAGTCATAAATTATCCCAAAAAAAATTACTTATCTATACTAGATTACTAGTCCTTTAAACATTCTTCTTTAAGTTAAAGTTTAAACATCATTCTTTAGCATATATACTCTCATATTATCATAAACAAAATCACTTATCTATACTAAATTACTAATCAATAACTCCTTCTTTAAATATACTTCTTTATGGTTTAAACTTCACTTTTTAACACATTCTTAACTTATCCTACACAAAATTATTTTTCAATACTAAATAACTAATTATTAACTTTTAAGTGTTCTTCTTTAAACATACTTCTTTAAAGTTTAAACATCACTCTTTAACATATTATTAAATTATCTAAACAAAATCACCTATCTATACTAAAATACAAATTAATAACTTTTTTAATTTCCTTCTTTAAAGTTTAAACATTACTTTTTAACATACTATTAAATTATCCTAAACAAAATTACATAGGTATACTAAATTACTAATTAATAACTTTTTACTTTCCTTCTTTAAATATACTTCTGTAAAGTTTAATCACCATTCCTAAACACACTCTTAAATTATCCTAAACAAATTTCCTTATCTATGCTAAATTAATAATTAATAACTTTTTGTAGGGTCCTTCTTTAAATATACTTCTTTAAAGTTTAAAAATGACTCCTTAAAACACTCTTAAATTATGCTAAAAAAATTTCCTTTTATATACTAAATTACTAATTAATAACTTTTTTAGTGTCCTTTTTAAAACATACTTCATTAAAGTTTAAATAAAATTATTTTTTGTTTTGGTCGACAAATACTAATAATATAATATTATTAATGTCCTAAAATAATTGAAAATTATATCTTTTTCTTATTTTTTTAAGTTTTTCTATTTATTTCAAATATGATCTAAAATGTAACATAATTTGGAAAGTCCATAAAAAGTAATTACAATTTAGTGATTTACAACTTTCTCATCTTTAAAACCAAATAGAATACTATTAGTAACAAAATTAACAAGCAATGTGTGATATTTCTATCTTGAAAGGTGGCTAGAAGCTCATCACTAGACATTAGTGGTAGAAATCGCATCTCTTGCTTCTTTTGCATTTATCTTCTTCCTTTTGTTGTTTAGTTTGTTCTCTACACATAAGGCGATGTTACTAGAAATTTTAATAGGGTATAAATATGTATGTTTTTCTCTCTTTTCCTTATTTAAAATTTTTTAAAACGTTGGTTTAACCTTAACCCACGGATGATTCTTTATATTTTTCACCATGCCTTCTCTATCTTCGTACTTCTTATATATCAATTGACTATGTTACTTTCATGATTTGTCTTTGCATGTTGTGAGGATTCCTCCTTATTATATCCTTAGTCTCCATCTGTGAGTCTATTTATTAGGAAGATTCTAATTTGCTCTGGTGATTGAAGTGCAGTGGGTATGTAATTTCTTTGCGATTATTTCTTTGATATTGCCTAGATATAATTCTAGTGCTTTATTTCCCTATTTAGTTTTATGATTCTTTGATTTTCCATTGATATTTGTTTATTGGACTCATAATGGGATCACTAGTTCTCCACTCACGTTATGAAGCAGGTCTAAAAGTGACCAGTTAGAGGAATCTTGCTCAAGCTTTAGGAGGAAGACTGTCTATTGCAGTGCCTATTAGTAACCTAGTTCTTGTTAAAAAAGAAGAACGTATATTTACAGATTGTCATGATCCAGAGAAAACCAATTAGTATATTATTTAACTAGCTAATTTTCATTTATACTAATTAAAAGTAAAATTTGAAATAGAAATTAGGCCAATTTGAATCCAGTTGAACCAGCTGGTGCATTCCATTTTTAAAATCATTGATAAAAAGAAGTAAATAGTTTAAAGCATTTGTTAAACATATAAGCCTACTGGATAGGTGCTAGTTCGATGCATGACTAAGTCATGTCACAAACTAATCAATGTTCAAATGAATCTTCTATGCAAAGCTTTCTAAGTAGGCCAGACTATAAGAAATGACCCTCAATACTCTCCAATTCTAATTGACTTTCATTGCCACATAACCAGGCTATTTTTGATTAGGATATCATCTTGTCTCTAAGGCTATTGTAACAATTGATTGGTTAACTTTGTCTCCAAAACATACAATTAAATATTTGAAAGCAATAGTACGTAGTTTACTTCTTAGGTTTGTAATGAACTTGACGTTATTTTATGCCTTAAAACTAACTGTTTATACTTTGATAACAAAATAATTTAAAGATATTCTTGATAAGTGCTTAAACAAAATAAAACTAGATTAATAAAAACAAATTAAAAAAACATGCAAAAATGGGAAATTCGGTAGGGACCCGACTCTTTAGTTCAATATCGACTTACACCCTAATTAAGTATATTTCTTTGATTTGTTGTTCTTAAACCTCTCCTAGCAACTACTAATCGTGAGTTAATAATTAACTCGAGTTTTCCTTTAGGTTTTGTTTAATCAAGATACGATTGTTAATTAAACCTAACTACTGAATAACCTAGGATATGATCTCTAGATTTAATTAGGCAGTAGCTTTACGAATTAGGAAAACCGATTAATCAAGGCAACAACCACATACGATGCGTCATTTAACCTAGGTCATGTTATCCCTAATGATTACGAATCATTAGTCGCTACACATGAATTTCAACATAACAATTACGAATTATATCAAAATTCTAGTATTGAGTTTGCAATTAAACGATTCAATGAATGCATTCGAATCATCTTTTTTCAATACCCAATGGGTTCATACACAAATATCTGAACAATAACAAGAATCTTATTATCTATATGCAAAATGCAAATCAATTAACACAAGATAACATAATTAATTCCTAATGAGGGAAAGAAACAACAAAAACAAAGAAATAGACTTAACTCGAGTCATCGATATTGACATCGATGTCACCTCCAAATTGACATCATGATGTCTAGCCTTCCATGGGTCTCTCCCAAAAAAAGATTGAAGATGCGAACTAACTATGATTCAATAGAGTATTCAGAAAACTTCCCTTTACTGGATCTTATGGGCTTTCTTCAACAATCCTCGTTTCTTCTTCAACAACAAAAAGAATTCAACACATAAATCAATACTATATATGAAAACCAAAAACACACCAAGAAAGAGTAATAAAGAAACCGAAGGAAAAAAAAGCAAGAAAGAAACAAACTTTAGTTTTAGAGGAACTCACCTAATAGAAGAGGAAGTCACCGGAGGAGGAAGAAGACCGAAAAGCGTCGAAGAAGAAACGAAAAAGATGAATCAGAGGGGGGGCAGGCGTTCGGGTGTTTTAAACCTGATTTATAGACAGAATTTTCTGTCGTTAATTTCCGTCGGAAATTTTAAATTTTATTATGTCGCCTTTAATTCCCGCTTTATTTACCGATGGTAATGGTTCCGTCGGTATACTTCCCTCCCTAATAATTTCAGTGTAATTATTGACGAAAATTTTTTCCATTCCTAAAGTTCGTTGCTAATTTTATCAGGACAGTTTCCTTCCATTTTTAGCGACAGAAATTAGAACAGTTGCTAAACAAATTTTTTTCACGTCAATTTTAGCAATAGAAATAGGTTTTCTGACGCTAATTTCAGTGTAATTATCGACGGAAACTTTTACCGCCCCTAAAGTCCATTGCTAATTTTTCCAGGATAGTTTCCTCCATTTTTAGCCACAAAAATTATAACGGTCGCTAAATGAATTTTTTTCACATCGATTTGTTTCTATCATTAATTTGCTAAGCTTTATTTTCCATCGCTAATTTTCGGTCGCTAGTTTCTATTTTTCTTATAGTGTCAGTATCCATTTTGGTATTTCCTGCACCTCCATATCTTTCCTAAATTATTTACTGAAGAATTCTTGTGCAATTATTTTCTTATTCTCCCGGTATAAAAATCATTGCCTTGCCTTATCTTCTAATTGTTTTATGCAATTTTTGTTTCTTCTTGCTTTAATGGAGTTTATATAGTAGCTAGAGTTCTATCTAAACTGGGTGTTAATGATTTCTAAGGAGTTAGGCAAGCTTCTTCCTTCCTAAGCTCTTGATATCCTAGTCCTACCATTATTCTTTTCTGGCACTTCAACAGTTCCTCTAAAGCCTTATTCTTTTCATCTTGCCTTGCGTTTGTGTTTCCCTTATTAAGCTTTTTTAGGTTATCCCTCACTGCCTTAAGTTTCTAGTAGAGTTTGAATCTTATAGAGCCTTCCACCTTCTTCTTCATTCCTTCCCTTAAAGATTTTTTGAATTTAGGATGTTATATTAAGTGATTAAACACTCTAAAGGGGGATCTTCTCTTTTCCACTTAGATGCTCAAGATTATCACTATTGTTTTATGATTTGCACTTTTCCCTTATTTGCATCATAATCAATTCACCCATTCTATAAAACTTTAGAAGGAAAGAATAACATGAATTACTTTGGCAAACAAATGACTTTCCTCTTTGATAACTTCTTTTCTTTTATTCTATTTTTCTTTTCTTTTCTTTTTCTATTTTTATTTTCCTTTTTATTTATAAATACAAAAAATTTAAAAACTTCATCAATGATGGATTTCATTGATAAGAGATAAAAATCACATTCTATTAATTATAACTAACATGAATATATGTGCACCCCCACACTTATTCTCTTGTGCAACCATAAACATCAACAATCGCAAATGCTCCACTAGCTTTTGTTACGTTAAGGGACCATAATGTGGTTATCATAAATAAAAGGCTAATAAATCTTAAAGGGTCTTAATGAAAAGAAAAATCATATCATTAGGTTAACTATTTGGATAATGTAACTTACAAAATAAAAATGCCTAAATAAAAATGCCTAATTTATTTTCATATTAAAGCATGTGATAAAATTGTGGTCTCGAATAGAAAATCAGGGCAAATTCATGATGAACATTTCATGATGTCATGAATACCACACATAAACAAAAGACAATGAGACTAATATAGATATGTCAGTCTAAAAGGCTCAAAGTCTCATTGACTTAGGTCTATACACTAGCCACTACTTTCTAAAGAAAACATATATTGACCAATAATCTTAGTAAGAAATACATGCCTAAGTAGCCATAAAATTTTACTCTATAATTTTAACTATATAATCATAGAAGCAATAGAGAAAGAGAGAATGTTTTTTAACATGCAAAAAAAACTTTAAAACACATAAGAAACAAACTTTAAAACACATATGACAAACAAGATCCTTACCCCCAAACTTAGAACTTATATTATCCCCAATATAACGTTAAATGTAAGAAATGAAGCATTTAACAAAAACAACAAATGATAAATTGTAAAGGAAAAGGAAAAGGAACAAACTCCCTTTGGATTACCTACCAGGCAATGCCTTTGTTTATTGTCGTTGGCTTGACTTATGTTTTCCTCATCATGTGATAAAATTTTAATCTTTAAGGATCATAGCTTTTGTATTCTCCACTTGAAATTCTTCAAGATAAGGCTTTAATTGATGACCAATCACATTCAGTGTCCTCCATATTTTTTGATTCTTAATATCTACACTACTATAAGGAGAGACATTAGTAACCATAAAAGGATCGACCTATTAAAGACGTAATTTATGTGGAAAAAGTTTATATCTAGAATAATAAAGAAACACTCTTTGACCAACAATAAAGATTTTTCTAGAAACATCAAAAGCTTCGGTCTTCTCCTTAATTGAAACTACTTTTAGTTTTATTTGTACCTTTCTGCTTAAAATCCTCTTATGTTGAAGGGTCAATCACATTAATTCCAAAAATAGAATGATCATTTGGGGGTAGTTCATAAAATGAAATTATTACAATGAGTAATTTCCCCATCAAATTCCATTATGAAGGTACCCTCACGAACATCTATCTTAGTGTAGGTAGTGTTAAGGGATGATCTACCCAATAAGATAGGTATGGGATTATAAGAGATTTCATCATTCATATATATTACACACAAATTGCATAAACACTAATTCATTTACCTACACCAAAACAAGATCAATCAACCCATTTGGATATGCATTAGTATAATTAGCCAATTGTATGATAACACTAGTTTCTTTTAACAGGCTTAAATTTAAAGGATTATAAATGGATCAAAGTGTAACATTACTTAATGAACCTAAATCTAACATTGCCTATTTAATAATAGTGTTACCAATTTTACAAGGAATGGTAAACATGCATGGGTCCTTACATTTAAGAGGTATTTTCTTTTTAAAGACTACAATAATTGTTTCAACCATCCTAATCATTTCATTACCTCTCAACTTCCACTTATTGGTACATAATTTGTTAAGAAATTTTGTATATCTCAGTACTTGCTTGATTGCATATGACACTAGTATATTCACCTCAACCATTTGAAAAATCTCCTAAATCTCCTTAACCTTATCCTCCTTATTTTACTTTGCTAATCTACTAGGGAAAGGCAAAGGGTTAGTCTTAACAACAATTAGAGATGCAACATTTACCTTTAAGCTAAATGATATATCTCTTTCTCCTTTAAGATCCTTCTCAAGTTCTTCTTCACTAACCATCATTTGTGTACTCCTCTCAGGATCCTCAAGCTTCCTAACACTCCTTAAGGTGATTCTACTAACATTCTTCATATTTATCTCAGTTTATGAAGTCAGTTTAAACTATTGATAGCCATTTCCATCTAGCTTATCTGGTTCTCTAAATTCTAAAGGTTAGCCTTAGTCTCCTGGAATTTAGATACTCTCTTTTATAGAAACTACTTTACATCCTATTGAAGATGTAAAGTGCTAGTGGTAGGAGGTTTAACCATATATTCTAATGACATATTTGAGGTAAAGGTGGAGGCCTATTATCTATGTTAAAATTTTTGTTCACCTTATAGCCTATGTGAGAATTAATGCTACTAGTTATTCCCTTATAACTCAGGTTCAGATGATCTCTTCAACCTTGGTTATACACCTAGGAATATGGGTTGTATTGAAGGGAAACTTTTCCCCTACAACATTGACATACTCTACGTTTTCATCTTGCAGAGTTGGACACACTTCTTGTGGATGATTTGCAATTGTATATATCCCATAGACTTTCACATTTGCTTGCCCTATAGTAATTTGTCTAAAAAAGGATTTTAGTTCATCTAAACAATATTCTATAGATAAATTGCTTATATCATTTATCTAAAAAGCATCATTATTAATTCCAAATTATTGAGTGTTTGCCACCATATGCTTGATTAAAGTTTTGGCCTCTTTTTTACATAGTGCTCCATCACTTGCTGCATCTTCTAAACTTTTATCCATAAGCAATAATCCTTCATAGAAGTATTAGATAAGGATTTGTTCCATGATATTATGATGAAGGCTACAAGCACGCAACTTCTTGAAGTATTACCAATACTCATAAAGGGATTCTATATGTTATTGCTTTATCTCACAAATATCTTTCCTCTTGATTGATGTCTTTGATGCCAAAAAGTTCTTCTCCAAAATTGTCTCTTCATTTTGATCTATATGCTTACACTCCTTATAGGAAAATCAAAAAGTCAATGCTTTATTGCATCCTTCAGTGAAAATGGAAAGGCTCTCAACATAAAATGCTCATTCATTCCCTTTAAAGGTTTCATAACAGATCATTTCAAGCTCCTTAAGATGCCTATGAGCATCCTTACCTATAAGACCATAAAATTTAGGCAAAATATTTATCATTCCATACTTAAGATTAATTTTTTTCTTTTTTACAAAAAACCAAAATTTCAAAAATTATAAAAAAATGCACCAAAAATTTGAAATAATAATAACACTCTCCAAATAAGTTTTTAGCTCAAAATAATTCACCAAAAATTTCAAAATATCTGCAATGTACAAAAATTGTCAAATCATATTTAATACACTCCAATTAAATCCACAATTTTCATTTATAAACCAATTTACCTGGAAATACCAATGAATGCATGTACAATCATATGAATGTGCAAAATAAATGTGTATGTCACAATTAATTTATGCATGACGTGCATTTTCCTAATTTCACAATACTTTCTCATAAATTACTATTCTAGCCTTAACATGGGTATTGGGATGTTACAACAACAAAAAATTTTGTCATCGAAATTCTTACCTAAATGATCAAATGGGTAAGGGTATTGATTCCTCATGTGTTCCTCCATTTCCCATGTGTCTTCTTCACTCCAATGATTTTTACAAAGGACTTTCACCATTGGAATCACCCGGTTCCTCAATTGCTTATGCTGATAGCCAATTATCCTCATAGGTTCCTCAACATAGATCAAATTACTAGAGACTTCAATCTCTTGATTCGGTATCACATGAATTGGATTTGAAGGATATCGCCTAAGCTTGCTTACATGAAACACATTATGTATCTGAGCCATTTCCAAAGGTAAGGCTAACTTGTAAGCCAATGGTCTAATTCTTTCAATTATCTCATATGGACCAATATACCTCGGACTTAACTTACCCTTCTTGCCAAATCTTAGTACACCTCACCAAGGTGATACTCTTAGAAATATTCTGTCACCAACTTGATACTCCATATCTCTCCTGTGTTGACCCACATAGCTTTTCTATCTATCTTATGTCATTTTAATTCTGCTACGGATCAATTTTACTTTATCAACGGTGTCCTGAATCAACTCTGGGCCTTCGATAATTCTTAAACCCTCTTCATCCCAGCATAGAGGCGAACGACACTTCCTACCGTACAACACCTCATATGGAGCCATACCGATACTACTGTGATACTAATTATTGTAAGCAAATTCAATCAAAGCTATATATTTATCCCATGCTCCCTGAAACGTCAAAACACAAGCTCTGAGCGTATCCTCGACAGTCTTGATCGTTCTCTCACTCTGACCATTTTTCTGAGGATGAAAGGCCATACTGAAATTCAGCTTAGTACCCAAAGCTATCTATAAACTACCCCAAAATCTTGAGGTAAATCTAGGATCCCTATCCGAAACTATAAACACTGGAACCCCATGTAACCTCACAACCTCATTCACATGTCGTTGAGCTAACTGATCTAGTGAAAGATTTTCTCTCACTAGCAAGAAATGAGTCGATTTGGCCAGGCTATCCATAATGACCCAAATGACATCATGTTGCCTCGGAGTCCTTGACAAACCCATAATAAAATCCCTAGTGATTCATTCCCATTTCCACTCTAGAATAGGTAACGAATGTAATTTCCCAACTAGAGCCTGATGTTCAACCTTAACCTGTTGGCAAGTTATACACTTAGAAACAAATTCCACTACTTGTTTTTTTATGCCAGGCCACCAGTACTTTTGTTTCAGTTTGTTATATATCTTGGTAGTACTAGGATGCATAGCATAAGCTACTAAATGTGTTTCCTCTAAAATCTCTTTCCTCAAATTATCAACGTTAGACACACATAGTCTTTGCTTTAACCTCAAAGTATCATCTCTCACTTCAAACTCAGAATCTGGATTCACTTTCAACTTCTCAATTAACTTCACTAAATCTAGATCTCTACTCTGAGCCTCTTTGATTCTTTCTACCAAAATAGGTCTCAACTTCAATGTAGCTATCGATGTATCATTTTTCTCTAAATTTAATTCAATATTCAATACTCACAACTGAACTAGGTTCAGTAACCTCGATAACTGTACTTGTGCCACACTACTGTATGATTTCCTACTCAATGCATCAGCTATAACATTAGCTTTGCCAGGATGATACTTAATTGTACAATCATAATCTTTTAATAATTCAATCCATCTTCTCTGTCTCATATTCAACTCTTTTTAGTTCAATAGATATTTCAAACTTTTGTGATTAGTGAACACCTGAAAAGTTTCTCCATATAGATAGTGTCTCCAAATTTTCAAAGAAAATACTACTACAGCAAGTTCCAGATCATGAACTGGATAATTAAATTCATGGGGCCTCAATTGTCTCGATGCATATGCTATTACTTTATCATTCTGCATTAGTACACATCCTAAACCTTTATATGACGCATCACTATATATAACATAACCTCCAGAAATTGATGGGATAGCTAACATAGGCGCTGAAGTTAACAGATGCTTTAGCTCCTCAAAATACCTCTGATAATCATCACTCCATCTAAAAGGCACATTCTTTCTTAGAAGTTTTGTCAAAGGGGTCGAAATCAGTGAAAACCCCTTGATAAACCTTTTGTAATACCCAGCTAATCCAAAGAAACTCCGAATCTCAGACACATTCTTCAGAGCCTCCCACTTCATTACTGCTTCTATTTTCTTTGGGTCCACCTGAATGCCTTGTCCAGACACGATGTGACGTAGAAATACTACTCGATCAAGTCAAAATTGGCATTTGCTGAACTTGGCATATAACTATTTCTCCCTCATTGTCTGAAGAACCAATCTCAGATGTGCCACATGATCTTCTCTATACCTTCGGAAATGGCTCAGATACATAATGCGTTTCATGTAAGCATGCTTAGGCGATATCAGTCAAATCCAACTCATATGATACCGACTCAAGAGATTGAAGTCTCTAGTAATTTGAGCTATGTTGAGGAACCTATGAGGATAATTGGCTATCAGCATAAGCAATTGAGAAACCGGGTGATTCCAATAGTGAAAGTCCTTTGTAAAAATCATTCGAGTGAAGAAGCCACATAGGAAATGGAGGAACACATGTACCCCTACCTATTTGATCATTCAGGTAACAATTTCAAAGATGAAATTTTTTGTTGTTGTAACATCCCAATACCCATGTTAAGGCTAGAACAGTAATTTATGAGAAAGTATTGTGAAATTAGGAAAATGCACGTCATGCATAAATTAATTGTGACATACACATTTATTTTGCACATTCATATGATTGTACATGCATTCATTGGCATTTTCGGGTAAATTGGTTTATAAATGGAAATTGTGGATTTAATTGGAGTGTATTAAATGTGAATTGACAATTTTTGTACATTTTGGGTATTTTTGAAATTTTTGGTGAATTATTTTGAGCTAAAAATTTATTTGGAGAGTGTTATTATTATTTCATGTTTTTGGTGTTTTTTTAGAATTTTCAAATTTTTGATTTTTTTGTAAAAAAGAAAAAAGACAAATGGCAAGGTGACATATGGCCCACATGCATGGGTGCCATGTGCCATTGAAGTGTTAATCCACGTATTTAGATGTCTTTCCCTCATTCTCTCATTGCTCTACCGAAAACACCCACATGAAAACTTCTTTACTTGTTCTTTTCAACCATCACCGATAGTACTTGTATGCATGTTTTTGTATAACTCTCAACTGTTGGGGAACTGGCTGAAGAATATAAATGTGCGTTGATGTTTGGTCGCTTGAGAGGGTTAGAAAATCTGGAATTTTGAGCTGAAATTTTTCTGCATCAAGTAAGTTTTTGTTTGTGAATAACATTTGTTGGTGTTGTAATGTTTTGTACTTGGGTTCATGCATGAGTGATATGAAAGAAGTAAATTCAGTAGTGAAAGTGATAAGTACTAAAACATGGAGAAAAATTGTAATACCCCACTCCCGTAAGACCCGAACCCGATATCGTTGGTGATATCCGAGTCCGTGCCCCGCGAGAGTG
>JANZLD010000235.1:37391422-37402856 GCA_026413575.1 Erythroxylum carthagenense | reverse complement strand
TGGTTTATATTGAACACGGGTTTTATTTACTTACTGTGTTTGCCGCGCTAACGTTGAATTAATGGCTCCAAAAAGAAGAAAAAAATGTATACTGAGTTTTAAATCGACTGATGTAGTACGCCACTCTCGCGAGACACGGACTCGGATATCACCAACGATATCGGGTTCGGGTCTTACGGGAGTGGGGTGTTACAATCCTTATGGCATAAAGTGTCTCAAAGTTCCTTCTTCAACACCATTACCACCCAAATCACCATAAGTTTTCTTGCTCTTACTTTTTCTTTATTGTTATTTTTCTTTTTTTACATGTAGGACAATGTGTTTCTCAAGTGTGAGGATGTTTATGCATTGACATATTATTTGTGTGTGAATTTGGGATTTATGTTGTGTTAGTTTTAATTAGCTTGGCATAGTGTGAACATTTTGTTGCATGAAGTGCGAATGTGTCAATGGCATGAATTAATGCAATTGGCTTACGTTGAACATGGTCATTTAAATTGTAAAGGCATAATAACTTATAAATTTTATGTTTTAAGTATCTTTGGGATGAATATGCATATTTATTAGGATATAACACTTATTGTTAGCCCTTTTTAAGAAAATTGGGTTAATAATAGAGTTGGTGGCTAGTTGAAATTTGTGATATAGTTGAGTAACTAGGGGCATTCATGAAAAATTGCTTGTCTTCGCGTCAGAAAGGTAGAATGACACTCTAACTAGGTTAAATAAAAAGTGTGTTAATAAGTGTAGATTGTAGTATGTTTTCTAGGTATTTAAGTATGTTCTTAATTGTTTGTGCTGGGCATCCCACCCTTGCGAGACACGCGCCCGACGTCCTAATTGACATCTGGATACACCTCCAATAAGGGGAGTCCATACCAGTCAGAAGCTTGAATCACAACTTAACTTCTTCAAAAAAATTGTATCTTCATATCTCTAGTTTATTACGAAATAAGAATAATATCATTTGGAGCTCTATAGCTCAAGATATGATTAAAAAGCCAAAGTATGTTCATAACCAATTCATGCTCTTCCAACCAATACCCTCACTTTCTTTCCATCAATCTTTTTCAAATCAACTTAAAAAGCTACCAAGTTTTATGTAGAGATAGTGGAATGTGTTAGGAATCTATTGCTTTAAAAATCAAGTCATTTGGAGGTCGGATGATAAAGTTATGGCCAAAAGAATAAAACATGTTCAAGTTTGGGAAAACCTTCGGGTGCATGATCGTGACGAGGCACAATCGAGACTTCCCACTTTCTTCATCAGACTTCTTGTTTTTAAAAGAGTATAACTTTCACTAGAGATGTTGGATTAAGGTAATTCTTAGACCGAAGAAGACTTCTAGACCTACAACTTCCATGAAGATCCCGAAGAAAGTTTTTGTCTCTAAAAGGGGTCAAAATTTCAATTTCATATAGTTGTCTCATATGTACATCCCATTCAATATCAATAACTTATAATGATCATATCTCTCAACTACAATATCAAAAAATTTTTATACCTCATATCATTGGAAAGCTAGAAAGATAATCTAAAACTTCCAAGAATACCACTTTGTCTAATTCAACCTACATCAATATAGTTTTTCCCCATAACCCAGAACACAAATACTTACCTCTATAAAAGCTTAAAAATGCAATGTACAAACTTTGAGAGTCATGAGCAAAAACACAATCATATTTCATTACCATCGAAAGATAAGAGTTTACGAAGCTTTAATGGGCATTTCGAGCTACAATACATCGTTTCGCAAAATCCTAAAATACAAAAGATACATGAATGAGCAAAACTTAAAATGCGGCCAAAGCTTTGTATTTACAAAATCTAGCTTAACATACAAAAACATGAATTTGGAGTGATTCTATGACTCTTAACTATTCGATCTCTTACTCATCACCTAAATATGAGAAGGAGAATGGGGGTGAGCTTTAAATCTCTTAGGTAATAAGTTTATAATCGGTAACAAGTAAAAACCATTGAAATATTCATTTCTATTATAAAACTCTCATTGAATCATGAAACACATATTTCCTAATTCTCAATTTATCAAACAATTTATAAGCAACCTAAATCATGCATTCAACAAACTTATCACTACATAAGCACATCAAAATGGTTTGGGAGGTCCATAAATAGAACAAACTAACACATTTCTACAAAATAGTCCTATGTAGTCGTGAATAGAACAAACTAACGCAATCTCACATAGTAGTTTTTTGTAGTCATAAAATGAGGGAGTTCATGAAGGAGCTCCCTGCCACTAGTAGACAGGTGAGAGAAGCCTTTAATCAAAGTGCACATGATATAATGAATGGACCAAACCAAATCGTCATAACATGTATTTCATAACTTGTAAACTTGTTATCCAAAATGACACTTTTTTCAAAAAGTGATTTCATAAACATAGTATCTTTTCAAAAATCATTTTCATATGCTTTTAATAGATCATCAACATAATATTCACATACTAAACATATAGCACTTTCTCAAAGCATTCAAAGAGCAATAAATGGACATTTATAAGACATTTATAACATAATTGAAAACATTTAACTTTCTTAATTTGTAAGAAACATTAATGGCTTATTACTTAATTATAAAAATTTATTATACCTTGAATTCCTTGTTGATAACTTGCTCAAATGTGCCTCTCCTCTTGCTCCTCTTGTCTTTCTTAATTCCCTTTTCATAGGCAAAAATCACAAATTCAATAATGTTGCAAAATTGAAAACTCACAAAACATATTCAATAAAATTGATCCTAAAATCCTTAAACCTATGCACTTTCTAGGCTTTTTGAACTAAAACCCTTCCGAAAATCCAAAAGATTTACCTTGAATCTTCACCAAATGAAGAGTTCCTTGGCTCTATTGAAAGCTCTTTTCTCCCTCTTTCTTTTTCTCTTCTTGGACAACCTCAAAATCTCTCTTTAAAGCTAAGAAAAGATTGAACATAGCCTAGTTTTCTCTTCTTTCCTCTCAAACCACCGAAACTCTCTTCCTCTCTTTTTCTCATTCACGTTTTTGCTTCTTCAAATGCAAGACAAAGCTTCTTCTTCCCCTTTTTACCCTTAATGATTGTAAGATGTCCCTTTTGCCTCCCATTTATGCCTTATGTCTTTTTAAACTTAAGTGATCTTCTAAAAATGCCCTGTTATGCCTTCTTACCTCCTTAATTCAAGTAACACCATACTATAATCTAACTTAATTTTTAATTTCTCCTTATGCTAAAAAAATTATGGACTAAATTCTAAGAAAAAATAAAGTAAAATGAATAAACAAATAAATAAAGAATTTTTTTGGGTCCAACAGTTTATTAGATGATTACCTTGAAACCCCATTTAAGATTGAATCCACTTAAACCTAAATATGTGAAAAAATATCAGCCTCAACTAACCCTACTTTGACACTGCTTAATATGGTATTAAATGAAACGATGGCCTCTTATAAAGAAAGTAATCATCTAAGAAAGAGGACTAACAAGTAACTTTAATTTCCAAAATTAAACCTAAATATGTGACAAAATATCAACCTCAACTAACCCTACTTTGACATTGCTTAATATGGTATCAAATGAAAGGAAGGCCTCTCATAAAGAAAGTAATAATCTAAGAAAGAGGACTAACAAGCAACGCTAATTTCCAAAATTTTAGGAGGGGAAGAAACTACGTTAGTCTCTTGAGAAGAGGGAAAGTAAGAGAGCTTACCTTTATTACCATTCTCATTCATAACATTGCACCAAGTTCTATTGTCTTTATGATTATAAGGATCAGGGGTTGAGATGCTAGTTTGGGATTAGTGTTAGGGGAAGTTGGAAGAGCAGAGGAGGGAAGTGGTTTAAGGAAGAAACAGTGACAACAACTTCAAATCTTTAATTTGACTTTTGTTAATAGGGATGGCAATGGGCCGACCACGGGTTGACCAGCCCGTGGCTTGACCTATGGCTGGACTACATTTTTTTTTAAAAAATTTGCAAAATGGCATTGTTTTGCACCTTCTTACAAGACAAATTGTTAGATTTAATTGACGATTTAAGGAGTTTCATCATTCCCTATTTTATTGATAGTTTGTTATGGAAAAAGGCATTACTAGATATACTTGGATTATATATTTGTTAAATTATGTCCTTCTTATTATCTTTCAACATGTGACTTATTTACTTGCTACTAAACTGCCATATGCTGAAATGGGTGGAAGCAAGCCACTAATCATAGACCTAAACAGATGGTGGATGTGAAGGGTATATTAAACTAATGACGTTAAAGAAGCGCTACTTGAGAGGTAGCCTAAGAATTATGACATGTTTTATTTTTATTTTCATTTTATTTTGTTGGTTCTTTATTATTTTTATTTTTTAGGAAGTTGAATTGATGGATCCTTATGGCATAAAGTGTCTTGAAGTTCCCTCTTCAACACCATTACCACCCAAATCACCACAAATTTTCTTGCTCTTGCTTTTTCTTTATTGTTATTTTTGTTTTCTTTACATGTAAGACAATGTGTTGCTCAAGTGTGGGGATTTTGTGTGAATTTGGGATTTGCATTATGTTAGTATTAATGAGCTTGGCATAGTGTGAACATTTTGTTGCATGATGTGTGATTGTCTCAATGGCATGAATTGAATGCAATTAGCTCACATTGAACATGGTCATTTAAATTGTAAATGCATAGTAATTTATAAATTTTGTGTTTTAAGTATCTTTAGGATGAATATGCATGTTTAAGAAGTAAATCACTTGTTAATATAAAATTCATGTAAAGTATACGAAATACACAAGAAGGGGGTTGAATTGTGTAATCTTTTTGAGAATACAAAAACCTTCGACATTTCTTAAAAAAACTTTTTCAATTATCAAATGAATACCAAAGATATTATGCTAAAGCAGCTACGTATTTGAATCACAAATAACTTCTATTTACTCATGTAACAACAAGAAAAATTAAAGTGTAAGGTTAGAAGATAGACATCGTGATTTTATACTAGTTCACCCCAAACATTGGGCTACATCCAGTCCTTAGAGTTTGTCTAAGATTTCACTATACTTCTTCAATTTTATAAGTATTCATTCTTCCCTTCCAGAGCCTGTTCAGGTCTCTTACACAAAGTATTCTTTTTGCTATCTTAGCCTCTTCAGGCTTTTAGCCTTTTCTTTCTCTCACTATAAAGATATTGTGAGCTTTTTGTTATAGTAGAGTTTTCTCTCTTATATTGCACTTTGAATACATAATTTTTCTAAGTATGTAAAACTTGAAAGCTCAAAGGTGAAAGTTGTTCAGTCTTCGACTACGACTAGTATTTATAGCCTAAGTCTCCAACTGCTTCTTGATTCTTGTAGAAACTTTTACTTAGTTGAGTTATGTAACTAACTCCAACTAATTAACTATTCGACGTACTAAAGTATCTTCATCTTTGTATCGTCTGTTTTTTGCTTCTTCTATGTTTTGCTTCTTCTGTGTTTTGCTTCTTTTGTGTTTTTCACTTCTTCTGTGTTTTTGCTTTTTCTGTGATGACGGGTCATCTGTGTTTTTGCTTCTTCTGTGTTTTGCATCTTCTGTGTTTTTCACTTCTTCTGTGCTGATGTGTCGTTTGTGTTTTTTCTTCTTTTATGTTTCGCTTCTTCTGTGATGACGTGTCGTCTGTGCTTTTGCTTCTTCTGTGTTTTTGCTTATTATGTGTTTTGTGCTTCATCTGGGATGATATATGATATTTCTATTTTTCTGCACGCTTAACACACTTATCAAAATAGTTCATTTATTTCTAATATTATTATTATTTGATTGTCACAAAAATTAATAGGCGTGAAGTCTTCTTGACTTATCAATCTCCCCCTTTTTGATGATAACAAATAATCATAATTTTAGAAAGATAAAAATGAATAAACGAATATTATTCAGATGACAAATAAGAAGACAACAAAAGGAATGCATATGCATATATGATATATAAAAAAACTTGTAGTCGATACTATCTTCTTTTCTTGTCTCTGGTCTCCCTATATACTATCTTTCTTCTGCTTCTACTCTTCTCCCCTATTTGTTATTAATCAAAAACTTTACCGAAGATACTTCATAATTTCAGAAAACATTCGTTGTATATCAGTGCGGATCAACTTGAGGTCTTGTTCAATAGAAACTCGTAGATAAGCTACTTCCTCATGAAGATCACCCACTGAGTCACTCAGATCATCAACCTTAGTATGAATTTCTTCAATTTCATTTACTAAGGCTTCCTGAATTCCTTGCTGTGTGTGACTAACTTCTTCCAAAACAACAGTAGAATCTTGTTGAGGTGTGCTTGGTGGATGGAAGTTTGTAGCAATAGATATTTCTGAATGTAAAACATCTAATTCTATGATTTTGATAACAGGAGGTTTGAAAGATTGTTTTCCTTTTAGGAGATCAAGGTCATCAGGTCTAGGTAGTTTTGGAACTTGTTTTCCAAGAAGGTGTAGTACTTCTTCAATTGAAGATATAAAACTTAAAGATCTAAAATGCATGATCAGATGCGTAAAAGTCTCCAAGTTGAAACTGATACCTTCAACCCTGATAGTTCTGTACTGTCCTTTTATCACTCTTCCAGCTACCTAAAAAGTTGCATCCATGGTGGAGCGTCCACACTGACATCCTGATGGTTTTGAAATATGATGTGAGACATAGATTCCTCTAGGTTGAGCTACATTGCACGCCTCATCTATGTTCTTCACAGCCGCTTGTATCTAATCTTCTGTAAGATCATCTTTATTTCCTTCAGGGAACATCTTCTTTTTCCCTTTTTCTTCATTTCTTACAATTTTTGAAGATCTCAGTTGTATATCTAGCACAAGTTTGATCAATGTTCTATTTGTGATTGGGTAAATTGTATATCGATCTTTGGACATCTTCATTGGATATGGTTCTGACTTTTCATCTCGCAGAATACCATATAATCTTCTTTCTTCATGATTTAAAAGATGTATTGATCGATTATTGATCAGTATAGATTCGACTTGTACCTTGATTATCCTTTTCAAAGGTTCTCTTATAATGATTGAGCTTCTACTTCGAACAGGCACCGATTCTTCAATCACCTTCATTCTCAAATCCTCCTTTCTTATAGGCTGAGAAGGATTATAATGTTCTGATTTGTGTTCAACTGATTTTGTCTTCTGTTGAACATTAGATGAAGTATTCTTTTCCTGACTGGTCTTTAGCTTCTTATGTTCTTCTACCACTCTAGAAGAAGGTTGTTGTTGAGGCTTTTAACCTTCTTCCTTTCAAAAACTAACTTCCTCTTAATTTCTGTCTCTTTAGTTGATTTTGTTAACTGACCTTGCAAAATTAAGACTAAGGATCTAGTAGCCTGAGGTGCTTTCTCTGTCTTTCCAGAATCTTCACCAAGAATCAAACCTTTCCCTTTCTTCTATTCTTGTTGATGCAAGGTTAATAATCTTGGTGACCTTCTTGATTGTTTGGATTTTTCAGAATGAAATGTCTCCCCCTTTCTCTTCAATGACACTTGTTTTAAAGACTGTTTCACCTGCTTTCTTCTCTTTATGAAATCGTCTTAGCTTTTATTGATACATTTGACGATTTCTTTTTCTTTTCTTTTATAGATATTCTTCCTGTGGATTGAGGTTTTTTTTTTCCTAGAGGGTGTAACATTTTCACTCCTGCTGCATTTGACAATATGCTCCCCCTCAGCCCTTGCTTTTTCCATAGAATCTATATCCTCCTTATCTTGAATCTTCAATCCCATTCTACTAACAGTGGTCGCATTAATGATGCTTTTTATAGCCATCTTCATTCTTTTTCCTCTGTCAAGAAGAATTCCAGAATCTCTAAAGATCCTTGTTAGCAGCATACCATATGGTAAGGAGATAGAATCTCTCTTCGACTTTATCATGTACTTTAAAATTAAGTACGGAAGATTTATAGGTTGATGATTAAGTAGATGAAACAAGCATTTTTCATCTATCGTCATTACAACGTTCTTCAAGCCTGATCTTGGTAGAACACAATGAAAGAGTAATACATATGGAACCCTAGCCTTCGGAACAAGAGTTGATGCCTTCTTGTCTTTTGGGTTACTACTTCATAAAGTTGTCGATTGATGCGTGCCTTGTCTACACTGCCTTGAGTCATCCATCTTATGTTATGAGACAACTCTGAAAGAAATTTTTCCAGCCTACTGCTTCAATTTCTGGTTCAATGTCCATCTGGTTCTGCTTCAAAGAATCGAAATCAACATGTCTTCCAAAAATCATAGATTGCTCCATTTGTGATCTGTAGACAATAAGAACTAAACACACAAATTTATTTTTCTCAAAGTAATGAAGTTAGTATCTGAAAATAAGAATGTGAACAGAAAGAACATATATCAAGAATAGAGTAAAGCAATGTTTTGATTGAGATTTCTGCAAAAGTCAATTTAAGAGTATTTCAAGAATATTCTAGAGTAAGTGATATTTTATAATCTTTGAGAAGATTTCCCTCTAATACCTTCTCTTGAAAAATTACCGTCTATAACTTACCATTACTGTTTACTTGAAACTTACGACTTTTTATCTTCTTCAATAAAGAATCATCTAGGTCATGACATGCCAGACAATTGTTCACTCAACATTACCATATTCAAGTTCCGTTTGATTTCTTTGAATGTTTCTTCATTCAAAGGCTTAGTGAAGATATCTACCCATTGATGATTTGTCTCAACAAATTGTAGACTAATGATTCTCCTCTGTATATAGTCTCATAGGAAATGATGTCTAACTTCAATATGCTTTACCCTTGAGTGTTGTATTGGATTCTTCGATAGGTTGATAGCACTTGTGTTGTCACAAAAGATTGGGATTTGTTCTTCTTGTATTGAATAATCTTCTAACTATTTGATCCATAACGTCTGTGAGCAACAGCTTACAGCTAACATATTTTCAGCTTCTATAGTAGATAGAGCAATTGAAGTTTGCCTCTTACTTGACCAAGAAACTAGATTATGGTCAAGAAAATGACAACCTCCACTTGTACTCTTCCTATCAATCCTGTCTCCAGCGTAATCAACATCACAATAGCCAATTAACCTGAAATCTTTACCTTTCTCATACATTAAACAAAGATCAGTAGAACCTGACAGATATCTTAAAATTCTTTTAACAGCAATATAGTGAGATTCTCTAGGATCTGCTTGAAATCTTGCACACAAACAGACACTAAACAGTATATCAGGTCTACTTGCTATAAGGTAAAGTAGAGAACTAATAATTCCTCTAAAAAGAGTTTGATCAACCTTCTTACCCGCTTCATCCTTAGATAAAAGGATTGAAGGATGCATAGGAGTTGACATAGGTTTCACCTTTTCCATTCCATATTTAACCAACAATTCTTTGATATATTTCTATTGATGAATAAAAATATAAGCAAACCAAAGAAAGAACTTTAATTCACCCATCATGCTCATTTCAAATTCACTTTTCATCAGATTCTCAAAACTAGAACATGGCTTTATAGAAGTTACACCAAAAATAATATCATCAACATATATCTGTACTATGATGAAATTATTTTTGATACATTTTCTAAATAAAGTCTTATCTACATATCCTCTACTAAAACCATTTTCAATAAAAAAGGAACTTAGACGATCATACCAAGCTCGAGGAGCTTGTTTCAAACCATACAAAGCTTTATGAAGTCTATAAACATAATCTGGTTTATTAGAATCTTCAAAATCAAGAGGTTGCTTTACATAAACCTCTTCATCTATAAAACCATTCAAAAAGGTACTTTTCACATCCATTTGAAACAGTTTTATATCATGACAAATAGCATATGCAAGCAAAATCCTAATAGCTTCTATTCTAGCTATAGGAGTATAGGTTTCATTATAGTCTATTCCTTCTTGTTGATTATAACCTTGTGTTACTAATATAGCTTTGTTACGACTAACTCTACCTGATTCATCTAGTTTATTTTTAAAAACCTATCTGGTTCCTATGATTGATTTATTGGAGGGTCTGGGAACTAAAGACCAAACTTTATTCCTTGTAAATTGATTCAGCTCCTCTTGTATGGCTAAAATCTAAGCTTCATCCTAAAGAGCTTCATAAATTTTCTGAGACTCTATTTTAGAAATAAAAGCTATATTTGCTTCTCTTCTGAATTTAGACCTAGTTCTCACACCTTCTGAAGTTTCACCTATAATCAAATTTTCTGGGTGAGAAGATTTATACCTCCAATCTTTTCTCAGACTAAGGTTATCAGGAATACCTTCTACTTTATCTAGTGGAGCATCTGATGGTGACAAGTCTACATTATCATCCAAGGGAATTGATAGGGTTTCATTATCAGTATCAGTTCTTTTATCTGGTTGAGAACCATCATCAAATTTGACATACATAGATTCTTCAACAGATTTAGAAGTAAGATTGTAAACCCTATAAGCTTTAGAAGACAATGAGTATCCTAGAAAAATTCTTGAATTGATTTTAGAATCAAATTTATCCAATATTTCTTTTGTATTCAATATAGTACACTTGCAACCAAATGGATGGAAGTAAGAGATATTTGGCTTCCTTCCTTTCCATAACTCATACAGAGTTTTATTTAACGAAGGTCACAAAAGTATTCTGTTTTAAATATAACGAGCTGTATTTATAGCTTCTGCCCAGAAATACATAGGAAGATTCATTTCACAAAGCATGGTTCTTGCCATTTCCTGAATTGTCTTGTTTTTTCTTTCTACAACTCTATTCTATTGTGGAGTTCTAGAAGTAGAGAAATTATGGGAAATTTCATTCTGATCACAAAATATTCTGAATTTTTCATTTTCAAATTCACCACTATGATCACCTCTAATTCTAGCAATAGAAATTCCTTTTTCATTTTGTAACTTTTTGGAAAGAACTTTAAAAATTTAAAAAACTCATCTTTATGTGACAAAAATAATATCCAACAAAATCTAGTGAAGTCATCAATAATTACGAGACCATACTTCTTTCTGCCAAGACTTAATGTCCTAGTTGGACCAAATAAATCTATATATAACAACTCTAGAGGTTTAGACGAAGTTACAACATTTTTAGAAGAAAAAAAAATGTTTGAACCTATTTTCCTTTTTGATAACTCTCATAAAAGAAATCCTTGTTAAAACTTATTTTTGGTAAGCCTCTTACCAAATCATGTTTAATCAACTTGGAGATATGTTAAAACTAACATGACCTAACTTTTTATGCCAAATCAGTTTTTCTTCTTCTGTTGATATAAAACATGAAATATTTTGACTTTGTAAATCTTCTAAATTAATCTTATAAAGATTGTTTCATCTTTTGGCAGAGAAGAATATGGAACCATCCTTGTTTTTGTGTTGGACCCCGAACTTTTCTTGAAATTTTGAAGTGTCAAGTGACATGAAAATGAGGAAATTAGAATGAATAAATAAAAAGAAAATTTTGAATGTG
>JANZLD010000235.1:37284509-37307166 GCA_026413575.1 Erythroxylum carthagenense | reverse complement strand
TAATGTCATAAGCTAATTCATGCTAACTTTACTAAATACTATATTAATTCACCCCATTAATCTAATCATGCTTGATTCATCATAAAAAAATTATGGGGGTAACAATTTGAGCTTAGTAGATAGGTTTGCTAGTCTTTAATGGTGGACTGATTGGTTATGTAAGTTCAACTTAAATGGGTCATGAAAAATTTGAAAATTTGTAAAACTAAGTCAAAAGTGATATGTGTGAATTTTAGTTTATTTTCTAGGTTTTAGAGTGTGTTTTTAAGTGTTTTATTAGGTTAATCATGTATTTAGGACATATATTTGTCTTTGTTAGTGTTTTGTTTGTTTTTTATTATCATTTATTAAGGCAATACTTTGATCTTCATGCTTCATGCATACTTTAAGGGAAATTTATTATGTTTTTATGATAAGAGCAAATAAGAAATTCCAAGAAAAGTTTAAAAAAAGAAGCTGGACAAAGAAAGTAGTCATGATCGTGTATGTGCATAAACATGCAAGAATGCAGGATGGAGAGTTGAAGACTTTCTATCATGACCATGCATATTTGCAAAAATGTGAGAGAGAGTGCATAGAGTAACTAATGTATGATCATGCAAATACTAGAATTCTAGATCGTGAGATTTTGATATTTTTGATGATTTAGGGTTATTTTGGAAATAAAAATGTGAAAATCCTAGAAAGGACCCCAAGATGATAAAAAATTATAAAAGGCAAAAAAAACCAAAGATGTGGCTGGAAACAAAAAAAGAAAAGATCAAAGAGAGAATTCATGAAGAACAAGGTTGTGTAATTTTCTAGCTGAAGAACAAGAACAAGTGAACATCTAAGATTCAATCTTCTATTCTTTTCTTTTGTCCCTTGTTGTTAAATATTGATTATGATCAATTTCTGTTATATTTTAGCTATGGAATGCTAAACTTATTTTAGGGACTACTCTTGTAATGTTTATTCAACTTTTACATTCTTAGTTAATAAAGATATACTTTCTAGTGTTTATCATTTTTGTGCAATAAGAGCTAGTACCATAATAAACCTATAAAAATCAAATAAATAGGAAATTGAAGAGAGATCTTAAATGTTTGTTAGTTATATATAGGATTACTTCAAATCCAATTAGATATATAGGAAGAGTTTTGATAAATTGAGAGGTTGCAATTCAATTCCTATCTATTTTAATTAGGATTACTTGGATAGATCTCAAGATAGGGTTATCGTAATTATTAGATATTTAGGATTAAGTATTGTTAAATCAAGAAGGTGAAGTGAAAACAGAAAAGGATAGATGTAACTCCTAATTTTTCATCATTGATTAATTAACCAATTCATTATTGCTTGTTTAACTACTCAATTATCAATTTTCTTTACTATAGTTTATTTTCTAATTATTCGATCATATTATTGACCTTAAATAAAGTGTTATAAGAAATGTTCAGTGACTAATACAATCCTCATAGGAATGATAATTTTTATAGTATAAGTACAATTTGTATATATGTTTTTTGGAAAATAAAATATATCATTGAAAGGCTTAAAAAGGCATACAAGTATTAAAAATATAAGGCTATATTTCAAAGGAAAAGGTAAGTACAACATCATCCTAGCATCTATACAACTACAATTTAAATCTAGAGCCATACCATTCTAGTCTCCATCTTCTTTTAATGGAATAACTTGGATCCTTATTTGATTGATTAGCAACTAGGATCTCTTTGATGTGGCGACAAGTTCTATAAGAAATTACATACTTCTTAAAGTGAATATTCTTTAAAATTATTTGATTTATTTCATTCCAAATTGAGTAAATTGAGTAGCTTAAACAAAGACTTAAGCATTTCTTATCTTTCCCAATTCTATTGTATTATTGTCTTACCCAAACCAAAATGTTTTCCCAATCTATTGTAAGATAAGAAAGGTTAAAATTATGTAACATTGTGGCCCAAATTTTTTCTAGGAGGTTACAATTGAAGAATAATTGATTATAGATTCAAGAAATGAGTTGCAAAGAACAAAATTATTATCACTCATCCATTTTAGTCTATCTTTAGTCTTCAATCTTCCCCTTGTTGCAAGCCAAGTAATAAATGAATCTTTAGGCATTAGGGAGCCTTTCCATACTATATCAAACCAAGGAAAAATAGGTAATTGAGGCCTTAATCAGAGTACTCTCCAATGCTACTTAAAGACTGTTTGATTATGTCTTTAATGGAATTGTTAGGCAAGTAGTTTAGGAAGTAAGGTTGAATTGTCTTTGATGGCTTACACTAAGGAAAGGTGTAAATGAAGTTTGATATTTATTAATAAGATATAGTTATCAAATGTACTACATCATCAAATTCAATATAAAATGTCCAACTCCTTTCATCTTCCTAGAAAATATTCATCAATCTTCTTTACTAATTACAATTAATACCATAGAAATTTTGTATACTTTTCTTTCTTTCAACTAAAAATCTTATACATTAATTTGCATCTCCTTCTTCCAACATCATTTGTCTCAATATGCCTATATTATTTAGGTAATCCTATTGTAAACATTTAATATTTCCATACACCCTAGACTTATACTAACATAATCAACATTTTTTCTCAATCTTATATCACACATATCATTCAATTGTAATCTATGGTTATATGGTTATCCATAACCCTATATTGCCTTATAAATTTTGCAATAAAGTTGGTAATTTTTCTTACATCCCCTCTCGCCTCTCCTAGTGCCCAGGTATTTTATGCACTTACTAGAATCATATCATGTTTATATATATATGTAAACTTTATTATGGTCCATATACCTTTAGCCATATGACAATAGACTTGAGTATTTTAACTAATTCTTTTATTTGATCTTAGTTTCATTTTATGCATCAATTGTTGTTTATGCATCTAACCTTGACTACAAATAAAATTTATCTAACTTTATCTTCTTTTTCCCTTTGTAGGAATTGCAAACCAATGAAACCTTGCTTGTTTTTTAGTAAAATAAAATTTCATTTCTAATTTTTCAAACTTCATTCCTATTTCTGTTAGCACTTTTGACTCAATAATTTCCATAAGACCACTTGGAGTCATCATATTTAAATCATTGCTCATCTCTATTATAACCCTGTATTGTATAAAAAATAACATTGTATTATACAAAAAAAAAACCAACATATTTTATATAAAATACCACTACATCTTGCATAATATACCACTATTTTCTAAAAATCATCACTTTATTCATTAAAAAACACCAATGCATCCTCCAAAATGTACCGTTACATTATTCAAGTTAGGCCTTCTTTAAAAACTTATAGAACACCTATATGTACGCAAGGTAACCATTAACATGTCATCACAGAAGATGATTGAATGGGGGTTATAATCTGACCACCTCAAAACCTTCTAAAGATCCATAATGGAAAAGGAAGGTAGTCGGTGAATAATCATTGAAAGAAATGAGAGAATACCTGTTCTACAATGCAAAATTAAAGCAGATTTTGCTTAACACGATCAGTACCACAAATGTGTAATTGACTCGTGTTAAACAAATTAAGGTTAAGTTTTAAATAACACAAGCATGTTGGGTTGAAACACAAGTGTGTAGGTTTTTTATATTGGTTTATATCTCAAACTTGTTATGAAATTAAAATAAAAATAAGACAATAAATTACATTGACATGTTAGGAATTAACATGATTGTGTTAACACTAAACCATGTTAGTGGGCATGTTTCTTTCTATAAATTTTAGGAAAACAAGAGAAAAGGAAAGATAATTCAACACGGCCTCCAATACGGGCATAATAGTGGTCGTGTATCTTACTGTTTCTCAAACAATTTACCTGGTTTTGGTAACATGGCCATATTGACAAGTGTTAGGTGACTCAATGATTTTCTTGCAACACAATCACCAGTATAGATGTATTATTGAGTGTGTAACTTATTATAACTTTTTGGCACCTCTTTTGAGGGTGGAGCATACTTGTGTTTCTAATGAACATAACCATGTAGCACAACCTGGACACTAACAGGAGCATCTTAATGGGTATATAACTCTTTGTAACTTTTTGACTTAGTCAAAATTTTTCACCTATTTTCACCTGAAAATTAACATGCATACCTAAAGCATAAAAAACAAAAATGGCACCCAAAAAATTGTAAAACAAGCAAAAATGTATACTAAACCATAAAATTATATATATATACAATTTAAATTATGGAAACTAAAACCTAAAAACTAAAATAAAATTAATTGAAACAAAATTACCAAATAAAAAACTTAGTCCCCAAGAAGCACTTATTTAATGTCATTAACTTGACATTTCCACTTCAACTTACTCCTTCACGATTTTAGAGATTAAACTCCTCCCATTGGACAAGACATAACTCTAACAGGTTATTACTCATAATTTCTTGAACAACACTACTACTGCAGAATCAACCATATTAAGAAAGAAACAAGTATCATCATATTTAAGAGAATGTCTCAAAAGCTTTAGACATTTTGAAAGAAACCTCTTTATCTTCCACTCTCAACAATAGTTTACTATCATTTACATTAATTACTACCCTAATTGTGGCCAGAAAAGGACAACCTAATATAAGAGTTAATTCAACGTCTTCATCCATATCTAATATGACAAAATGACACAGGAATCTAAAATTTTCAAATTTAACTAATACCTCTTCTATGATGCCTATAGGGTGCTTGATTGACCTATCAACTAACTTTTCTTATTAGTTTTGGTTATCTTAATCCTAATCTCTTAAATAACTTAAAGGTCATTAAGTTAATGCTAGGCCTTAAGTTAGCTAATGCTTTTTTAATTGATAAACTACCAATTAAGTAAAGGATCGTGAAACTCCTAGATCTTTAAGCTTCTTAGGTAGTTTTTTTCTGAAGGCTGGTTGAGCACTCCTTACTAAGTGTCACTATAGACAGTTCCTCTAACTTCCTTTTGTTCAATAATAGCTCCTTCAAAAATTTAGCATACTTTGGCAACTATAAAAGGGCCTCAACAAAATGTAAGTCATTATGCAATTGTTTAAAAAGGTTTAGGAACTTAACAAATTGTTTTTCTATGCGATTCCTTTTTAGTTTCATCGAATACATAATGGTAAACTTGAACTCCTTTACCAACTTGGGTGCTCACCTTCTCTATCTTCTTCTTTATCCTTTGTTTTTATCTTAGTCTTCTCCTTCTCATATGTTTTCCTTCCCATACTTAACTTCATGCCACTTCTAAGAGTGACTTATTTGACATGCTCCTTTGGGTTCATTTATATATTGTTAGGTAAGCTTCCTTATGGTTTCTTAGAAATCAGTTTCACAAGTTATCCTATTTGACTCTCAAAGTTATGGATAGAAGCCTAGCGTGAATCCAAAATTTAGATGCTTGAATAAATTTAGTTATGATATCTTACAAGCTAGGCTTCTTCTTTTACAAAGTATGTTGTTGCTAAAGTCTATAAGGAGGATTCAATCTTTGTTACCTCTAATTCCCCCAAGAAAGATTTAGTTAGTTCCTCCATCTTGAGTTGTAAGTGTTATTACATGCAGTTAGGGCTCATTTCTCATTTAGTCAACATGTTCAACTGATTTTGTTGCAACACTAATTGCTTAACAATCTTGGCCTACATACCGTCTTCCACATAACTCACACAACATCATTTAAGCTGGTTACTATGCAATTGACAATCAAGTAATCTTTTTACTAAGAACTTCAACCTAAACCACCAAATTTGTTAATTAATCTTTTATTTTCAAATTTGAAACTCAAATTTTAGCAAATGCACAGGTATCAACAAGGGCATGTTGATGTTGTATTCTTCAAATTAACTTGCAATGTTATCTGAAGCTAACACGTGCAATGAAACAAGCATGTACCATCAACATGGTCTTCTTGCTACTCAACAGGGGCATGTTCCCAACTAACATGAACGTGTTTTGCAGGAAATACTCAACATGCCTACAAAGTCTCTAACATGGTCATGTTGAAGTTCTACACTCCATAACTTAATCAAAATAACTCCAAATTGCTCTAAACTTATCCAAATTTGTTCCTTTCTAGTCCAAGCGAGTTAATTAGACCTGTAAATAGAATGTGAATATTTTAAATACCAAAATCAATAAAAATACCCAAATAAACAAACAAAATGTATTGAATTGAGACTAAAAATATAACTAAAACACCACTTATCAAATGTGCAAAGTTGAACCTAAAATATTTCAACACTTGTTTTGTAATTTTAAGGTCTCTAAGGAGGAGGTTTGGAAGGAAATTAAACACATAAGTCAATTAGAGGTACAAGGCCATTCCTGCATTGATACATTAAATGGGCTATGAGTTAATAAAAGACAAATCAAAGAAGACAGGATAGTATCTGAAATAGATTTTGGATCCTGCATTTACTATCTACGGAAAGAATGCAATAAGAGATGCTATGGGGGAATTGAGAAAAGTATCGCACAAATAAAACATTAGCTCATTATGTGGATAAAAAAGCAGCTTATCACCACTAGGAATACCAGAAACATTAGTCACTGGTTAACAAATGTTTTAAGACATTAACAGAGGAACCTTATCATGGAAGGATTGATTTATAGACTTATGGAGAAGTACTAAAGAAAGCAAGATGTGAAATGTCTAAAAAGGGAGTTTTAAGTAAAATATCATAATATGCAAATCATAACTTTCAATTTCCATAATCCCTGTAACTTTAAAGCTATTGATTCAATACAAAAGAGCAACACAACACTTATAGAGGCAAATCGATTACCAATTAGAGTAGAGGTTAACTTATCAGCAACATGAAAGCACATAAATGCAATTCATCAAAGCAAAACTCTTAGTAAATCTCTAGTAGCAACTGCTGAAGATCCTAGCAATTGACGAATCCTTAGAGATGACAATAGGCTAGGCCGAACCCTAATCGCCCGAGGTTCAACTCAAGACCCGGTCAACCCAGCCTCTTTTGCCATCCTACGTATCCTATAACACATGATTTATCAGAAGATGACCCATCTAGAAAGGAGTTTCCAAAAAAGTATCTTTGCAAGGAGGAGACTAGAACTAAAGAAAGGGCATTTGTCCATATGTGACTTCAGTCATCAACAAAAGTGGGTCTACACAAGCCTTAGAATTCAGTTAATTTTTCAACCTTAATGGCGGTGTTAGAATATTCTGATTAGTAAAATATGCTACTATAAGCTTGCAAGGAGGTTGATACACTCATATTTTCATATATCTTTAGGACTTAATTTAGAGTCATTTACATTCATTTTACATTCATCTATAACCAGTTTATCATGTTTTAGCATTATTCAGGTTTCATTGACATAAAATGCATAAATGAAACAAATAGGCTCTAATTGCATTGTTTTTGGATTTCTGGTATACTTGACCTCTAGTCATTGTGGGATTTTTATCTTGAAATTGGTTTAACCAAAAATTCTAAAATTTCATAATTAAATTCTTAACTCATTGACAAATTTTTTGGGACCAATTACAGATTTTTCTGAACTGGGATTCAGGATAATTAAATTTCCAAAAGTTGCGTCAGATTTTAGATTGCCATAATGACCTTTCAATGATGTTTCAATCATAACTTTTGACTCAGATGGTAGGATTCAGCGATTCAAGTCTCAAATTGAAGCTACTCAAAGAAAAATCTACTGATAAAATCTGAGCTCCTAAATCATCACCGTTTGATTTTTATACATAGTCAAAATTTGGTTCACTGTCAATAATTCCCAGAGTCTAATAAATGAATTAATTGATTTTGTTAACAAAATTCTTTGCAATTGAAGTTTTCGTAATTTTTTTTATCCTAATCTCTCAATTTAGGTTTCTTTCAAATTTTGTTTTAGCACTTGTTTAATTTCATGTTCTTTAAATTTTGAATTCCCGAGATCAAACCCCCCCCCAATCATTTATTTTTGTGCATTGGTTTGAGTTCAATTTAGTTGATTTTGTTTGGTTTTTGTCCGTGTCAACTCTGATTCTGTTCGCGTTAGATTGTCTGTTGCTTTCTGGTTTTTGTTAACTATTTATGTTTTCTGGTTTAGTTAGTAGTTTGCATTCGATACTTAATCATTAAGGTTAGACTGCATTTTGAATATTAAATTTTTGTTTCGTTTTTGTTTTTGCAATTGGCTTTCATGAAAGAAATTTCGTTGACAAGTTTGACGATAGTTAGCATTCCATTATCAGATCTTTGAGAGAACAATCCCTACTCCTATATACTACTTGTTATTCATGTATAGTTAATTTGCAAGGGTAATAACACCTTATCAAATCTTGGTGTCGTTTCTAGGGATCCCAACCATAAAATAGATTTTGTTTCTTTACCCCTTGCTAATCAAAATGAAGCCAAAACTTCTAAGGGCAGAACAAAACTTGATTCTTCACAACATAATGGACAGAAGCTGACTGAAAATTCTAGGAACAAGTCAAATTCAGTTCCACTGATTCGTGCCCAAAATGTAGCTTTTAACAGGGTGCTAAAGGTAAATTCTAAACCTATCAATTCTGATTTTCTACTAATGCCTTCGTTTCCTTTGAATCCTAGTAGTTTGAAGGCCAAGCAAGAGGAGAAAGAGAGGGATTTCTTCAATTTGTTGAAGAAGGTGGAGATCAACATTCCACTTATTGATGCAATTTGCCAAGTCTTTAAGTACGTGAAGTTCTTGAAAGGTTACGAGACGATGAATATGGGTGAGGTCATTTTTGTTGTGATGAAACCGAATATCCCATGCAAGCAGAAACACCTCAGTGCATTTTTCATTCCTTGCATAATAGGTAACACCTCGTTTGAGAGAGCTTTGTGTGACTTAGGCGTGCATCCATTAGTGTAATGCCTAAACATGTGTATGATGCCTTGAGTCTTAAGCCTTTGCATGTGATGAATGTTGTTATACAGTTAACGGATCATTCCTTTATTTATCCTCTTAGTTTGGTAAATTGGTTAAAATAGGTGCTTTGCTAATTCCTTACGACTTTTATGTACTTAAAATGGATATGGACACTTCACACAGGAGTACACCTATTTTGTTTGGTAGACTTGTTCTAAAGACTGCTATAACCAAGATTGTTTGTGAAGATGATCTGCTTTCTATGAGTGTAGGAGATGATGTGGTTGAATTCAATATTAATAATGCTCTCCGATATCCACTTGATCATGTTTACTCTGTTTAATTTTCTGGATGATATTGATGATCTTGTATATGATCACGTTGAGTTAGAATTTAATAATGGTCTGGACTTAACACTGTGGCACAGTTTTGGTAGTGAGAATGTCGTGACTTATAGTGGTGATTATGATGATGATATGGGTGCATTGTGCTAACTTTTGAAAGTCATTATGTTTGTTTTTGCTTTACATGTACTTTCCTCCATTCCTTATGAGGTGGATTTCATCGATCTTCCTTTACCGCATAAGAAACTTTTTCCATCTGTTATGCATGCACTTGAGCTTGAGCTGAAACCTTTGCCTGATAATCTTATGTGTTTCTTAGTGATAACAATACTTTACCAAATATTATTGAAAAGAATCTAACAAGTGTGCAAAAGGAACGATTGTTGAATGTTCTTCATGAACATAAGATGGCCAAGGGGTGGACGATGGCTGACATCAAAGGTATTAGTCCTTTGATGTGCACGCATCGCATCCTATTGGAGGAAAATTCAAATCCAATAAGGGATATGCAGCACCGCCTCATTCTGCCTATAATGGAGGTGGTAAAAACCAAGTTGCTTAAGCTTTTGGATGCAGGTGTTATTTATCCAATCACTGATAGTAGATGGGTGGCGCCTATCAACATGGTTCCGAAGAAGATGGAGATGACTGTGGAGAAGAATAAAGATGATGAATTTGTACCTCAAAGGGTACAAAGTGGATGGCGCATATGTGTGGATTATAGGAAGCTGAATATGACAACGTATAAAGATCACTTTCCTTTACCATTTAGGGACCAAATGTTGGAGAGACTAGCAGGTAAGTCTTTTTATTGTTTCCTTGGTGGTTATAGTGGATACAATCAGATTGTGATCAATCTCGAGGATTAAAAAAAACTACTTTTATGTGCCCCTTTGGCACATTTGCATATAAAAGGATGCCCTTCGGTTTGTGCAATGCTCCTGCGACTTTTTAGTGACGCATAACGAGTATCTTTTTAGATTATGTTGAACGAATTATCGAGATATTTGTGGATGATTTTTTGTTTATGGTGATTCGTTTGATTATTGTCTTAAAAGTCTATCTTTAGTGCTGAAAAGATGTATGGAAACTAACCTTGTTCTAAATTATGAGAAGTTTCATTTTATGGTAGAACAAGGAATTGTTTTAGGGCATATGGTTTCTTCATGTGGTTTAGAGGTCAATAAAGTGAAATTTGATATTATTTCGACTTTGCCTTATCCCTCATGCATAAGGGATGTTTGTTCTTTCCTTGGTCATGTAGAATTTTGTCAATGTTTCATCAAAGATTTTTCGAAGATTGCCACATCCATTTGTAAGCTTTTGACGAAGGACGTCGAATTTGTTTTCAACGATGCATGCAAACAGGCATTCAAAACTCTGAGATAAAACCCCACATTTGCTCCCATCATCTAACCACTGAATTAGGAGCTTCCTTTTGAGATTATATGCGATACAAGTGACTTTCCTATAGGAGCAGTCCTTGGACAACAAGAGGGGCAACTTTTGCATGTCATTGCCTATGCTTCTCATACTCTTGATGACGCACAACCTAACTATCATAAAAAGAGTTATTTGATGTTATGTTTTCTTTAGAAAATTTTCGATCATATTTATTGGGTACTAAGGTTATTGTTTTTTCTGATCATGCAACCCTTAGGTACCTCCTGCAGAAAAAGGAGACCAAACTGAGGCTTATCCACTAGATTTTGCTTTTGCAAGAGTTTGATCTCAAAATTAGGGACAAAAAAGGTGCCGAGAACCTTATTGCTAACCACTTGAGTAGATCGTGCAACAATGATGCCAAGACTGGATCTATTCTTGCCAAATTCCCTTATGAGAAGTTGTTTGCATTGACTTCCTCCTCGTCACAGCCGTGGTACACTGATTTGGTTAATTTTTTAGTTTCCCCTGAGTTGCTCGTAGGTATGACAAAAGCCCAATGCGATAAATTTCACGCTGATTCTAGATTCTACTTTTGGGATAATCCATACTTGCGCAAAATTTATTCGGATCAAGTGATTAGGCATTGTGTGCATCAAGATGAGTTTCATTCCATTTTAACTTTCTATCACACTTATTCTTGTGGTGGCCACTTTAGTGCCAAACGCATAACACATAAGGTACTTGATAGTGGATTGTTTTCACCTTTGTTGTTCAAAGATGCATTCGAATTTTGCAAGACATGTGATAGATGCCAAAAGGTAGGAAATATTACTCGTAAGAATGAGATGCTGTAAACTTTCTTGTTATTTGGTGAGGTTTTTGATGTTCAGGTCATTGATTTTATGGGTCCTTTTCCTTTATATAATGAAAATTTATACATCCTTCTTACAGTGGGTTGAGGCATTAGCGACGAAATCTAATGATGCTAAAGTTGTCATCAATTTTATGAAGTCTAACATTTTTGACAAGTATGACATTCCCAAGGCTATCATTAGTGATTGAGGATCCCACTTTTGCAACCGATCTTTTGAGGCCTTTCTGAAAAAGTTCCACGTCATCCACCGAACTTCAATCCCCTACCATTCACAGACGAGTGGTCAGGTAGAATTATCAAACTGCGAAATCAAGTCTATCCTTGAGAAGACTGTGCAACCTAATCAGAAAGATTGGAGTCTTCGATTAGGCAATGCATTGTGGGCTTATCGCACTGCATATAAATCACCTATAGGCATATTGCCTTTTAGGATGGTTTACGGAAAGAATTGTCATCTTCCCGTAAAGCTTGAACATCATGCATTTTAGGTCATTAAATGGTGTAACTTGGATTATGACAATGCTGGAATTCATTGCAAGTTATAGTTGCAAGAACTTAAGGAGTTACAGAATGACACATATGAGAACACACGAATTGCGAAGGAAAAGGCAAAAGCGTACCATGATTGAATGGTTGGAAGCAAAGAATTTTGGGTGGGTCAAAAAGCTCTCTTCCAATCATCTATCAAGCTTTTTCCTGGTAAGTTACGTTCTCGATGGCATGGTCCTTTCATTGTTACTAATATATTTCCACATGGTGCTATTCAGATTTGTGACATAGGTAGCAATCGAAGCTTCAAAGTTAATGGCCATTAATTAAAGCCTTTTTATGAAGGTTTCAAGGACATTTTGATGGAGAAAGTGGTAGTAGACATGCCAAACTATGAAGAATGATGCTCACACAAAATCAGATTTGATTTCTTCTTTTCCTTCTTTCTCATTTCAGTTTTTTTAGCTTTTTTTAGGCATTGGATTCTGTTTCTATTTTTTAGATTTAGTGTGCATCTTCCTTCTTGCATTTACTTCACCATTGAGGGCAATGTTGTGTTTATGTGTGAGGAGAGACTTTAGTTCATTTCTAGGTTAAAATGGCATTCTAGGTTCGGATTTATGCTGTCTTTTAAGGGGTAAATTGCCACACCTTCTTGCTCTTGCTTGACTTGAGAAAATTTTCACTTTAGTTGCGTACTTTGCATGAAATACACCATAAATTTTTTAAAAAAAGAATTCTAGAAAATTACAAAAATATTTTCTATTTTTCTTACATCTTAGTGCTTTAGCTCTTTTAGATTCCCAACCATTAAACGAGTTTGAGTATTATACATGAGATTTGGTTAATAACGATGAATGCATAAACTTGATGAATGGGTTTAGATGTAAAACTTGAGCTTTCTAGATAGTAGAGTGACCTTGAAACCATATTGTATTGACTTAATAGATGACCCATGTGAGCTCTTATGCCTTTAACATTATTCTTTGTTGTGTGCATTCTTTCAACGTTATAATTCTCTAGAACTTGCTTAATATCTTGAGCATGCTTGCATGAACATGATATAGGCATCTAGCTTAAACCACTTAAACTTAAATAGCCAACCTAAAGAATGATTTCCATTAGAAAGCCCCTTTGAGGTTTTGTCATTTTCTTTGCTTTACATATTATTAACTTAGCCTTGATCTCATTTTTATGCTATATACCCTGTGGCCAAGGTTAGTAGAGCATTTATTGGCAAAGTTGAAGATGTGAGTTGGTTGATATATGATGAAGTGGTGTTAATCTGAATATTTGTCCATGAACGCAACTCGGCATTGTTGAAAAAAAGAAAAAAGTTTTTGCCGTGATATGAGAGAGAAAAAAATTGTTTCCCAAGTGTTTCAAATTATATACTTGTCTATGGGAAGTCCGAATGGAATGAAAAGAAGTGAAGTTTTTTAAGTTTAATTTGCAAAATTATGTGCCTAAATGCATACATGTACATGAATTCTATAATATTCTGTATAGCTCTACTTCCTTTACTTTAGCCTTCTCTTATCTTTGTCTTACCTCACCTTTAGCCAAGCCCAGTTACAACCATGTTAAAGATCTTTTGATTTGTGTATAGTTTATGTGCACTTTAATAGTGTTGTCAAGATTGAAAAGCAATCATATGGTAGAATGTATTCATTGATCAAATTTTGAGAGTTATATGTTTGAGCCTAAACAATTTGAGTGTTGAAGTGTATATCAACGAGAGGGCTTATTATTTCGATATGGCATAGATTTCCTCTAACTCTATTATGCTAGATTAGCTCGACTATTACATGTAAATTGAGTTTATTGATTTTATGTGCTGATCGTGGTAAACTAAGTTTTAGTTATCATACTTGAATTACTTGATACTGTTGGGGATCTGATTTAAATACTTCATACTTAAGTATTTTTCTTCTCACTACATGATTTTGTTCTTCTGCACTTTGTTTTTCAGGTTTTCTATAGTTCTACTTTATATTTTTTTCTTACCTGAGGACAAGCAAGAGCTACGTGTGGGAGAATTTGATACACTCATATTTTCATATATCTTTAGGACTTAATTTAGAGTCATTTACGTTCATCTATAAACGGTTTATCATGTTTTAGTATTATTCAGGATTTCGTTAATATAAAATGCATAAATGAAACAAATAGACTTGAATTGCATTGTTTTTAGATTTCTGATATACTTGACCTCTATTCATTGTGGGATTTTTATCTCGAAATTGGTCTAGCCAAAAATTTAGAAATTTCATACTTAAAATCTTGACTCATTTGGATTTTTTAGGACCAATTACAGTTTTTTCTGAGCTAGAATTCAGGAGAAATAAATTTTCAAAAGTTACATCAGATTCTGGATCGCCAGAATGACTTTTCGACGATGTTTTAATCATAACTTTAGACTCAGATGGTGGAATTCAGTGATTCAAGTCTCAGATTGAAGCTAACTCAAAGAAAAATCTACTGATAAAATTTAAGTCCCTAAATCATCACCGTTTGATTTTTATACACAGTCGAAATTGACCCTAGGGTATTGTCAAAAATGTAATTCTAAGATAACAAAACTTTAATCGATTTTCAAAGCACTTGGATGACATGGCACGACTCCATTGGTTACTTAAAGATGACTCGATGTCCACCTCATTAAGCCATGCCACTTTGGATGGTTAGTTAGGCAGATGCTGAAGAGTGATAGCGACCTCTATCAATTGACATGAAGAGGAGGAATTCGTTTCGTAGTTTGCCTCTTAATTAGGTCAGCCACATCATAATAGGAAGGAGATATATGTATGACTTTAGTCTCCAGATCCAGGCATCTTTCCTCTGAACTATTCTTCATACTTCCTAACCGCACTCCTGCTTTTTAAATCTTTTCAAAAGGAACACAATTATCTTATACCATTCGGTGGTAGCAACATTTTACTAGGTATGTGTAGCTAAGTTTGTATTTCAATTATAAAGGGTAATACCCTTCGAACCTATATTAATTGATGAGCATTTAATCTTAATAGATCCTTACTCTTTGAGAGAACGATCCTTACTCTTTGAGAGAACGATCCATACTCTTATAGATCTTTGAGAGAACGATCCTTACTCTTATATTCTACTTGTTATTCATATAGGGATAATTTGCAACAGTAAGGACATAAGGTCAATGTTTCTACGTTCTTGAATGAATTCGTTTGCTGTTTGGAAACACCTTTAATTGAATTCAATTGCAGTATTGAATTCAATTAAGTTGTTTGAAAACAAAAAAAAAGGGATGAATTCAATTCATGTATGTAATTGAAACTCATCCCCTTTACAAATTGAATTCACTCATCCAAGCATCAGAATTGAATTCATGCAAGCGATTAACTTGTTGCCCTAACACCACATTGTCGGAGGATGGTTGTATTTCTGCTACGACCTCCATTGTATTAAAAAGGCAAAGCTTCTTTTTTCACACACACACTTAAAGCAGTGCTCCAACAAGGATATTGGAATTTTTCACTCATTTTTGCCTGATTTATATATGATTAATATCCAGATTAATTTTTCCTTTATTTTTTGTATTTGGAAATTGTAATTTTATATTAATTATGAAATTATTATTGTAAATTTAGAGAAATATTATCTTTTTAAAAAATAAAAAATAAATCATGAAATCCTTTGATCAAATTGTATCAATTTAGCGCTACATCATCTTCAATTTTATAATAATAATTAAAAAAAATTATATTTTTTAGTAAAGGATAAAAATATTATATGAAATAATTGAATTCATATTTATTGTGTTTCAAACAGTATAATTGAATTCAATTTCAAAATTACTAGATTTGTTCCGAACAGTATAAATTGAATTGAATTGAATTTTATTAATATAATTAAATTAAATTTATTTGAAGATAAATTAAAAAAAATTAATTTGAAGATTTCAAGCAGCCTGTTAATTTCTCTCAAGAAAAGATAATTGAAGCAGACAATGTACGATTTATATGGTCACAGTTGTTAAATATGTTAGTGTAACGGATCAGGCTGCGATTTGAAAATCCAATCGTTTCTGGGCCTATCCAATGACAATAGCAAGAAGATTGGCGCGTGCATGTCTCTCTCCTCGGATTATAACACTATCAAACACAATTCAGAAAAATAAAAAAGAAAAATATATTCCCAAAAATCGAGAGCCCTTCAGATCTTGACACGTGGACCCTCACCATATTATCACATGCAAACCTATTTATATTCCATTGTGTAGTCGTCTGGATCGTCCGCTCTCCTTCCCCTCATGCCCAGCTCTTTTTCCGTCTCTCTTCACAGACACAAACCCGACCCGGAAATCAACCCAACCCGAGACATATACTTTCTCTTCTCTTCCGCTCTTGTTGCGAAAGGGAAATCACGATGACCAATCTCATTTATATTGTTGTTATTCTGTCTTAGTTTTTCCGGATTTCGAGAAACAAAGGAGGATCAGGATCTAGATTAGGCGAATCAGAGGTAGGGATTGGAATGATGACGACATCCTCGACTACCAGCGCGGTCTACATCCACGTTATCCAGGACGTCGTCAACAAGGTCCGCGAGGAGTTCCTCAATGGTGGGCCCGGAGAGAGTGTCCTCAACGAGCTCCAAGGAGTAACATTTCTCACTATTTCCTGGCTATTAAGGCTTTTGTTTTGTTTATATAGATTAGCGAATTGTTGTATGTATGTCTTTGTGTGTTTAGATCTGACATGAATGCTAGGGTTTGGGATTTGTTGCGTTAATTCGACTGCATTTTGAATTTGGGTTTTAGACTTGGGAGATGAAGATGATGCAAGCGAGAGTTATATTGGGTCCAATTGACAGGTCTTCAGCTTCCAAAGCGGCAGCTGTGGGTCCCACTCCAGTCCACGACCTTAATGTGCCATACGAGGGAACTGAAGAATACGAGACTCCTACTGCAGAGATGCTTTTCCCTCCTGTGAGTTTTAGTCAGTCTTCTTTAAGATTTTTCTTTCTTGTCTTGTCGGATTTTTGGATTGGATAGCCATGCAAATTTTCCTCCAGACGGATGTATTTGAAGTCCATTTGTATTTAATTTGTTCTATGTTGTACTAAACTCTGTTGTCTGTGGATATCTGTATCTGTGTTCGAACTTGCAGACACCATTGCAAACTCCCATGCAGACGCCACTACCAGGTAGCATTCAGACGCCTTTAACTGGAAATGTGCAGACGCCTTTACCTGGAAGTGTGGACAGTTCTTCCATGTATAATCTTCCTACTGGATCTAGCAGCGAGTATCCAAACCCTGTAAGTGATACTGTTAGAAGCACTGAGGCAAAAGCTGGAAGGCCTAGTACATACATGGTATCACTGCCTACTCGTTTAAAAGTTTGCTCTATCTGTGTGGAAATTATGGTCTTTTATGAATGGAGACGGATTAGGAAGTGGGATTGAAGGAGTAATAGATTATGGTGAAGCTTTTAACAGATTGTATGTGCATACATATTGTAATCGCTAATGTCCACTTTTGTTTACCTTTTTGTTTCATGCAGGAACCTCCATCTTCCTGGATGAATCAGAGGCCTCCTCTTGATGTCAACGTTGGTAAGTCTGATGTTTCATCACTAAGTCTGTTTTTCTTTCAGATTCTTTATGAATAATGGTATGGTTATAGCGTATGTGGAAGGGCGGGAAGAGTTGGACCGAGGAAAATCTCTACCTCTCACACAGGTGACTGCTTGTTTTTTATTTTGATGTTTATACTGCAAACTGAGGTCTAACTGAATGCTTTGGGGCAGGCCGTGAAAGCTCTAAAATTGAAGGATGGATGTGCCTTATTTTTTCAAAGTTTCCCTTACTTCACCTTATCAAAGATCTTGTGCTTCTTTTTCTCTTTTGACAGAGAAAAATATAATTTTGCCTCAAGAATTGTTACCAATTTAAGATTGAACAAACTTCCAGGACTTCTTCACAATATCATCTGGTAAGCGAAAGCGTGAGGATTTGGCAGCACAGTATAGCAATGCGGGATTCATACCCCAACAGGATGGAGCTACAGGTTCTACATTCAATGTTCTACAGGTGCAATTCTTGGTCTTTTGATGTATGTATATGTCACACTGCTTTTGTAATTATATAAGCTTTCTTTTCACATCATAATCCTTCTGCTTTCCACTTTATGCATTTCCATTACCAATGTTGTTCCTTATTTTTTTTATGCTCACATTTGTCAATATAGTGAGATAACTTATACTTAATTTTGGTCACTGCTTTCATTCCTCAGTTGTTGGATGCACGTCTGAGGGATTTTTCTTCGTAATAGCCCTCTGACCAAGGGGTCTCTGGGCGCGTTAGTGTTTAAGCAACCTTGATCACTCCTATACCTTGTGGTTTTAGCATTTCATAAAGTTTGATGCATGAGATTGGTTTATTTGTCTGTCAGTGGAGATTTTTCACGTTAGGCATCATGCCAAAAAGTGTGAAGATAACTATTTACAGGTCGAGTAAAGTAACAAGAAGTAATCTTGTCAAATGTTGCATTGTGCTAGTTTTGGTAACTTGATAGGCATTGGGAGCAGGAAATGCAGATAATTATTTCATTTTAGGGATGTCAATCTACCTCTCTTCTCTTTCAGCCACCTTTGAAGTTGTTGGTTGTAATTATTTTTTCTGGGAAGGTCAATTATTGATGGCTCGGTTATGAGTTGTATATTCTTGGAAGGCCAGTTGTTAACATAGGATGATATCCAGCGAATTCAAAAATTGCAGTTGACATTTACAATACAAATTGTTATGCTTCAAATACCTTCTGAAGTCAATATTGCATCCTTTTCTCTTATTTGAAACATGAGTTCTAGTTTTGGACATAATTAAGAGGGCTGTCCAAATGTGACCTGTTATATGTTTGCGTATGACTGATATAATGAAATTTAGGCATTTTATGGAGGAATTGTTTATGATTACTGAAGTTGAATAACTATTATGCAAGCAGATTATACCATAACATTCCTGCTGGTATGGATGTAGCTTCAAGTGACAATTTCCAATAAAAATTTTAGATACGATCTTTATTGTGAAGAATTGATGATCATCTTGTTAAGCATTATTCGTTCAGGTCCTCTGTTTAAGTTGAGGATTATGGTATAAACTTAATGTGAATACTGTTTGTAGTTTATAGGCATTTGTAATTTCTTATTCTGTGTTATATATTGCTGGAGTAAAAAGTAGTTATTGGTGCCTGCATCATTAGTGAATTGTTAAGTTTTTGTTTAGTAATTTTTTTCAAAAGGCATTCTTAATCTGAGAAACTATATACTATTAAAAAATTTTCAGGTAAGCCGAGGGAATGACACTAGTTGTGGCGTGATTACTAGTGATAGAGAGAGATTAACAAATGTGGACAGGTCATCTTCAAAAATTCCTCAAGTTGATGGGCCTATTCCTGATCCTTATGATGATGTGCTTTCAACTCCTGATGTTAGTATTCACCTACTTGTGGTTCTAAAAAAAGTGTAGATGAACATGCATTTGTTCTTTCATTGGTTTGCAGATATAAATATTAACAATTGATCTTCGTCACTGTTGATGCCAGTGGGATTTTAGTTTTTTTTTAGTTTTTACTTGCTCCATAAGGGAAAACCAACCATTATACCTCCTGCCAATGCAAGGGCTAGTATTTGTCAGTAGATGCCTATTGTGCCAACTTAACCTGATCTGTAACCAGGGAGGAGAAAAAATGTTGCCACTTTGCCCCTTTGACACACTTGACATACTACATAATGATGACCTTATGATACTTTTGATGTAGGACAAATAGAAGAATTATTAACTAGTAGCTAAAAACCCAAAATTAGGAAGTATGACTGATATTAGGCTGCGGCAATATCAAGGCTGGGTTTAGGCTAAGAATGTACTCTTAAAAGAAAGTATCACACCTTCTAGTTGAAAACTCAAAGTTGTGGAAAAAATCCAAATTGCTTTTTATTGATGAAAGGCTGAGTACATATATATAGAGTTCTTAAAATCTTTATCTTAATAAGAAACGTATTTCCATTTTAAATCTTATTATAGTAGAAATTTTATAAGTCCTAAACAAATAGAATATCATATCTATAGTAAACATAATACTACTACATCCTATCTAATTAGGAATTATAATACAATATGAATTTTAGCCTTTATCTTTGATGTCAATTCAATTTCCAATTTTCATCCCACCAAACTAAAGCTTTTGATTGATTAATTTTTCCTCTTATTTTTCTTATGGACTTTAAGTTCTTTTGTATCAATTTTGATGGGGGTCAAGTTAGAACCCCCATCCCAATCATTAAGTTGGGGTCTCCACTAGGTTGGGTATTGGGTTTGGTCTTTTAATGACTCTAGAGGGGCCCCAAGAAAGGAAAAAGAAATTGATTTTATGATCAATTTCAAATGTTGACATTATACTCTTGTAAACACACGTTGATAGAATGTAACTTCTATAAGCTGTAGACTCATTTTCTGTGGTTTGCTTTTGACCTTTTTGCCTTTTGTTTGTTAAACAAAGGAGTGACGTGTGAATTCACATCGTCTTAATCACTACCAAAAATTTTCTTCTCTAGTTCACTATATATTTAGATGCTTGATTGCTTCCTAAAGAAGATAAATTTAGGCAGTAATTCTTCAACTCATTTCTCTTCCCAATATGCAGTAATTCTTCTGCTGATTTCTCTTCCCAATATGGTGATAAAATGAGGGTTTTTCATCTCAATACCTGCTCTCGTAGGAGGGAACCCTTTGTTTCTAGGAATGGGTTGAGTAGGGGGTTGTTGGGAGGGTACGATCAATTCATATTGAAATGTTTTGACATGAAATGCTTCATTGTCTTAGGCTTTACATGTTTTTGGGAAGTAGAATATGAATTTTTATGTTTTTATTTGCTGACATGGTATTGCCTTCTATTTAACTTTTTCTGTTTTTATTTAAAGATCTACAATTATCAAGGAGTTGTCAGTGAAGATTACAATATAGCAAATACTCCAGCTCCTGGTAAGTTACGTGAAATATCTACCAAGGTTTAAATTCTCTGTGTGTGCTTGTTTGTTTGTGTATATGTAGATGGGGATGTTCCTATTGTGCTTCTACTTCGTATATGTCATTGCATATAGTGCGAGTGTGTGCTTGCACGGTCACTTCTGCACATATTTTATCTGTCTGCATGTATGATGATGTCCCATCTATTTTCCACTTGGTATTATCCTCTTGACTAGAGCTACAGGCAAGCACTCCAGCTGTTGTCCCTCAAAATGATATTGGAGATGATGATGAGCCACTTAATGAAGATGATGATGATGATGATCTGGATGATGTCAGCCAAGGGGAGGAGCTGAACACTCAGCATTTGATTTTGGCTCAATTTGATAAGGTACTGTTTTGCCCCTTGTTTTGGATACTATGGATCATTTAACAGTAAGAAAATATGACTCAGGTTAACATTAAAAACTTGCTTGGATAGGTGACTCGTACCAAGAGCAGGTGGAAATGCACTCTCAAGGATGGAATTGTGCATATAAACAATAAGGATATTCTCTTCAATAAGGTTGTTCTGGATCAAATATTGGATAGTTTGTTCAGCCTATGATGGAATACATTTATTAATGAAACTGAATCCTCATTTCTTTCCCTGAATATCTGCAGGCAACAGGAGAATTTGACTTCTGATTTTGTTATGTCAGTTTGCTATCAACTAGGCATTTGTTTAAAGAGTAAAACTGAGGTATCATAGGGTGTTGATGTTATTTCCCGATGATGTTTAAGTGAATGGGGATGAATGATATGGCTGAGCTAAGAACCTAGGGGGATGCGGTTGAATATATCCTAATGTACATAAAGGAAGAGTTTTTTTGGCCTCAATACTATGAATGGCCACTTGAGTTAAAATTTTCCAATCCTAAAATTCAACTTCTAATTTCAGTTATACTATAAACTTGGAAAATATTATCGATTAAAAATCCGCATTGTTTGTTTAGTTACTAATGTTCAATTTTTGGGCTGTAGAAGTTATCATGGGAGGCAACTAATGTATGTTTATATAATAGTTGCCTGGCATGTGTGTTGTTTCAAAAATACAAGATTTATGACAAAATTGTAGATGCATCAGTGAGTATCCTAAAACACATGAAACATCTGGATATCCCCTTTCCATAACGTTTAACATGCATGCGTATTTTCTCGAGTCATGGTGGAAGGGAAGTTATTAACCATTGAGTTCTTAAATCCTAGTGTTGAACATAATTTCTGACTAAACAGGAGGCAGAACGTTCCTGAAATCTCCAGCTGTGTAAAACAAGAGAGAGAGCTTAAAATTCATCTCTGGAATTGGTGACATGTTTGTCATATTTTTACATGATAAAGAAAAGAAACGTGGAGCGTGGGAGAAAAATTCCCAGTAATATGCCGGTTGAGGTGATTAGCCCAATGCTATGAATACCGTATCGGACTCGGTACCAGATTGAGCTCTGGAACGGAACTGTACTGGTACCGGTCGGTATTGGGTACCATTTTGGGATATTTTTTAAATTTATAAAATAGTTCTTAAATTTTTTAAAAATTACAAAATAGTCCATATTGATATATTATACAACTGTACTGTATACTTTATTAGTTTACTGTTTACATCAATCATGCTTTAAAAATCTTAATAATAAATAATAATGACAATTAATTTGAAATAACAATAATTTTTAAATATTTTACATA
>JANZLD010000235.1:37220067-37231342 GCA_026413575.1 Erythroxylum carthagenense | reverse complement strand
TCCTTTATTTCATTTATTTTCATGCTAAATTCAAACTTAGCTTAATTTTCTACTAACACCTTAAAAATCAAATTTTATCATAATCATACTAGCAACTTAATTTATACTTAATAATATCATGAAAACTGGTTTGGGGTCCAACAATTTTTCTCCCTCCTTACTTTATAAATATAATGTCTTGTGCTAATTTTGAATATCATTGAATCATTGAGATTACTGAACTTTAGATTTAATGCCTAATCAACAGTTTCTTCTATAGAAATGGGTTTATATCGCAAGTTGAGCCTTTATAGTATATTTCTCTAAATGCCTATGTACCTTGCCATATGCATTCTCTAAATCAATAAAAACCATATGTAGGTAATATTTCCTTTTCCTGTAATATTCCATTAATCTTTTGAGAAGAAGTAAAGCTAGACCTTCCAAGCATAAAGTTAAACTAGTTCTCTAAGATAGGAGCATCCTTTCTCTCTTCATTCTCAATCACCTTTTCCCACAACTTCATAACGTAACTAAGTAGTTTAATACCTCTATAATTGTTGTAGCTTTGTACATTCCCTTTGTTCTTCTCATATAGAGGAATTAACATACTAAGACTCTACTTATCTAACATTTTATTAGAATTAAGGATCACATAAAAAATCTTGGCAAGAAAATTAATACCCTTTTCACATAGGCGCTTCCATACCTCTATAGGTATCTCATTAGGCCTTACTACCCTTCCACTCCTCATCTCCCTCAAATCTATTTAAATTTCTTCCTTTGTAATCTATCAGCAATAGGTAAAGTTATATTACCTCTCGTATATGCTAAATATTGGGCCCCGAATTTTTTTATTTATTTTATTAAGCATGATTTGAAAAAATTCTGTGGTCTTGCTAGATAAATCATTTTATTTGGAGTTTAATTACCACGTCAATGTTAGGAGGATTTATAGTATGGATTGATGGAATTAGAAATATTAAATGGAGAAATTAAGATTAAGTTAGAGTATAGTATAGTGTGAGTTAAATTGAAGAAGTACGAATGCATAATGGGCATTCTTGGAAGATCACTTAAGTCTAAACGTTATAAGGCATTAAAGGAAGGGTAGAAAGGAAAAAGGAAAATTGTAGTCTTGCATTTGAAGAAGCAAGCACGTGAATGAGAGAAAAAAAAAAAGAGAGAGTGAACAAAGAGAAGAAGAAAAAGGAGAGGAAAAAGAAGAGAAAAGCTAGGGTTTGGAGATTCTTGAAGAGTTTGAAGATTTTGAAACTTCAACAAGTAAGTATAAACATTAACCTTTCTTGATTATTGGATGAAGCATAGTTATGGTAAGTTAGAAGTGACAACAAGGTTTAATATGGGTAGGAAGTTATTGATGAATAGTATGAGTTAATGTTTTAAATTTTTGGTTAATAATCAAATTCAAATTATGAATTGGTTTGTGAATGATTTTGGGTTGAAAATGAAGTGGAAGTGATGGTTTAGGTTTAATATGGGTTATATGTAAAAGGCGGGAAGTTAAAAACTGGAAAAAAATGGCAAAACATGTTCTCGGAACATGTTTCTAGACAAGTTCGTTGTGGCGAACTCCTAACTTCACCGCAACAAACTCCATTTTTCCTACACAAATATGCTTTGGTATTTTGAGTATAACTTTTTTTGTAGTTATCCAAATGGACTGATTTTTGATTTAGCGTAAACTAGAGATATGGCTACAAATTTTATGAAAAAATTGAGTAAATTCAGTCTCTAAGAATTTCAAATTTTGAGATGGAAGTGGAGCATAGATTTTTTGTTTCAACATAAGAAATAGTCCAAATTGTTGAGGCATGGCTTTCCAATTTCTAAACCAAATTGAATGAAATTTTGGTTATTGTTTAAGGAAATCAAGTGAGGCAAGAGAGGCAAGAGCAGCAAGAGAAAAGATAACCCTAAACAAGTTTATAGGCAAGGAATTCAAGGTGAGTTTCATTTTTATAATTAAGTAATAGGCCATTAATGTTTTGTTTCAACTGATGGAAAATAAATGATTTCAACTATTTTATGAATGTGCAAATATTGCTCTTTGAATGCCTTAAGTAGGTGTTATGTGTTTGGTATGTGATTACTGTGTGATGATTTATGAAAAGAATGTAAAAAATGATTCTTGAAAAGATACTATAATTATGAAAGCAAGTTTTGAAAATGTGTCATTTTGGGCAATAAGTTTACAAGTTATGAAATACATGTTATGTGGGTTTGGTTTAGTCTATTTTGTATATCAAGTGTACTTTGACTAAAGGCATCTCCCACCTACCCTTTAGTGGCATGGAGCTCCGTGAAAGACTCCCTCATGTTTATGACTACACAAAACCACTATGTGGGATTGTGTTAGTTCATTTTATTCGCGACTACTCAGGACCATTATATGAGACTGTGATAGTTCATTATGTTTATGGACCTTCTAGACCATTTTGATATGCCTATGTGTTTAAATGTTTTGACAAGTTTGATGAATGCATGATTTGTGATTGTTTACAAATTGTTCGACAAATTGAAAATTTTGAGAAACAAGTGTTTTGTGATTTTTGATGCAGAATTACAATGGTCATGAAAATGAGTTTTCATAAATGTTTTTGGTTATTATTGATTATAAAACTGTTATCCATGAGCTTTAAGCTCAACCCCTCCCATTCCATCCCATCTTCAGAGGAGGAGCAAGAGATCGAGTAGTCAAGAGTCACAGCATCACTCCGATTAGGCTTATTTTTATGTTTGAAGTTAGTTTTTGTAAAACAAGGCTTTAGTCACATTTTGAGAAATTCAACTTTTACAAACTATGTATTTTGGATTATATTATAATGTGGCTTGAATGCCCATTAAAGCTTTGTAAAACTCTACTTTTAATATTAATGAAAAATATGATTGGAGTTGTCTATTATTTTTCATGTTTTCGCAAAGTATTCGAATTTTGGAATTTGAATGTGTTTATTTATAAGTTCATTTTGTTTTTATTTTTAAATTAATGATGGTTGTTGGAAAATTTATGGTTGCATTTAGTAGAGTTAATGTTGGGGTTGAGTAGTTGAAAAAGTTTAAGTTTGCATTAAATGAGGTATGTTGATCAGGGTTTATGGGTTCTGCTCCAGGGGTTTTCGCCGCAGTGAAGCCAAGGGTGCACTGCGGTATAATTAACCCAAAGGTTTTCTGCTTCTCCATATGGCAAAGGCAATTCCCAGGGTTCGCCGTAGTGAAATACATCGTCCACCGCAAAGTAATTAACCTCGAAAGGAACATGTGGGATTTCTCCCACATGTTCGCCACGACGAAACAATATTGTTTCTCCACGGCCACCCACTTGCTTCCGAAGGGTTTTCTTTTAAATTTCCAACTTCTAAGTCCTCCTCCATGCTCAAGCCACATGATCCCATGTCTAATGTTGGGCTCCGAAAACGGGGTACAACTGGTAGTGGTATCAGAGCAACTAGGTTTAAGTTTAGGTGTAGGACTCGGTTTAGGCATGAATTAGGTAGTTTAAGACATGAAATTGAACATGCATTATTTTAAATGAACAACTTGCATTTTTTTAAATTGTTTCACGTGATTTGAAATTGTTTTATATGATTTGAACTGTTTTGCATACTTTGAAAATTATTTTGCATGAACTAGTTTTCAGTGGTTTTAAATTAAAGGGGTGAACATGCCGCCTTGAAAGAAAACTCGAGGAGCTATGAATCGATCTCGCTCTCGCTAAGGGAGCACGGATGAATCCTATATCCCACAAGATACTGGAACATTCTGATCTGACTTGTAAGGCACCTAGTGTGCAGCATAAGGTGCCTCCACTACCTCCTTCGAAGCCTCAAACAAACCCTATGGATCCACGTTTCTTTCAAGCCTTTGCTCAGGCTTTCACTTATGCCATGGGCCAGGGGTCACAAAGGTCGATGCAAGCTCCAATGGAAAGGAGTAGACAGTATGATAAGCTCCGCAAGTATGGAGCGGTAGATTTTAACGGAACTACAAATTTGGAAGAGGCTAAAGCCTGGTTAAAGAGGACTAAGAGGGTTATGGTTCAGATGAAGTGCTCGGATAAGGAGAAATTAGATTATGCAGTGAGCTTGCTACAAAGGGACGCACTTTATTGGTGGGAATCAGTGCCCTACAGTCAAGATATGCCTTCGGTGTTATCATGGAGAGACTTTTTGGAAGATTTTAGGAGGAAATACTTCTCGAGGGTCTATATTCGAGAGAAGACCAAGGAAATTCTCAATCTCAGACAGAGGGATATGAGTGTGAGTGAGTATGAGCTGAAGTTTACCTAGCTTTCCCAATATTCGGCCAACATTGTGGCAAACGAGGAAGAAAAATGTCGTAAGTTTGAGGGAGGTCTTCATTTAGGGATCAAGCAGAAAGTATTAATCCACAATTTCTGTGACTAATAGCAGTTGGTAGGTGTCACACTGTCAGTTGAAAAACTGGAGAACATAAGTTATGAAGCGAATAAGAAGAGAAAGAATCAGGAGTAGTCTCCCAAGAAGGGAATGAGTGCTCCAATGCCTGAGAGGAGTACGAAGAATTTTCATACACAGAGTGAGGTGGGGAGTAATGCCTCTGCTAAGAATAAGCAAGCAAGGGCAGTGTCAGTGCAAGCCTCAACAACAGGAGGAAATAGCAAGGTGGAGAAGAGCAGGTACACAAACCCCCAATGTGAGCATTGTGGGAAGTTTCACAAGGAAAAGTGCTTCAGGTTACTTGCAGCATGTTTCCGAAGTAGGGAGAAGGGACATATGATTAGGGACTGTCCCCAAGTATCAAGATAAGAGGGACCGTAGTTTTAAGCCCCAAGGAGAGTAAAAACAGTGGGAACTTGACCAGTTACTGAGGTGGGCAGCTTTGGAGCTGCAAAGAAAGCTATTCCTCTAGGAAGGACAAGGGGTCATACATAGGCAAGGGTGTTTTCCATGATAAGGGAGGAAGCTACAGCCGTACTTGAGATTGCCACAGGTATGGCTCAGTTATTTAACTCTACAGTATATTTGTTAATTGATTTTGGTTCTACATATTCTTTGGTTTCTACAAGCATGACATTACCTGGTGTGAATTCAATGCCTTTGAATAGTCGTTTACTTGTTAGTACACCTTTAGGGAGGAATGTGGTAATCAGTCAAGTATATTAAAGTTGTGAGTTTTTTATTGATGGTGCTAGACTAGTAATGGACTTACTACCTCTAAACCAAAAAGGCTTAGATGATATACTTGGAATGGATGTTATGAAAAAATATCATGCAAAGTTAGATTGTGGCCTTAAAGAGGTGGAATTTGATCTGGGCAATGGTGAGAAGGTGATTTTCAGAGGGGACAGGAAAACACCATCACCAAGAATTATTTCGACCTTGCTAGCTAACAGGATGATAGAAAAGGGGTGTGAAACCTTCTTGGCGGATGTTGTAGAAGCTGATGTGAATGAAGGGAGGTTAGAGGATTTTTCAGTTGTAAGGGAGTTTCCAGATATGTTCCAAGAGGACTTACCTAGTTTGCCACCTGTGAGGAAAATCGAGTTTGCCATCAACTTGATTTCTAGAACCGCACCCATTTTTATACCATCGTATAGAATGGCTCCAGCTGAGCTGAATAAGCTTAAGGAACAATTAGAGGAACTGCTAGAGAAGGGGTACATAAGGTCGAGTTCGTCACCATAGGGAGTGCCGGTTCTATTTGTTAAGAAGAAGGATGGAACATGGCTGATGTGTATTAATTATCGGAGACTCAACAAGCTGACTATTAAAAATAAGTATCTTCTTTCCCGAATTGATGATTTGTTTGACCAGCTGTAAGGAGCAAGGGTCTTTTCAAAGATTGATCTCAGGTCAAACTATCATCAACTCATAATCAAGGAGTTTGATGTAAGCAAGATAGCCTTCAGGACATGGTATGGACATTATGAGTTCCTAGTGATGCCATTTGGTTTGACCAATGCTCCAGCTGCTTTCATAGATCTTATGAATAGGGTCTTCAAGGAGTATCTGGATCAGTTTGTCATAGTGTTTATCGATGACATTCTGGTGTATTTCAAGAGAGAAAGGGAACATAAGGAGCATCTCAGGATTATGTTGCAGACATTGAGAGCCAGGGAACTTTATGCCAAATTCAGCAAATGTGAATTCTGTCTTCATGAGGTGATATTCCTTGGACATGTGATTTCTAAAGATGGGGTACATGTTGATCAGAGGAAGGTTGAAACAGTGGTGAATTGGCTTGCACCTAAGACAGTGACAGAGGTGAGGAGTTTTCTAGGTCTGGCAAGTTATTATAGAAGGTTTGTGAAGGCTTCTCTATGATAGTTGCTCCACTGACCCAGTTATTGAGGAAGAATCAGAAGTTTATCTAGAGTGATAAATGACAGAAGAGCTTTGAGGAGCTCAAGCACAGATTGAAAAGTGCTCCGATTCTGACTTTGCCTATAGGAGATGAGCGGTATACAGTTTACAACGATGTTTCGAGAAAGGGTTTAGGTTGTGTGTTGATATAAAGAGATAGGATGATAGCTTATGCTTCGCAGAAATTAAAGCTTTAGGAGTTGAATTATCCAACCTATGATTTGGATTTAGAGGCAGTGATTTTTGTCTTGAAGATCTAGAGACATTATTTGTATGGGGTTCAGACAAAGATTTTTACGGATTGCAAAAGTCTCAAATATATGTTGAGTACAAAGAATTGAATTTGAGACAGAGAAGATGGTTAGAGCTAATTAAGGATTATGATTTGTTAATTAAGTATCATCCAAGAAAGGCAAATGTAGTGGCGGATGCTTTGAATAGGAAATCCTCAATAGCCCATGTTCAGACAATTTATCTGCCTTTATTGGAAGAAATGACTAAACTTAAGATAAGCTTGATATAGGACGAACCAAATTGCATTATTGCTAACTTCAGAGTAAGGCCAGTACTCAGAGAGAAAGTTAGGGAATTACAGGCACAAGATACAGAATTGAACAGGCTCTAGGAAGAAATTCAGAATGGCAAGAAGTCTGAAGTGGTAGTGAGGGATGATAGACTCATGACTGTCATAAATAGGCTTTGTATCCCAAATGTCAAGGAGGTGAAGGATGAGATATTGCATGAGGTATACAATGCGCCTTGTGCTATGCACCCAGGTAACACCATGATGTATAGAGATTTGAGAGAGTATTTCAGGTGGAAAGGCATAAAAAGGATGTAACAGAATATGCAAGTAAGTGTCTAGTGTGTCAGTAAGTCAAGGCTAAACACCAGACACCTTCAGGCAAGTTAAGGCTATTGTCCATTTTTTAGTGGAAGTGGCAAAGAGTAACCATAGATTTTCTGATGGGTTTACCCAAAATCATGATGCCATATGGGTTATTGTTGATTGGTTGACGAAGTCAACCCATTTTCTGGCAATCAAGCAGAATGATTCTCTGCATATGTTAGCCAAGAAGTACATTGATAAGATAGTAAGATTACATGGGATTCCAGATTCTATAGTTTTTGACAAGGATCCTCAATTCACTTCGAGATTCTGGAGAAGCTTATAAGAGGCAATGGGAACCAAGTTAAATTTTAGCACTGCTTTTCTCCTCCAGATAGATGGTCAATCTGAGAGGACCATTTTAAACCTTGAGGGAATGCTCAGGACATGAGTGATAGATTTTAAAGGAGCTCGGGACGAGCATTTGCTATTGGTCGAATTAGCTTACAATAATTCGTGCCATTCAAGCATTCAGATGACTCTTTATAAAGTACTGTATGGAAGGAGGTGTAGAACTCCGATATGTTAGGATGAAGAAGGAGAAAGGAAACTAATAGGGACAGAGTTACTTCAGATGATAGCGGACAAGGTAAACTTAGTTAAGCAATGACTTAAGGCAACTCAGGATAGAATGAAGAGTTACACTCATGCACACCGAAAGGAAATGGAATATGAAGTCAGTGAGAAGGTCTTCTTTAAGACATCTCTTTGGAAATGAGTCATGAGGTTTGGTAAGAAAGGCACCCTATGAAATTCTAGAGAGGATTGGACCGCTAGGCTATAGGTTGGTGTTACCCCCATAATTGTCCCAGATACATGATATTTTTCATGTTCCCATGCTGAGAAGGTATAGATCGGATCCTTGTCACATCATTCAGACCACTGAGTTTGAGTTGAGAGATGATATGAGTTACGAGGAGACTCGAGTGGAGATTTTGGACACTAAGGAGAAGGTCCTTAGGAACAAGACAGTTCAGTTAGTCAAAGTCCTATAGAGAAATCACTCCGCAGAAGAGGCCACGTAGGAGCCCTTGGAAGCCATGAAGGAGAAGTATCCATACCTCTTTGACGACTCAGATAATACTTTCGAAGACAAAATTCTTTTAAGAGACGGAGAAATGTTGGGCCCCAAATTTTTTTATTTATTTTATTAAGCATGATTTGAATAAATTATGTGGTCTTGCTAGATAAATCACTTTATTTAGAGTTTAATTAGTGTGTCAATGTTAGGAGGATTTATAGCATGGATTGATGGAATTAAAAGTATTAAATGGAGAAAATAAGATTAAGTTAGAGTATAGTATGATGTGAGTTAAATTAAAGAAGTAAGAATGCATAAGAGGCATTCTTGGAACATCGCTTAAGTTTAAAGGTTATAAGGCATTAAAGGAAGGATAGAAAAGGAAAAGGAAAATTGTAGTATTGCATTTGAAGAAGCAAGCACGTGAATGAGAGAAAAAAGAGAGAGTGAACAAAGAGAAGGAGAGAAAGGAGAGGAAAAAGAAGAGAAAAGCTAAGGTTTAGAGATTCTTGAAAAGTTTGAAGATTTTTAAGCTTCAACAAGTAAGTATAAGCATTAACCTTTCTTGATTGTTAGATGAAGCATAGTTAGGATTAGTTAGAAGTGAAAATAAGGTTTAATATGGGTAGGAAGTTATTGATGAATAGTATGAGTTAATGTTTTAAATTTTTGGTTAATGATCAAATTTAGATTACGAATTGGTTTGTGAATAATTTTGGGTTGAAAATGAAGTGGAAGTGATGGTTTAGGTTTAATCTAGGTTATATGTAAAAGGTGGGAAGTTAAAAACTGGAAAGAAAATGGCAAAACATGTTCTCGGAACACGTTTCTGGACAAATTCGTCGCGGAGAACTCCTAACTTTGCCACGACGAACTCCATTTTTCCTACATGAATATGCTTTGGTATTTTAGGCATAACTTTTTATGTACCTATCCAAATGGACTTATTTTTAATTTGGTGTAAAGTAGAGACATAGGGCTACAAATTGTATGAAGGAATCAAGTCTAAATTTAGTTTTTAGGAATTTCAAATTTTGGAATGGAAGTCGAGCATAGATTTTTTGTTTCAGCATAAGAAGTAGTCCAAATTGTTGAGGTGTGACTTTCCAATTTCTAAACCAAATTGAATGGAATTTTGGTTATTGTTTAAGGAAAATCAAATGAGGCAAGAGAGGCAAGAGGAGCAAGTAAACAAGTTTATAAGCAAGGAATTCAAGGTAGGTTTCATTTTATAATTAAGTAATAGGCCATTAGTGTTTTCTTTCAACTGATGGAAAATAAATGTTTTCAACTATTTTATGAATATGCAAATATTGCTCTTTGAATGCCTTGAGTAGGTGTTATGTGTTTGGTATGTGATTACTGTGTGATGATTTATGAAAAGAATGTAGAAAATGATTCTTGAAAAGATACTATGTTTATGAAAGCAAGTTTTGAAAATGTGTCATTTTGGGCAATAAGTTTACAAGTTATGAAATACATGTTATATGGGTTTGGTTTAGTACATTCTGTATGTTAAGTGCACTTTGACTAAAGGCTTCTCCTACCTGACCACTAGTGGCATAGAGTTCCATGAAGGACTCCCTCACGTTTACGACTACACAAAACCACTATGTGGGATTTTGTTAGTTCATTCTGTTCACGACTACACAGAACTATTATATGGGACTGTGTTAGTTCGTTCTATTTATAGACCTCCCAAACCATTTTGATGTGCCTATATGTTTAAATTTGTTGACAAGTTTGATGAATGCATGATTTGTGATTGTTTACAAATTGTTCGACAAATTGAAATTTTTGAGAAATAAGTGTTTTGTGATTTTTGATACGAAATTACAATGATCATAAAAATGATTAATGAAAATGAGTTTTCATAAATGTTTTTTCTTATTACTGATTACAAAACTACTACCTACGAGCTTTAAGCTCACCCCTCCCATTTCGTACCATCTTCAGGTGAGGAGTAAGAGATCGAGTAGCAAGAGTCACAGAATCACTCCGATTAAGCTTACTTTTGTGTTTGATGTTGGTTTTTGTAAAACGAGGCTTTAGTCGCATTTTGAGAAATTCAACTTTTGCAAGCTATGTATTTTGGATTATGTTGTAATGTGGCTTGAAATGCCCATTAAAGCTTTGTCAAACTCTAATTTTAATATTAATGAAATATATTATTGGAGTTGTCTATTATTTTTCATGTTTTCACAAAGTATTCGGATTTTAAAAATTGCATGTGTTTATGTATAAGTTCATTTTGTTTTTGGGTTTGAATTGATGATGGTTGCTGGGAAATTTATGGTTTCATTTAGTAGAGTTAATGTTAGGGTTGAGTAGTTGAAAAAGTTTAAGTTTGCATTAAATGAGGTATGTTGATCAAGATTTATGGGTTCTGCTTCAAGGGTTTTCGCCGCGACGAAGCCTAAGGTTTTCTGCTTCTCCATGCAACAAAGGCAATTCCCAGGGTTCGCTACGATGAAATACATCATTCGCCATGGCATAATTAACCCTAAAGGAACATGTGGGAGTCCCACATGTTCGTTGCAGCTACCCCACTTGCTTCCAAAGGGTTTTCTTTTAAATTTTCAATTTCTAAGTCCTCGTCCACACTCAAGCCACATGATCCCATATCCCATGTTGGGCTCCAGAAACGGCGTCCAACTCTAAAATCACCTAAATAGATGTTGTACTATATGCCTTAATGGTTGTAGAAGAACCTCTGCTATCTTCTCTTGATGTCATTTTCAACTAGGAACACCTACCCTACTTCATCTTTTATAAAACAAACTTGATTTAATTCTCTCGCTTTCCTTTGCCTAGCTTTCATCAACTTAAAAATATCATTTTCTCCATCTTTAGATTCCAATCATTGGTACAATTTGTTAAAAGCTCTACTTTTAGCTTTTAAGATTATCTTCTTCACATCTTTCTTTACTAGTTTGCAACTTTCTCTATTAACCACTCTCTCTACCTCTGTGGTGCTATCCAATAAAGTGTTATAAGCACACTTCTAGATCTTTACCTTTT
>JANZLD010000235.1:37176790-37197946 GCA_026413575.1 Erythroxylum carthagenense | reverse complement strand
AACAAGAACAAATTAACCATGAGAAAGAAATGGGGACATCACAAGACCCATTCAGTCAAAAGGATGAAGGTATCAGTTGCAGTCCGATTATTGCGAGGATTCCTTTTGTCTTCAGGTGAGTTTCCCAGATGTGATCTTGCAAAGCACTATTACAAATCCTATGTAATTAATCGGACTGCCAAATGGGTATCTAGCACTAGCTCATCCAAAAGAACTAATCATGGCCGACAACAGAAAAGGAAGGGTCCAAAAAATCTGTAAATTTGGACAAAAGAAAAGTTGACAGCTTTCAACTGTCAAACGAAAAAGGTTATTCCTTTCCTATCATAATAATAGACATCTGTCTATTCTTTGTAACAAGCTCAAAGCCTGCTAGGAAAGACCTTGCAGGATATGTTCGAGTAGAAGAATTGGTCAGACGGGCCGTAAGCCCAATAAAGAAAAGGTCCTCTCCTGTAATAACAGAGGAAAGAAATAGTCAACGTTTCTGTCGCTTCGGAAACACCCAGCTACCAATTTCGGATCCCTCAGATCCAAAAGCATATCGAGGTATTGTCCTTGTTGACAAACTGTGGCAGATATGTTGTCTGCTTCCGAGTTATTTTGATTTTTAAGTATAACATTGCACAAAATGCACATACAGTCATTGTCCATATATTGCAATGTATTCTCATATACTCAGTTGTTTTCATCTTACAATATGCACATTTGCCCCATTCTTCATGATTGATAGGCTGATTATGTTCCCATTTGTGAGCACATGCTTCCATATTTTCTGGTAAAAATTGCAGGTGCATTTTTCAATCCGAATGGCATAACTAGCCATTCATAGAGTCCATCTGGTACTATGAAAGATGTCCATGGAATAGATTCAGGGTCCATTGCTATTTGGTGAAAACCGCTCTTCAAATCAAACTTGCTATAAATATTGCTGTTTTCAGTTGATATGAATGAACCTGATAGTGATGGAATATTATCAGTTTCAGAAGGAGAAGATCCTGATCATCAAGCAGTGTTAAACACTTTAACAGTAGAACCTTCAGAAATCCTATTGGTTATCATAATAAGAGATAGAAGATGGGGTAGTGATGAGCGAGGAAATCTAGGCCAAATGGAAATTGACCTCTCAAATGGAACAGAATTGGTTTACTTTCTACCAAACCAAATGATGACAATAAAACATACAAGTTACAGATTACAAACATTCAATCTATCAACATCTTCATTTTGGACAAATAATACCTCTTCCTTCTCAGGTTGATATTTATTGCCCTTTTACATTCATTTATCAGATACTTACTATCTCCTTTAAGATAATAAGCTTGCTGTTTTATCTGCTCTGCTTGTCTAAACTTAGGATGATACAGTGGTACATTATATTTTGGATCAATAAGAATTTCCTTGTACTTTATCACCCTCTTTTCTACTTTTTCAATTTGCTAAAGATAACTGGAATTTTCTTGCTCAATGTCCTTAAGAACTGCCTTTAGATCTCGCTTGATACTAAAATAACCAACCATCTATAATCCATGAAACGAATAAAACTTAGATGTTAAAAGAAAATGGATGCAATCCCTACTAAGGCAAAAGAAAAAATCAGCTATGCAGCAGAAATATCTGGTGTTAATTCTGTTTTTAAAACAGAATACAAGCTAAAAAATGGGATCATGTTTATTGGAGAAAATATGAAACGAATAAAACTTAGATGTTAAAAGAAAAGATTTAAATATATTATCAATTATTATTAATGAGGACAACATAGATAATACCTCTGTAGTCAGTATCAATGACTCCAGCTGCTATATCTATTCCTTTCTTTGCAATGGAAGATTTTCCAGCGATTCTTCCATATATTTGTATTCCTTTCTTGTATTGTCCTATTTCCATCCTGATTCCTGTTGAGATTGTTTTTCTTTGAAACCTTGGTATGATTATACAATCTATACTGTATAAATCATATCCTGCGGCTCCAATAGTTCTTCTGTCAGGTATCTTGGCATACATTGCTACTTATTTAGATGACATTCTTGTCTTCTCCAAGACAGCACAAGAACATAAGAAACATTTGCAAATATTTTTCGATATTTGTAAAAGATATGGCTTAGTCCTATCAAAAGAAAAAATGCACGTAGGAATGTCTGAAGTTAAATTCCTAGGAGCCATTATTGGCAACAGAAAAATCAAGTTGCAACCTCATATAATCAAGAAATTATCAGAATTTCCAGAGGAACAACTTAAAGAAAAGGAAGGTCTAAGATCATGGTTAGGAATTCTTAACTATGCACGAAGCTATATTCATAAATTAGGAATATTAGTAGGCCCACTTTACAACAAGATTGCTCCCAATGCAAATAAAAGAATGACAAACATGGATTGGGATATAGTCAAAAGAATCAAAGAAATAATCAAAAATTTGCCAGATATGGAGCTACCTCCACAAAGTGCATACATCATTCTTGAAACTGACGGATGCATGGAAGGATGGGGAGGAGTAGCAAAATGGAAGGAATCAAAGAATGACCCTAGGTCAACAGAAAAAATATTCGCATATGCAAGTGGAAAATTTGATACGATAAAATCAACAATTGATGCGGAGATTGCTGCTTGCATAAATTCCTTGAATTCCTTCAAGATCCATTATTTGGATCAAAAAGAAATTACCCTTAGAACAGACTGCCAGGCCATCATCAGTTTCTATAATAAACAATCCCAAAATAAACCATCTAGAATTAGGTGGATTAATTTTACGGACTTTATTACTGGCACTGGAGTTAATATCGTCTTTGAACACATTGCGGTAAAAGAAATATAATTGTTGATCAATTATCACGTATTGTTTCAAAACTTGCAGGATCAACATGGACGGAAGAGACGAAGGAAAATCAACAAAGCCCTATCTCACTCTTGAAGATCTCTACAACCGAAAACTCAAGTCTGAAGCAAGAATTCCAGAAACAGATATTGAGGAAACTTCCTCAAGCTCTAGAAGAAATAAAAGGCCTACCAAAAAGGAAACAGGAACAAGCTCAAAGCCTGCTAGGAAAGACCTTGCAGGATATGTTCGAGTAGAAGAACCTGAGAAGGAAGAGGTATTATTTGTCCAAAATGAAGATGTTGATAGATTGAATGTTTGTAATCTGTAACTTGTATGTTTTATAAATAAAATAAGTAGCTACGCCATGCGGATTTCAGAATAACAAAAGTAGAGTACCCATTTGAAGCCAAGGAGAGGCGTAAGAGGGGAAATTGAGTTAAGAAATCTAAAACGGGAAAGTACTTGTTTTGTTTATAAAATAAATGAGTGATAGGTTTAAGCAATCAATTGAAAATTATTATAGGAATAGGAAGAATCTGGAATATTTGGATTTAGCTGCCGAACCAATCTTTGAAACAGAATCCATCGAAGGGATAAAATTTTCTTGTTATAAGAAAGGTTTTATATGGATCTTGAAGGAATTTAAGGAATTTATGCAAGCAGCAATCTCCGCATCAATTGTTGATTTTATCGTATCAAATTTTTTTGTAACTGGACAAAAGAAAAGTTGACAGCTTTCAACTGTCAAAAGAAAAAGGTTATTCCTTTTCTATCATAATAATAGACATCTGTCTATTCTTTGTAAATTATTAAGTTACTTTTACTAATGAACAACCACTTGGCGTTCTTTTAAAAAAAAAGTAGAACACATGTTAGATTTCACTATGTTTTGTTTTTAGCAATCAGTGGGATAAATAATAGCCCACTAACTCAAAAAGAAGAAATAGTGGAGACAGCTTGCATCAATTGACTACGAGTGCCCAGAGCGCACCCGGATTGATGAGTCATCTTTAATTATTTCATCTTTGTTTTCAAAGTCTATATAAAGACTTCATTTGTATCCAGAGAACACATCGGTAGCAACCACCAAAGCTCCGAAATTCTCTTGTAAAACAGATTCTCTGATAAATAAATTTCCGCTTTAAGTTTCAGTTACTCATTGCAATACTCCCCACTATTTTTCCATATAATTCAGGAAGTTTTCTGAAGAATTTTTCTGATAATTCAGGGCTAAGATATGATCTTCCTGACATAGAAGCCAGTGTAAGATATTCTTGTAGAAATTGCGCAACATTTCTTATTTCTTTGCAGTTTAGTTGTTCTAAATCTGCATAGGCTCGATCTTGAAATGCAGTAGATCTTTGGTATGGATCTTCCAAGGTTATCATTCTTCGTATTTGTGAAAATACAATTTGTGTGTCATCTGCAGCGGCTACAAGCATTTCATATTCTTGTGGATATGCTAATCTCCATTGTTGAAACTTCTGGTAGTGTTACATTCTCCAACCAGTCATACCTTCTCTTGTTTATTTCTTTGTTATCAGTGATAATAATAATAATAATAATAATAATAATAATAATAATAATAATAATAATAATAATAATAATAATAATAATGAAGACGATGATGATGATGATGAGTGATGAGTAATATAATTAAAAATAAAAATTGCTTATGTGGGGGAGGGTATAAATAGTAACCACTAGATTAGAATGAAAACTTGATACCCACCCCATTTGGAGGGTTTAGTAGATTCCCAAACTTAATGGAATAAATCTGTTTCCTTGGAATTGAAAACCCCAAAGCAAACACTATTTTTTACAATTATTCCATTCCTTTATTCCCAAACTCTCAAACCAAATGCCCCCTTAGTTTTGCCTGGAACTACCTAGTGATGACTCCAATTCATGTGTCCTACCTATTTCTCAGTTAGGTTTAGGGGTATTTTTATCTTCCTCTTTCTCTCACCTAAATCATATTACCATTTTGGGAGCGGTAATTGGATTTGTTTCCCTTCTTCTACTAATTATTTGCGTTTCATAGTACTATGGCCTTTACCCACTAGTCTCTATCCAAGCCTCCTTAAACCTTGAAAGTTTTTCCCATTTAGCCCCCACTCTCATAGTGTCTCCTTCTCCTTCATCTTCAATGTCTTCCCCTGTACCTAATTCGAGTAGTTTAACTCCTTCTCCTTTTGTTAAGGGTCTTAGCCTTCATCTTCGTTTACCCTCTTAGGTTCTTGATAAGTGTGAAATGCACCATATTTTAGGGTATAGTTTGATATGTGTTTATCTATTTATTCAATTGTTTAGTATGTATTTTCGGTAAAATTATGAATTATTTGTGTTTAAGTGCTTTTATGGGTTAGTACAAACATTTGGGCTTAATTATTATGTCTTTGAGGTATCTTGATTGTTTATTAATGTTTCAGGTCAACAACGAAGAACAGAGAAATTTCGAAAAGACTTGGACTAAAACAACAGCCCACAATCGTGGCCTATCTACCACGATCGTGATATAAGCAAAGGACACAACCCACGATCGTAGCTAAATTGCCACGATCGTGACAAAAGCATATGACTTGGCCTACAATCGTGGCCTACCTGCCACGATTGTGATAGAAAGCTTATAAGTGGCCCACGATCGTGGCCTGCATTGGGCAAACGCACAGACACATAAAAAGTTGAGTTTTGAGGTATTTTTTAGACCTTTCAATCCCCAAAAAACCATAGAGTTACCCAAAACACATCAAGTATATAAAGAATGAGACAAAAGAGATGAGGAACTTCTTGCATTAGCCACCATCACGAAATCCTAGAGAGAGTTCACCAAGAGATTGAGAAAGAGATGAAGAAATACATGGAGAAGAAGCCTACACGAATTATTTCTCAAAATAGGAGTTTTCCCGTTGTTGCTACCTCCATTATCCATTCGGATCTATTTTTCAGTGTATTTCCATTTTTATCTATGTATGGAATTGGAATAGCTGTTGAGATAGAATTTATAAATGTTGAGGATTAGTAGGATTTATAAATGTTGAGGATTGTCTAAACTCGCCTTCAGGTTATTTTTATCTTTGAGTTAATAAAAATTTGATTTTTTTTATGTGAATTGGATTCATTGTGATTGATTTATGCATTTTCATAAATCGATAATAGATTGAGAGGATGAACCGATGAAAAATAATTAAATTAGGCTAACGAGAGTTAGGTAATTTAATAAGAACGAGAAATCAATCAAATCGGTAATTGTGTGAAGAAAGATCTCAGATAGGTTCCCGATAGTCTAGTGAAAAACTTTAAATCTAATTAGGGTTTGGATAAATTGTGAATTGAGAAATTGTAATTTTCTATAATCTGATTAGGGTTTATAATTTAAGGCTTTTGGTTATAACTCGAGAGAGAATAACCAACTCTAGGATAGTTTAGGACCAACAATCCGACATTTCATAATTAATTAGAATAGTGTTGAAGATAGGTAAAATGTCTCTTTCTCTCAATTAGTAGTTCCTTAGGTTGATTCTTGGTGTGTGCATTGCAATTTGCTGATTTGTTAATATTACGTGATTTATTCTTGAGTTGAATTGGTTGATTGAATTGCGTTATTTTTTTAGCTTAGTTACAGTTGAATTTTTACAATTTGTTTCTACCTTAGAGTTTAGGATTAGATTAACCCTCCTCGTAGGATTAACACCTTAAATACTACACAAACAACCCGTATGTTTATAGAATATCGAGGTTAAAATATTAAAACTACATATATCGAAAAACCGCAATCAAGTTTTTGACACCATTGCCAAGGAGACGATTAGTTTAGTTTTTTAGTCTTAGTTACTTTTGCTATCTTTTGTTTTAAAATAAAAAAGATAAAATATGTAGAGAAAGAATTTTGGGGCGTAAAATAGAGACACAACTAGGCATCTTAGAATGAGAAATGAAACATCTGAAGAGCTAGATGTCAAGAAGAAATGGACAGAACAATGATGGAGGATAAATATTATAAAAAGCAAAGAACTTTTGCGAACTACAATAAGGCACAATATGGTTGGAGAAGTAACAATCATTATTGAAACATGTACACTTTGAGGTGGCAGAACCACCCCAATTTTTATTGGTCCAACAATGTAAGAACTCATTTAGGATGTCAAGACTTATTAAGAATTTAACAAGATGAGCATAGTTCATGGGATTCTAAATTGGACAAGATCCTGGATAGGCTCATGGACATGGAAGAGGGCTAGAAGAGACTAGAAGAACAAATTAAGCAAGTAATAGAGAATCATGCCTCATTTATTCATAACATAGAGATTTGAGTGAGACAGCTTTCCCGTGAATTTTGTAAGAGAAGTGTGGAAAACTCTTTAAATAATATGGAAATACATCAAAGAGAACAATATGAGGTATCACATGTAAGAATAGGGGAGAGCCAGAAGGATTAGTGAAAAACCAAACTAAACCCCACCTTGTTGAAGACCAAGAGGTGAAGAAAGAGATTGAAGAAAAGAAGGCCAACCCTCCCTTTTATTCACCAGTTCTTGATATACCATATGTGAACATCGAAAGATCTTAGGTAGATGTTCATAAAAAGAACTTTATCCTTCCGATTAATGATGACCAAGTGACATTCCATATGAATGATGTATTAAAGAATCCGAAGGATAGTAGCTCATTCAGGATAATTGATGTGTTTGAATCTTCTAAACAACAAAAGGATGAAGAATAGCTGACAATAGACATCGAGTTTGAAGAAGTTATGAAAGTCTCTGTTTGTGAAGCGAAAGAAGTAGATGAGATGAAGGTGATTATGGAATAAAGAGAGCAACTCACCTTCTTATAGGACAAGCCGCTAGATTTGATGGAAGATTCAGGGAGTTTTGTTATTCTTTGTTTTGTTGACAGTTCACTCAAAAAAGGAACATTATTGAGCCTAATTATTTTTCATAATATTATTAATATTGTCCTTCTAATTATTTTGTAATTCGTAGCTTACTTATAGGCTACAAAATCGAAGTTGAACGAAAAACGTAGAAGCAGGCCGCTCATAATTAATCCCAGTTGAGTTTCCAAGGGTAGAGCATTGAGCTACTAATGCTAAAAGAAGGGCTACATAGGAGGCAACTCATGAAATCTTAATTTCCTTAAATTGTCTTCAAAAAGTTTGAATTCTGTAGTTAGGTTATTTCGTTTTCAAATAAAATCAGAAGGCATAGGATGTCAACGTGAATTCGATAAAGTAAGCAAAGAGAGGTAAAATAGCCATAAGGAGTTAAGAAGGGATTTCGAAAACTAGAAAAGGAAAACAGAAGAACAAAAATTAAAATTGGTGAAAAATTTTGTAGGCCACGATTGTGACCTGCGGCAGGGTAAAAACGACAGACATGCACATTTCACTTAAAATTTTACCATTTTACTATCCAATCACCTATAAATACATCTTCAACTTCACTTTTTCGCTCACTTTCGATTTTACTTTATCTCTCTAAACTTTATCTCTCCAATCACTCTCACTTCTCTGTACAAAATTTCAAACCTTCAAATTTCTTTCGACTTCCACTAACTAACAATCGAATATGTCACGCATCAAGCAAACAATAAAGCGTGATCAATCAGTGAGGCGAGCACAAGTATCGGGATAAGGGAAGAGCAACAGAGTTACTGATTACAGAGCATCTTTCTCGATCTTCTTGGACGAGAAAAGTACTAGTTTCCATTCCTTTTGTAGTAAACAAATTATGGTTCCCAAATATTTTCACTTTGAAACTTTATATATATTAGAACTATGAGACAAGGTCAAGAGCTTAGCTGAGAAAATTCAATGGGTCAGTTTATTTAATTTCAATTCCCAATTTATAAGGAACTGACCTTAGAATTTTTTACTTCTCTTCAATATGAATCCAACTAACCTAAGGAACTATGGTTTAGGTTGTGGGGACAACCCTATGGCTTTGATTACGACACCATGCCCAAGTCTTCCATAATGGGTCAGCTTGACAATTTTCGTGTCAGTCCCTACTGGACAGAACTAATTAGGCTAGAGCAATTCAACGCTAAGAATGCACACAACAACATTATTAGGAGTCACGAACACTTGTTGATGCACAAATTCATGTGCCAAATTGTTTTTGACAAAATAGAAATCAACAAATGTTTGACAAAGGAACTGTTTATGTTGTAGTACATAGATCATAGCATCCCAGTTTACACAAACACCCACATTTTTAATGCAATTATTTTTGCTCAAAAGAAGATGAGCAATAATTTAGGAATGTGTTACTTGGTTTCTGCCATAGCTAACTACTATGGAGTTAAGTACAACGGACTTATAGTCTACTATCCTGAGTTCATGAATCACCATCATCTATGGTGGGCTAAAATCCTAAAGTCCCATGATATGGAACTTCGGGATATTAGTGCCAAGACACAAGTCAAGGATAGGACTGGTTAAGCAAGTTCAAGCACCCAACAACAACAAGAATATGATTTGACCAGTGAGGTGTCCATAGAGGAAGAAGATGTAGAAGAACTGGGCTAGAAGAAGGTACTAGCCACAATCTCCACAAACATTAGGGTAATTACGGATACACTTGCAGAGAACTCCATAAGGATGAAGGAGATGGACTGAACCCAACGATGCCAAATCTAATACATACGTCATATTCATTGCTATTTCAAGGCTCAAGGCATTCAACTGCCACCTCTAACCCCATCACCACCTCCATCACCATAAACTTTGTTCTAAACCCTTTCTTTCTTTTTTAAATTTAATCTTTATTTTTATTTTTATGTCTTTAAGTGTGTTTATTATCACCTTCTCACATTGAGGACAATGTGTTGTTCAACTGTGGGGAGGGTTATGTGTTTATTTGAATATGAATTTTGCATATTATAATTGCTAGGTTGCATTCGACGAATCGTGTCAATATGTTAATGACTTAGATGAATTGAAATTGATTTAATTTTGAACATGGTCTATTAGGTTATAGATAATTATTAACTGGCAGAATTAGTGATCTGGGGTTCTTTGATTAAATATGCAGCTTAATTAAGATTTAGGGTTTAAGTGTAGCCCTTTAAATTGTCACATTCATTCATAATTTGAGGCCTTTAAACCTAAATAGCTTTACTAGTATTTTTTCATGGAAACGAATAGCTAAAGCAACAAGGTAGGCAATAAAAAAGGTTGTTATTTTTAAATTAAGTAACAATTTCGCTGACCTTCGGGTTATGAATAGAGCTAGTAGCCAATTGAGAATAAGATATAGCTGAATAATCAGATCGACACGCATCACAAATGTATATCTTCGCGTAAAAAGGCTAGAATGACATTCCAACTAAGTAGCTTAATAAAAAATATGATTTAGTTAAATAATCGGATCGACATTCATTATCAATGTTTGCCTCTGTGTAAAAAGACTAAGTTCATGTTCATAAAAAGTAAATAAAAATAAAAATGTGTTTTCGAATAAAACCTACCAAACTTATAATAGTTTGACTTTTTATGAAAGCATACTTAGAATTAGTTATAGAGTTGAACGGTCAAAGAATTATTAATAAGTGTGTAATTGAGAAGGGTAAACAATTTAATACTTGAGTTTGGATTAACATGTATATTTAGTTCAAAGCCCTAAGATACCGATTTTGCATGTTAATCATTTGAAATGACTTGAATGATTGTGCTTTAAATTAAATTTATTTCATGAAATTGAAGCCATTGTCTCATTACTACATTGTGTGTTGTATGAATTTCTATGTGTTTGTTGTTTTGTTTTCTTGAGGACAAGAAAACATTTAAGTGTGGGGATGTTGATAAATGTGCAATACATCATGTTTTAAGTTATAGTTTGATATGTGCTTATCTGTTTATTCGATTATTTAGTATGTGTTTTTGGTAGAATTGTGTTAGTTTGTGAATTATTTGCGTTTGAGTGTTTTTATGGGTTAGTACAAGTATTTGAGCTTAATTATTATGTCTTTGACGTACCTTGATGTATTTATTAGTGTTTTGGGATCAATAGTGAAGAATGGAGAAGTTTCGAAGAGATTTTAACTGAAACAGCAGCCCACAATCGTGGCCCATCTGCCACAATCATAATAGAAGCAAAGGAGATAGACGATCATGAAAGAAGCATAAAACTTGGCCCACAATCATGGCCTGCCTACCATGATCCTGACAAAAAGCTTACAAGTGGCCCACGATTATGACCTACATTAGGTAGATGTGTAGATACACAGAAAAGTTAAGTTTTGAGGAATTTTTTAGACCATTCGATCGCGAAAACCTTAGGGTTGCCCAGAACACATTAAGTATATAAAGAATAAGACAAAAGAGATGATGAGCTTCTTACATCAGCCACCATCACGAAATCCTAGAGACAGTTCATCGAGAGATTGAGAAAGAGACGAAGGAAGAGAGACGTGAAGAAGAAGCCTACACAAAGTACTTTCCAAAATTGGAGGTTTCCCATCGTTGCTATCTCCATCATCCATTCATATCTATTTTCTAGTGTATTTCCATTTTTATCTATGTACAGAATTGGAATAGCTGTTGAGATAGGATTTATGAATGTTGAGGATTATCTAAACTCACCTTTGAGTTATTTTTATCTTTGATTCAATAAAAATCTGATTGTTTATGTGAATTGGATTCATTGTGATTGATTTCTACATTTTCATAAATCAGTAATGGACTAAGAGGGTGAACTGATGAAAAATAATTAAATTGGGCTAATGAGAGTTAGGTAATTTAATAAGAAACGATAAATCAATCAAATCAGTAATTGTGTGATAAGAGATCTCATATAGGTTCTTGGTAGTTTAGTGGAAAACTTTAGATCTAATTAGGGTTTAGATAAATTGTGAATTAAGAAATTGTAATTTTTCATAATTTGATTAGGGTTTATAATTTATGGCTTTTGGTTATAATTAGAGAGAGAGTAACCAACTCTAAGACAATCTAGGACCAATAATTCGACATTTCATAATTAATTAGGTTAGTGTTGAAGATAGGTAGAAATTTCCTCTTTCTCTCAATTGGTAGTTCCTTAGGTTGATTCTTGGTATGTGCATTGCAATATGCTGATTTGTTAATATTACGTGATTTATTCTTGAGTTGAATTGATTGATTGAATTGTGTTATTGTTTTAGCTTAATTACAGTTGAATTTCTGTAATTTGTTTCGGCCTTAGAGTTTAGGATTATATTAACCCTCCTTGTGGGATTGACACCTTAGATACTATGCGAATAACCCTTACGCTTGCGGAATGTCAAGGTTAAAATATTAAAACTATACATATCAGAAAACTGCGATCATTTCTTAATTCCAAGACAAGATAAAAGTAAGTGGTAGGGGACATTATTCCCTTACCACTCCACTTAGTCCCTCCTTAGGTTAAGGATGGATCATTGGTGGTTGCACCATCGTTAAAAACTTTTAGAGAAGGAGCCAAGTCATGAGCTATCACAATTATTAGGTAGACTTGCTTTTCCTTTGGTTGAATCATGGAAATAAAGTAGTAAAAGAAAGTAAGACTAAAAGAACTCCTGCTGAATGAGGATAATCTTTTTCTTTTCTCCTTCAATTCCACTTTAGTTTTTCAAAACGTGATGAGGAGGATATTAGGACCTATCTAGTATGCCAATCTGTCTTCAATTTTAGAAGTTAGGGATCCCTTTGAAAAATACTAGACAATCTCATGTCCCTTTTATGGATCAATCTTCATAATAGTCATTTAGAATATTGATCCACTAACGACTTGAGTTATCTTGACATTTAACTTAGAAATCTTATATGCATAGACGAGAACATTGTAGCTAGGAGGAGGGTTCAATACTCAAAAATACATGTGATAGTTGAAATGTTAAAGGATTTACTAGATACCATCCTTATATACAAGCTAAGAGAAGACATGTCCTTGTTAAAGATTCAATCAGAGTCTCTTACCTCTGGAAGCCTTCAATAGCTGAACAAGGAAAAATATGGAATATGGAAGCTTATAGGCAAAAAATTCATTTGGAGTGATTATATGGAATTGAAGGGGGATGAGAAGAAGAGCTCTAATAATGATATTACAATCTTTACTTGTACCTCTAACTTAATCCCTCCTTGATTCAAGCATAAGGGGATAAGGCAAGCCACCAAAAGCCAAGCTTAGAAGTGCAGGAAATTTAAAGAGACCATTATTGATGTAGACGTTCCTAAATCTAATTTAAATTTAGATAACTCTAGTCTTAGAGGATCAAGCTCTGGGGTTGCTCTAACCTCAGATTTTCTAGCTCCTAGCAAGTCTATATTAATAGCTAGTCTTAAAGTGCTTATTGGTGAGTTTGCATCTAAGGATACTTTCATCAATGTAAGTAAAAGAAGATTAGGCAAGAGGAATAACAGGTTAAGGATCCTTTGTTTGTTGTAATGCTAGTGGGATTAACTATGCTAAAAGTAACAATCCTTTAGGAATTATATTTAGAATATAAAACCAATGTTTATTGCTATTTTGGAGTCAAAAATTAAAGTTGATAAGTATAAAAGTTAAAGGCTTATGGTAAAGAATTTAAGACTTTGTTCTAACCATCAATACCGTCACCTTGGTAGAATTATTTTTCTTTTGATCTAGATCAAGTTGATGTTTTAATAATTCAAATTACAGATCAATTAATGCACCTAAAGATTGGCTTGTTATAAAGGAAGGTTATAAATTACATTACACTAGTATATGGTTCCCATCAAGATTTTCACAAGAGATCCTTATTGAACAATTTGGGGAATATTCACTTATCTTTAGTTATCTTTTGGTTGATAATGGGAGACTTTAATAGTACTATCCATGATGAAACTATAATGGTGATTTGAAAGACCATATTATAGATTTAGAGGTCATCGATATTAGATATGAAGGATACATATACAGCTATGCTAAGTGTTCGTCTTCTTCTAACCTTCTTAGAGGCTTTATCAACCATTATATTGAATTGGAATTGCACAATCCTAGTAAACCTGTAATAAGAGATAAAGTGGAAACTGCTTTATTTCAGCTGATTCCAAGTAAATCACTAGGGCTATATAGGGTCAATGCATTATTTCTTTAGAAAGCTTGGCCTTGGATAAAGGATTTGATTATATAAGCATTCCTTAAATCTTTTGAAAATAATAGAGAAAATTAATAGGAGTTACATTACCTGTAACATCCCATGATTGGGGCTAGATCCTATAACTGTGAACTGAGTCTACTGAGAGTAATTAGAGTGCATTATATGCTCATGCATCATTGTATTTTCAAACACATATGAATATTTATTGTTGGCTTATTTAAAATAATTGTTCATGCATTCATTGACATTTTTAGGTATAATTGACTGATTAATGCGATTTAAAAAGCGAATTTGAATTATTTGTGGTAAAAATTTATTTGGAGACTGTTAGTATTATTTTGAAATTTTTGGTGAATTTTTAGAATTTCTAGAATTTAGTGTATTTTGGACTAGAAAAATATTGAATAATAGACCAATTAAATTGTGTCATGTGGTAGTAGTGAATAGTGCCATATGTAATACATGCAAGATAGCCACATAGTGTAAGATTCAGTATAGCTCTTTCTCTGTTGATTGCCTCTGCACCTAAAACATTGATGAAAAATCTTCAGCTTGTTTACCAACACCGAAACGCCAGTTGTTTATTTTGTATATTTGATTCCATATTACTGCTGGAAACTTTGTTGAATCAAGTAAGTGATTTTGATGATGTTTTACTGTTGTTAATTCTGCATATGAATTTATCATGAGATGTTAAAAAAGTGTAGTTTCAATGATTAATGAATGAGATGATAAATGAAAGATTTGTGAAATAGGAATTGTCTAGGAAAGTATGAAATAGGTTTTATTGTTATATTGAAATGGATATGTAAAAGTGCTAGAAAGTTGATGTATCAAATGAAGTTAACAGAATTGGTTTAAGTGTCTTAAGTGTTAAATGAAGATTAAATAAGCTGGAAATATACAGTATAGAGAGGAAGTGAAGTTTCGAATTTGTTATGGTTAAAGGATAAACTTGATTTTGATTTGTTTAGAAATTGTAAGTGAAGTTTTGAATTTGTTATGGTTAAAGGATAAACTTGAATTTGATTTGTTTAGAAATTGTATTGGAGTTAGAAATGCAGTATAGATGAGTTAGAAGTGAGTAATATGGAAAAGAATGAAAAAAATGGAAGAAGAAGAAGATATACGGTGAAGAAAAGAAGGAAGCGCGATAGTGGTTCAGTACGATTGTGACTTCACTGTTGAAGAAGCACGATCGTGACTTCGCAGGTGTAGGAAGTATATCGCGGTCATGCAAGCGCACGATCGCAACTTTCAACGTTTTTGAAGAAAGTTTGTTTATGAACATCCTTTGGTATTTTTGTTATATCTTCTTCTCTAGATATCCAAATGACTTGATTCTTAAACCAATAGATTTCTAACACATTGCTCTACCTCTTCACAAAAATGGGTAGCATTCTAAATTTATTTGAAGAAGATTGAATGAATGAAATTGTGAGAATCTGTTGGAATAATATGAACTGGAATATTTTACTGAACATACTTCGGTATTTTAATTAAACCCTGACCTATAGAGTTCCAAATGAGGTGATTCTTGATTCAAATAAAACTAGTGACATAAATCTAAGATTTCCCTGAAGAAATCAAATTGTAATTCTGGTTTTAAGAATTTCAAAATCTGTTAGGAAGTTAAAGTAAGAGTTTTATTATAGTTTAAGAACAGACTGACACATTTGGAGTATAACTTCTTGTATACAGGTTCAAATTGAATGATCTTAGTGTCATTAGAACCTCAGAAACAAAGGAACAATTGTTTAGAAGGAAGTTCTGTTTAAATCCTTCATTTTCTAGATCTTATTCATCATATACAATTGACCATAATGGAATGTTTTTAGAAAAAGATGAAATATAGAGTGAGTGATTGAATTTTGTCACAATTAGAATACAAATGATATGTACAGCAACATATATGATATGTACAGCAACATATGACAGAAATATACCTGAGATTTTGTTATTGAACATGCATGATACATGAAACATTGATACATGTGTTTATTCTGTTTCATAAGCGCTCTAGTAATATGAAATTGTTTTTATTGCATATAGACGAGCAACTAGAGCGACCGTTTCTAGATATTGTCGGAACGTCAAGGCAATAGGCATAAGGGAGCAACTGTGAATAATCTAAGATTGTCTCACTTTATTTGTTCTGTTCTTTATATTATTGCACGATATTGATATATTACTAAACTGAATTGATTGATTATGTACTGAATTCTGGACAATATATGTCCGAGACGTTTGATGCATGCAAACAATATTGGAAGTGATACTTGTATGTGAATAAGACTGCCTAATTGAAAATTATAATTTTCAACTGATAAAAATGAATATGAGTCTCATACATATTGCATCTATATATGACTGGAATTCATTGAATGATTTGCAAGGCTGTAATGAAATAATAAATTGATATGAACTGTGTAACTGAATGAACTGTGTGACTATATGATCTGAATGATTTTATGATGACTGTGTTTTGCTACATGAGTGAACCATCGAGGATGGTTACTCTATTGAGTTCAAAAACTTATCAAAATTGTACTATTGACTTTTACAGGTCTGAGAGCGAGACGACCTAACTTCTAAGACTTCATTGAAGCATATTTTTTGCAGTTTAATATCAGAGATAGCTCAAAGGTCTATCAGCTGGGATTGAAGACACTGTAGTTATTATCTTTTATTATTCCTCAAATATGTAGCATATTGTATAGAATAAAATGTTTATGCTCTTTGATGATGTTAAACTGAATGCTACAATGTAATTATGGTTTTTGATATAAAATGAGGAAATTTTAGGTTTTAGTAAATGTGATTTATGATTTTAGTTATGATGTTATTTAATAAAGTGACAGTAAGATAGTTAACATGTCATTTCTGTCAGGCATATGCACGTGTTACCAAAAGGTGGCACGTGTTACCAAAAGGTGGCATGTGCATGTAGCAGACGGGAGTGGGATGTTACATTACCCTTGTCCCGAAAACTCCTAAACCTATGACAATCCTATATTGCATACCTATATCTTGTTACGACACCTTGTATAAAGTTATCTCCAAAAAAATTGTTTAAACAATTAATTACAACCTAATCAGAATAATTACAACATAAAAATTGTTATTCCTAATAAAAATTCTAAATATAATAAAAATTTTATAAAAATAACTTATATATTTTTAAATTATAAATCAGTTTAAAGAGTATATTAAAAAATTTATTAATTCGATTAAGATTGTATATTAAAATATTTTCTTAATCAAATTGAGATTATTCATGTAGATTTAAAAAATGGTGGGCCTATTTTAGTTGATTTTAGGTTTACAAGTATACAAAAATTAATGCTCAAAATTTAGGGGTGCTCTTGGCAAAAAAAACTGTGATTCCTTTTTTTTTAACGGTAACGAACGTCATAGAAAAAGGAAGGAAGGCATACCCCCCACTCGAAAGCATAGCACTTCGCCTATTTGTGAATCTCCCCAACCTGGAATTGTCATCAATTTGCCAACACAATTGTGCCCTTGAGAGTTTCTGATAATCATACCAAAACCATAATACCTATTCTCCAACAAAGCAACATCAACGTTACATTTAAAATGAGATGGGGCTGGGGCCTCCCAACAAGCTGGAAAGTAAGGAGGTCGTGATGCTAGAACTGCAGATGAAGCTTTTGCTGTCTTCCATTCCGTCAACGCCGTCCTTGCTCGACTAAGGATAAACCGATGAGGATGAGTACACGACTCCCACACTACTTCATTACGATAAAGCCATAGACTCCATATAAGCATAAAGATCTCCTCCTGTTGTGATTGTGGGTAAGACGTGACTACACATCGAAGCCATTCATTCAAAGAGGAATTACTTTGCCATCCCACGTTCGATAACAGCCACACTGATTGCGCAAATTCACAGTTATAAAAAACATGAAAGGCTGTTTCCATAGTCTTAGTGCAAATAGGACATATGTCGTCTACAAGTATATGGCGTCCTTTTAAGGTGGCCCTGTAAGTAAGGATGTTACGTATAAGGCGCCAAATGAGGATTTGAACTTTACCTGGAACTTGAACCTTCCAGATTTTGTCCCACGGGAAACCCTCAACTCAAAAGTTTTCATTTGCCATCTCTGTGCTGAGTCTATAACCTTCTCTGACCTTGTATTCGCCTTTCCTATTTTTTCCCATACCCAATCATCCGAAATAATTGAGAAAGCCAACGGAATTTGTAAAATAAGGTCTGCATCGCGTGGGATAAAAGTATTTCGGATCAAAGGTTCATTCCATCGGCGATCTACCATAAGATCAGCAACCATATTCAAATTTTGATCTTCTAAAAATTCTGTCTGAATAGTAGGATCCCCATCATCCATTAGCCAGGAATCCCGCCATATATTGATAGTAACTCCATCCCCAACGCGCTTTCGACATCCCTGTAATAGAATGGGTTGTGCTTGACATATACTTCGCCAAATCTGACTTGGATTGTTGCCTAGAGATGCTGAAAAAAATTCAGAGTTTGGGAAGTATCTAGCCTTCAGAATTTTTGTGGCAAAGGAATTGGGGTATTTAAGCAACCTCCATCCTTGTTTGGCTAATAAAGCAAGATTAAACTGTCGCAGGTCACGATATCCTAATCCTCCAAAAAACTTCAGAATTGTGAGGCGTTTCCATCGAAGCCACTTGATACCATTGTTATCTTGGCCTCTATTGTGCCAAAAGAAGCTATTCATTAAATTTTCCAATTCCTTACATGTATCAATAGGTAATAGAAAGAGGGATATAATGTAGTTTGGCATAACTTGCGCCACCATTCTCAATAAAACATCCTTACCTGCTTTCGATAATAATTTGGCCTTCCAACCCTGCAACCTCCTAGTTAATTTTTCCACCACATAATGAAACACCTGTTTTTTTATTTCTTCCAATAACAGCTAGCATTCCCAAATAACTATGATAACTTTCCTGTTCATTAACACCCAAAATCTGGCAAACCGAGCTTCTGATTGTCTCTTCTGTAATAGGGGTAAAAGAAACCCCTGATTTTGATAGGTTAATTTTTTGCCTCAAAGCTGTCTCATATATATGTAGGCACTCTTTCGGGTTGAAAGCTTCTTCTCTTGTAGCGCGCGTAAAGAAAAGAGCATCGTCAGCGAAAAAAGATGAGATACCAGAATGGCCCCTCTTGTGACTAGAGTACCGTGAATGCGACCTTGTGCTTAATAGTGAGATAGAATGGCCGACAAACCTTCTGCACATAGTATAAAAAGATATGGTGAAAAGGGATCTCCTTGACGAAGGCCTCCACTAGGAATTAAAGGACCATACTCTTCAGCTCTAAGGATAAAAGAATAGGATACAGACGTGACTATCCTCATAATTCTGGTAACCTATAACTCATCAAAACCCAACTTCAACATAATTGATCTCAAATATGCCCATTCAATTCTGTCATATGCTTTGCTCATGTCCGTTTTTAAGGCAAGAAAACCTCGGTGACCTTGAGTTTTCCTTTTAAGAGAGTGAAATAATTCATACGCCACAATTATGTTATCTGTAATCAGTCGGTTTGGAATGAACTCACTTTGGGTATCAGCAATAACCTGCAGCAAAATTTGCTTTAGTCTATTAGCCATCGCCTTGCAAACAACACGATCGGTGACATTGTTCAACGAGATAGGACGCAGATCAACAATTGTCTCCGAAACTTTCCTTTTAGGAATAAGAATCAAATTAGTGCAGTTCTGTCCTGGCATCGGATCGTTTCCATTTAGACAATTCAAACACTCATTAGTGACATCCATTCCTACTATATCCCAAAATGTTTGAAAAAAGTCTAGGTTAAAACCATCAAGTCTCGGGGATTTTTGTGGGTGCATGGAGAAAATTGCTTGTCGTACTTTCTCCCCAGCATAAGGAGCCAACAATATATAGGAAAGGTTAAAAGTGTACTAAATATATAGGAAAAATACTATTTAAGCTTAATGATAGTGGTTACAAGAACTTGCCTTGAGATGTATCCATTTATATCCGATCCTTTTTAAAGTGTCGTTAGAGTCTAACTATCTTTAATAGAGTTAGATCGCACTTAAAGAACTTTGATGAATCAACTTAATTTCAACATGTACACTTTTTATAAATGTATAATTTGTCACATATTTTATTATGGAAACATTTGATCAAGGATGAAACTTTTAATACTCAGGTTTGAGAAATGTTGACTTAATAAGATCGTTTTCAAGCTGCTTAAGGATCATTTGTTTGGCACTTAACCATATATACACCCTAGGCCTACAACATTTAAGCCAATAATAAATCCTAATAGACCTATCGGAGATACACATAAAAGTTATATTAACCTTTGAAAACTCAGTTTTATCTCCTTACACAAGATTGTTTATGATAGTTTTGATAATCTTTTTTGAATATTCATTTATCTTTTCTTGTGTAAGGTTGTATAAGATAAGTTAATGATTCAATAATAATCTTCCTTCAAAAATCTCTTAAGAAATATTTCATATGAATATTTTCTATGGAATATAGTTGTCTCAGAGACACTTTTGTCATCCGTAGGAAGATGAACTATCATCTACTCTTAACTATTGATCTAGGACAATCTTAATCGATTATCCTTCTATATAAGGCATAAGATGTGCAAGGTGACCTATTTTTTCCATTTTTAAAAGTTATTAGTGAGAGAAAACACCCTTGTTTTCACTTGCATAACTTGAAATGATTTTAACATTAATGTGATACCTAGACCTATACCTAGACCTATCTTCTCTTTTTGCATGTAAGAATATATATATTCCCACTAAAATTTCTAAGTTTTGGGAATAGCAATGATAATATGAGCAGTTTAGTAGGTGAAGCTGGTAGTTTAGTTAGTTCTAGCTTAGTTAGTTATAGGGGTGTAGGTTTAATAACAGTAAATCGTAAAAGCTATATCTTTGAATCGTCTGCTTTTCTGCCCAGAACATCTCCACTTATAAGGATCATAACTTTTGACTCCAATATCCAAAATTTTCACAGTTTATACCGTTGGAAAGATAAGAGAAAGATCTACAACTTTTCAGAAGGCAACTTTGCCAAATTCTATCTATATTAAGTCCAGATTTTCTCCTGATTCTATCATCTGATTTTCTTCTTTTCACTTTCTATCGTCTGCTTTTCTGCCCAGAACGTCTCTACTTATAAGGATCATAACTTTTGACTCCGATTTTCAAAATTTACAAACTATATACCGTTGGAAAGATAAAAAA
>JANZLD010000235.1:37156318-37173407 GCA_026413575.1 Erythroxylum carthagenense | reverse complement strand
GTCATTTATGAAGTTGAATTTGGGTTAATTTGATTTAGGAAAATTTTAATTAGAAAAAAGAAAGAAGCAAAGGTCAAATTGAAACTAGGGACAAACTTCTAGCATCGATTCAAGGTGGGTAACATGTTTATTTTTCGAATTATAAGTTAATTATAATTTTTCGAAAATTAAAGAAGTGAAATTCCAAATTATTGTTATATTTTTTAAAAATAAAGAAAGAGGGTTTTGATTTGATTTGTTTCCGAATGTTTTAGAAAATTGGACAAGTTTTTTAGAAAATAAGAAATTTTCTGAAATTATGAAAATTATTATAAAAGTAAAAATAATTGTTTAAAATGTTTTCAAGAAATTGTTAAAAATTTCTAAATTTCTTTATGCTTGAGGGTTTTTATTATTTATGAATTGATGCTTTTTGTTACATATATGTGAATTATAAAAAAAATGTTGCATTTTGTGTTTATGAATAATTATGATTTTGTTTATTACGTGATTGATTGAGGATTTGTAATTGCATTTTAAATTGCTATATAAAATCATGTGATTGTGAATACGTCATGTATGATACGATGTGAAAAATAAGGTTTTAAAACCTGCCTTCGGGCAATTTGATTTTTGAATATGATTATATGATATGTAGATTTAGTTAAGTCCCTTAAGCTAGAGTCAGTGCACTGATCTCGTTTTTAATAGTGTTTTGAATTTGATTATGATGGTTTGATTTTGAAGAAGTAAAAAGTTTTGAAAATGAGCTTTTGCTAAATTTCTGAGTGGGAAGTGTTTAAAAACGACAAGCGTCTTGAAAAATGGTTTTTACTTATTGTTCGATTTATAAACATATTATCCACGAGCTTTGTGCTCACCCCCCTTTCACCCTATCTCCAGGTTTTGAGCAGGAGATCGGATGAAAGATGATCAAGACATTAGTTCGATGTTTGCATGTGTCTGTATTTTGCGTACTTTGAATTATGGATTTTGGTTAGGTATATGGCTTAAATTGCTATTATTGTATTACAAGCATTTATTTCGGAATGTAAATTTAAGTACGATGTACTTAATTTCTGAAATTGTGAAATTCAAGAAAGATTAGGTTGTGTTTAGATTGTATTAAGAAATTGTGTATTTCATACGAGTATGCATTGATATGAGAATGTATGTGAATGAGATTGGGACATTGAATTGAGTTATGAATGTGTATTTGAATAGTAGATACTGTGGTTGAATGTAATTTGGATTCCGGACGGAGTGTCCGATGATACTGAATTTTGTGTGAGAATTGTAGAAGTGTTTATTTAAACCCTTTGCAGGTTTGAGTTAGTTAAAATGCAGTCGTTATGCTGACGAAATTTCATTAGATGATAAGTTGAAAAAGAATAAAAATAAGAATTAGATGTTTAAAAGATGGTCTATGGGATTTAGAATATTGTTAAGAAGATTTATATGATTTGAGAGGTAATGAATGAGATCGACTAAAGATAAATGAAATGAAAAAAGAAAGGAATAAGAAAAGAAAAAAAATCATACCGGTTTTAAAAATGTCCTAAAGTTTCCAACGCGATAAGTTTTTCTATACTTTGTGTTTCCAACGGATGTCGGCAATTTGATTCAGTTCGGTTACTTCGTTTGTTTTGATTTGATTTCGATTTGCATTTTGATTCGTATTCGTTTCGCTTTGCTATTTTTGTTTTCGTTTCGATCCGATTCGCTTTTGACTGCGATAAATCTTTGTTTTGTTTCCGATACCTTTATTATTCGATTCGTTGTTTCCACATTTTGTTATTCGATTTGCCTTCGAATTCGAATTATCCAATTTGAATTCGCTTTGGTTTCGGCAACTTTTGTTTCGTTTTCCGGTTGGGATCCGATCTCCGGATCGGGTCCCAACAAGAATAAATTAAGACCACGAATGTAGCTCAAGCATCAATCTAATAAATTTTGGAGTTATTAATGCTAATCACAAACATTAAAAGTGAAGGGGTGATTACTCACTGGAATCTGTCGGGTTTGATCTTAGACCAAGCGTAGAGAAAGCAAGAGATTTAACTCCATCGTAGTGAATCAAAGTGAACACAAGCAATGGATATCGAAGCATCTGCTCTGGAACATAACCTGTAAAAGAGAAAGAATGGAGGAGTAAGCAGAAAGGAAGACTGAAGAGGAAAGGAGAGGACATGAAAATAAAACAAGAATATGCAATATCCTAGCTATCAAAGCGACTGCTCTGGAACATAGCACGCAAGGACACATGAAAAAGAAGCTAGTAGAAATGAAGACTGAAGAGGAATACGATTAAAGAAACTGATACAAACAACATGTTAATCCACGGTAAGAGTAGAATACTTGCCCGATAAGACTGAGTGAGTGAGGAGTATTTTCAACATAAAGTTTAATTTTGCAGTAGGAATTCCCCGTGTGGTTTATCCAGGGGCTAGGAAATTATGAGAGAATGGGCCACTTTAAGGCATTATGTAATTTGAACTCTTTAACAAGCTAGTTTTTTTGGCATGTTTTTGTTAAAACTTTGTATGATGCGTTTTCTTTCTTTCTGTGTTACCAAATGGAAAATAGGCTAATCATAAGTGCACCTGAGAGCGGAAACTCGGTAGATCACAGATGCTGGAATTTTAGGCAACAGCACCATATCTTGTTCAAGCATCGTTGTGGCTACAAATCCCTGAAGCAATAATTTGACAGCCTAACCGAAGATCCGTGAATCTATAGAAGCAATGAAACGAGTGCAAAACAATGCCTAATTTTGCCATGACTTCTCTCCAGAATCCTGTTAGCAGGCTTCTACCCAACTGCACCCCGGGAAACTTTTCAGCTTTTTTGTTTTAAACATGTTCTTAAACCTTGCAACATTTTCCCAACTACCAGCGCCGGCATATAATTGTGACATAAGCATCTTGTTTCCTGCATTCTTAGGCTCAAGCTCAGCCAACTGTCTAGCAGCTATCTCTGCAAGTCCTATATCCCCGTGACTCCTACACGCCCCTAGCAATGCTCCCCAGACGAAAAGATCAGGCTCAACTGGCATCATCTTGATCATATTGTACGCCTCAGAAAGTTTTCCCGCTTTCCCAAGAAGGTCCACCACGCATGCATAATGCTCCAATCTTGGAGCAATCTTGTACTTCTCTCGCATCATAAGAAACAAACTTTCCCCAAGTTCAACCAGTCCCGCATGCCCATAGGCAGTAAGGACAGCTGTGAAAGTTAAGTGATCAAGCTTGCTTTCTTCCGCCTTCTCCATCTGATTAAAAAGCTCAATTGCTTCATCACAGTACCCATGATTTGCACACGCAAAAATCATAGAATTCCAGGTTACCGTGTTCCTCTCAGTCATTTTACAGAACAGCATCCTCGCTTCAGATATAAACCCACATTTTGCATACATGTCAACCAGAGCACTCCTAACATACAAGTCTTCTTCAGCTCTATTCATCACTGCGTACCCATGTATTTGCTTCCCAAGCCTTACATTAGACATGGTTGCACACGCAGGTAAGAGACTACTTAAGGTTGCAGAAGTAGGAATCAATCCATTCCTTAGCATTCGTTTAAATGTGTTGAAAGCAGTTTCATAACGAAAGTTCTGAACCATCCCTGATATAATCGAAGTCCAAGAAACTACATCAGCCTTCACATCGTTAACACTCATCAGTTCAAACAGCTTTGTAGCCATCACTTCATCAGCATTTTTTGCAAATCCTGCAATCAAGATATTCCAAGTCACTATGTCAGGCTTCAGACCCAACATCTGAACTTTTTCTACTAGAATTAATCCTTTTCCTGCAAACCCAGTTCGAGCATAACCCGAAACCATTGCGTTCATAGCCACCAAGTCTTTCTCCTCCATACCATCAAAAATCCACCTTGCCTTTTCAATTTCTCGGCATTTACAGTACATATCAATCAATGCACTAATAACAAAGGTATCCGTTTCAACCGAATGCTTCAGAACCACGCCATGCAATGCCTTCCCAGTTCTTATATCAACTACATGGCCACAAGCTTTGAGGACACTGGGAATCACAAACTCGTTGGGTCGAAAACCCAATTCTATCATTTTGACAAAGCCATTCAAAGCTTCCTTATAAAGCCCACACCGAGAATAAACCCCAATAAGTTCAATCCAACGGCGGGAATTAGATTCAGGAATTCTGTCGAACAGCTTACGAGCATCAGATAATTGTTTAGTTTCAACATACAGAGCCATTAGCTTGTAAGTAAAATGAGTCAGATGAGCCCACCCATTAAGGATCAAATGGGCATGTATCACTTTTCCTTGGAATAATGACTGATCACGAGCGTACGTCTCAATAAGCTTAGTATAAACTCCTGGCGATGATTGAAATGAACGGGTGATGAGAGTTGTAGGGGGCGATTTGAGGAAATTTGAGGCTACGGGAAGTTTATGCATTGCTTCAACAGTGAAAGAGGCAGCAAACAATTCTATAACCCCAAGAGACAATTTGCTGTACTACTATGGCCATCGGCATGACTACTTCAGCTCACGTATGTCAGCGTCCAACTTTACTAAGACGACTTATGTACTGACGTACTCGTTATCTTTACTGCGATAAACATGCTTGTTGGCAAAAAGAAAAAGGAAAATATAACACAATTTGGTTTTAAAATGCAATTACTTTCCTCTCTTGGAGATTTAATATAAGAAATCAAGAAGTTCAGGAATGACCTCAAATAGATAATGGAGGCTCGCTAAGGATTGTGAGACGAAGATGAGTGGTCTAGTCAAATAGTGATGACATTGGGGACAGTTGAATGCTTAAGTATCATGTCAAAAGTTGATATATTTTCCAAACAAGAATTTTTCTACTCTGCACAGTCGCCATTTAGTTCGCCACAAAGAATAGTTGCCTTCCCTCTAAATTAATCAGTTTATGGTGAAGTTGGGATCTGTTTGTGAGGAATATAAAGATACAGCTGAAAATAAAACTCATCGAATAGTTGTGTCGTGGTATAGTCATTACTTTGAACGCAAAATTTGGCAAGACTATAGTGTAATCAACAATGTCCTTTGTTCCCTAAGGTTAACACAACTAGATCACGAACTCGTCCAAGACTTGGAATCTACAGGAATACAGTCATCCAAAGAAAAAGTGTTATCAAGTTGGCAAAAGTGTCTATCTGGTTAGCGAATATCTTTGTCTCTGAAAGGAAGGTGTTAAATAATCAAAATCAAATCAAATGTCGGAGAAGAATCTGTCGGTGAAGCAAAAATTGTGGAGTAATGTTCATAACATTTCTAGAGAGCGTTTTTTATATAGGACAAATAGAAGAATTTTTAATTTAACAAGTGGCTAAAAGCACAAAATTAGAAAATATGGGTGACATTAGGCTTTTAGAATATCAAGTCTCAAGGTTAGATTTTCACTATACCTTAAATTTTAAGATTTAATTGTTGGAAATTTAGGCTTAGAAATTTAGGGTTTAATATGACTGAATATAGGCTTGAGACGATTATAATGTAGGCTTCATTTGTTGGAATTCAATAAACCACACAAAGAATGGATAGTAGGAAATTAGGAATCACTCGTAGGGTTTAAGAATCACTCAAAGAAGAATGCATCACACCTTTTAATTGAAAACTCAAGTTTGTAAAAAAAAATTCCAGATTGCTTATTATTATTGAAGGGCTAAGTACACTAATATATATAGAGTTTTAGACCTAATTCTAGTGGGAAAGGGTTTCTAACAAATTTAAATCCTAGTCTAATAAAAATTCTATAACTCCTAAACAATATCATATCTAAAATAGAATAATATAATACTACTACTTCCTATCTAATAAGGAATCCTAACACAGTTTAAATTTTATCCCTTATCTTTAATTTTAGTTCAATTATAATCATCATCCCACCAAATTAAAGCTTGTGATTAATTAATCTTTCCTCTTTTATTTCTTTTTATAGACTTTAAGTTCTTTTGCATCAATTCTCCTGTGCTTGTTTGAAGTCATCCTCGACGTAGAATGTGATAAATAATGATCATATAAATCTAGATTCAACTTCTGAAATTCAAATTATAAAATCTAAGTGTAGACAGAAATTGATCTTCCTTTCCACTTGACAAAAAATTGTTGATATCTTTCATGTCTTATGGCTATAATTAGTTCATTAAGAACACCCTCTATTTCCTATTTAAGATAAGGAGTGGTTGGAAGTCTTACAGATGCATCAAAGAAATTTCTCATCTTGTCCATGATAAATAGTTAAGTCTGCAATATTAAGTGTCTGTTTGTTTCAGCTTTTGGAGAATGAATAAGCACTTTTTTCTACAGCAAAAGCTATTTTTTAAAAGAAATGAGTGCTTTGTTATAAAATCTAAAAGTACGTTTTTAATGGCTTTTTAGAAGCTAAAATACAGCTTTTTAAAATGATCAAATTTGAAACTTTTTTAAAAAGCACTTTTTCATGTAGATTTTTCAGATAATTAATGAGCCTATTTTTTAGTTTCCTTTATCCTTATGTTTTTACACATAATTTTCATAATACCCACAAACACATCTTCATGTTTATTTTGAGATTTATATAATATTATTTGACTTTTTATATGTTTTAATATTTATTTTTTATATTAATTTTACTTATATTATAATCCATATAAAAATTCTGTTAGATATATTTTTATTTATGTTTCATATGGTTTAAAATTATGTAAATAATATTTATATGCATAAATAATTTTTATTATAAAATAAAATATAGTTAAAATTAAAATTGTTTTTATTTTTATGTTGTCAAATAATATATTGTATAAAGCTCTTTTAAAGAAGCTCTTTGTTAAATGGTAGTCAAACAGTCAACTGACTTCTTAGAAAAGCTCTACTGACAAAAGTTCTACTTATAAAAGCTTTACTAATATAAGCCCATCCAAATATGCACTAAAGATAAGATTTTTCCCATGTCACTTGGTAATTCCAAAACATAATCATTAACTTTTATCTTCTTGATGATCTTATAAGGTCAACATTTCATGAATGAAGTTTATTATATTTTCCTTTAAGAGAATGCTCTGGATGAATCCTAACTATCACCAAATACCTTTCATTAAATTCTATCAATTGACGATGTCAATCAATATGTTCTTTATATGACAAATTGCTGGTTGTTATCTTTCGTCGTATCTCATCAATGATGTCCATCATGTGTTAAGCAAAACCTTCAACTTCAACACTAACTCTTGTTGTTTATGGTAAAGGAACCAGATCAATAAGCTTCCTCGATTGAACTCCTGAAATTATCTCAAAAGGGCTCTTACCAATAAACCTATTTATAAAACTATTATATGCAAATTATGCCATAGGAAGAATTATGTCCCAATTTTTCATATTATCTCTAAGCAAACATCTTAACAAGTCTCCTAAGCTTCTATTCACTACCTTTATTTGTCCACTGGTTTGGGGATGGAAAGAACTCGAAAAACTGAAGCTTAGTGTTCATTGTTTTCATTAGAGTTCTATAAAAATATTAAACTTCACACCACAATCAAAGATGATGGTCAAAGGTAATCTATATAGACCTATAACCTCTTTGAAGAATAGTTTAGCAATGTGGATAACATCATAAGTTTTAGCCAATATATTTTCAAATGGTTTCATAACAAAATCATATGGCTTTTCTACAATATAGACATTAAGAACATACATATTGCTACTTCTTGTAGTCAGATATACTAACTTGCCATCATTGCTAAGTTTTGACTTTGCAAATACACTTGTAGCATTTTCTCTATTCCTACATTATACTAATTTTACATCTTCATTCAAGTCTACTTTTCCTTCATCAACCACTACAATATAATCTTCATTAACAACATAAATGATATCATTAAGTTTTTAAACCAATAAGCTTCGAAACTCCAAGTACTTATTGTTTAATCTTTTAGCTTCATGTTATGTTATTTTATCTTGTTGTCCTATTCTTTCAACCTTGTCTACCTTCATTGGCTTCAAAATTATCCTCTTTTCATAAAAAATAAACTGATAGGTGTTAGCTTTTCTGCAATGTTGCACGTCTCGATCATAAAGCTATGGTCTCCCAAAGTAAAATGTGTGATACTTTTGTAGGAATGAGATCACACTAAATATGTAGCACCCACTCTCGCAAGACACATATCCGACATCCTAACTAATATCTGAGTACGTACCCCGTAAGGGTGGCATGCTAGAATAATTATTTATTCAAAATTCATGACAAATTTTTATTTCCTTAAAACAATGTACTCGTATATGGAAATCATTAATCAAATCAGGTCCGCTAATTTTTTTTAACATTTCCATTCAACAACCACTTGGGCCCATTTCAGATATAAAATACTTGTAATCATAAAGTCATTTCATTACTAAATCATTCACATATACTTTGCACAATTCTTGAAGAACATAAATCAAAAACAAAATCACTGAAGACATATGCGGGTGTAGACTGATCTTGACCCTTAATCCATATCTGATCTCAGTGGCTATACTACACTTAACCTAACTAAATAACTCCTCGGAACCTAAAAAGCTACATTGCAATTTTTTATGAGTTTTATAAACTCAATGAGTGAATTATCATTGATGATTTCACCCAGGTAAAATACACAAATTCACATATTTCACATATATTCATTCAGAAAATATATATATTCCAAATACTCGCATTAACATGGCACATCATATAATCATTGCAAATCAAAATAGATATATACAAATACAGATACATATGAGACTTTAGATTTATTATTATTGTTGTGACCAAGTGCCTTTCACATACATATATAGATACTGGCCTATTGGGCTCAATTAGAACAAAATCACGGAGCATAGCTCTATATGCAGAAACAGAAATCATGAAGCAAAACTCTACGTGCAAGCACTTTCATACTGGCTACTCTAGTCATAGTGCCTTTATCTGAGCATGCATTTTATAAAATGCAACAAATACTGAATATATCATGTATAATAGTCACAAATGATGGATAATCAGAAATCTCATAGTCATCGGATCTAAGTCTGACATTCAACTTTCGTTGAGAATACTCATATTATTCAAAATTTCAAAGCAATCATAACACTTCCAATACATTCCTTAATATTAAACTCCTCGAACCTTAAGTCCGGAATTCATGAACAAGTCAAAATCAATTAATAATTGGAAGTTAAACAAATCCAATCAATCCAAAAAAATTCATCTAGGTTAACTCACAGTATGCTCCAATATGCTATTACCTGGATGGTTCAGCAATGTTTAATTGGCGTCCAATGTGCCCCTTTATATCATACAAAGCGCATTTACAAATATCACACTTTTGCATAAATGTATAAGTATTCCTTTATGCACATCTATGTATAGCAAATATGCACAATACATGTTCAATGATAATCCCAGGTATCTTATTGTGATTCTTATCACCATATCTTTCATATATCAAAACCTTTGTAAGTTGCATTCCACAATAACCAAGTCACAGGCGTGCAACATCACACACGCCCGTGCTTAATAACCAAGAAAAGTCACAGTTGTGCAACACAAAACTCACGGCCATGCAATCCAAAATAAATCAGTCATAGGTATGAGATCTTAACTCACGCCTGTGCATATCAAATGACCATTTCAGAGTTTTCTACCAACATGCTTTTAGGTCAACTTTGCATCATCATTCTAATAAGGTAAATGACACAATTAGGCAACATGTTCTTCTAGAAAATTGTTCTCCAATGTCTTAAGTTCCTAATGACTCTAAGATCATATAATTTGGTTTAAAAATCTGAAATTTAGACTCCAATTATTTTGGATTGTTCATAAACTAAAACTATACTCTGTATTTAACTTCGAATTGAATTATGAAATTCTTAAAGATAGAATTAAAATTTGATCTCTTCAGACAATTTGTAGCCATATATTTCTAATTCAATTTAAATTAAGAATCATTCCATTTGGATACCTACTGATCAAAATATAATCAAAATGTTGAAGTATATTAAGTGAAATCATTCTAGTTATCAAATTCTAGTATTCCTCAACATGTTCATCTTAAATTCAACAATCAATCCATTTTAGATGGTTATAATTTTTGGTGGAGATAAAGAACAATGTGTTTCAAATCTAATGGTTCAAGAATCAAATCATTTGGATATCGGGTGAAGAAGTTATAACAAAAATACCAAAGGATATTTATAAATAAACAAAAGTTGAAAGTCGTGATCGTACGTCTGCACAACTGCGATTCTCTACCTAGATCTACGAAGTCGCGATCGTGCAAAAGCAATAGTGAATTTGCGATCGTGCTGACAATACATCTTAGTCAGATCATATCAATATTTCTTAGTATACTCACATATCACACTTTATGTATTTAAGACATCTTTGTTAGTGTTACAAACTCATATGTTAATGGTTCTATTCTTGCAAGAATTTCATGTGGACCAATTTATGTCAGGCTTAGCTTATACTTTTTTTCCAACCTAAGCACATCTTGACAAAGTGATACTCTCAGAAACAATTCATCTTTTGCTTGATAATTCACATCTCTTTAGTGTTAATACACTTAACTTATATGTCTATCTCACTTTATTCCAAATCTTCGGTGTTGCTCCTCCTAATTTATTCATCTTTTTTAAGTCACTTAATTTTTAATACACATCAATTTCACTTATCATCAACATTTGCTACTTTTAGCCTTAAACTATTTTTTTAGGCCTTATTTATCCAAATATAAAGGCGGTCGACTCTTTCCATTGTATAACACCTTATTTGATATTCTAATGATATCCATGTGATATTGATTGTTATGCCTAAATTCAATTAAAACTAAACATTGACCTCATGTTTCTACGAACTCCAAAATATAAACTTTAAGCATATCTCCAATTGTTAAGACTATTGGCAACTCATACATATAATCAATTGTTTTTACATCCATAGCCATCAAACATTATCTCATCGTATTCCTACTAATGTATAACATAAGTAATTATTTGTACTTTCTCTAGCAATCTTTTACTCAAACATCTTTATTGTGTACACAAACTTTATATTACAATCACAATGTCTTATCTTCCTTTTCAAACTCAAAATTCGGATTCATTATCACTTTTCAATTTCCTCAATAAGATTCATAATTTCTAAATCCTTAATTTGGGCTTTGCTAATCTTTTCATACAAAACTAATTTTAAATCTCAATGTAGCTAATAATACTTTGTTTTGCTCAAAATTCAACTCAATATTCTATGCTCTTCATTGCACTAGATTTAGTAACCACAATATCTAAATTTGTGTTATTCCATTATTGAATTTTTTGTCTAAGCATAAGATATGTACACTAGTTTTACAAAGATAGTACTAATTTGTACACTTATAGTCCTTCAATACTTCTATCCATTATCTCAGTCTCGTATAAAATTCTTTCAAACTTAATAAGTACCTCAAACTTTATTGATATGTATATTTATATGTAAATCCAAAGTCTTTCACTGTACAAATAGTGTCTCCAAGCTTTCAAAGCAATGACTATTTCAACAAATTTAAAATCATGTTTCAAACATTCAACTCATGAGACTTTAATTGTCTTTATGCATACAGAATTAGTTTATTATGTTGCAACAAATTGCATCTTAATTTCTGATGCGAACATCATTGTATATTATAAAATCTCCAAACCCAAATGATATAATTAAAATTGATGTTATAATTCCTTAAAATTCTTTTCACATTCTTCAGTTATAGGATTTATACATTTTTACTCAGACATTTTGTCAAAGAGCTAATATCAGTAAAAACTTTTTAACAGTCTCTGGTAAAATCCAATATACAACTAGTTTTAGAGAACACCATATCTCTTATATATGCCTTGGAGTTTCTCACTTTATCATTATCTTTATTTTCTTTAGGTCTCCCATTATGCCATGTAGCATCACATAACACTTGCTTCACATATCCCATTTTCATTCAAATACATGTCCACAAGATAGTTCAGTCAATCAAACACATATTTAAATGTAGATGCAAAGCTCGTGTAACACACTTTCCATTATTTTGTTGTTATGACTGAGTGCCCAAATTATCCTGTATCCATTGTAGATACTAGCTCATTGAGACCATCCCTTATCTATTGGAGATACAGGGCTCATTAATAAAGCGAGCCTTTGGCTCTTATTCGCATTACGAGCTTTAAGCTCATTTTCAGTGGCTACTCAGGTTACAACTCTTATTATCTAATTATGCATTCATGTAATAAAATGTATCACCAATTTCCAATCAATCATTCACAGTCCCAATCACATTTATCATCTATTATCATAGTCACTAATTGATACAATTTATATGATTACTTTAATCTTCAATACCACAATACTGTCGGGGCATTGTTAACTCCAACAGATATATCCTAAATTTCCTTATGTAATTTATTCCTCAATGAGGTAATATTATCTCATGTTATTTTTTATTTTCCCAATCGACTCATTTTCTTGAATGATTTTCTCCATTCATTCAATTTCCTATGATGACTTATTGCAATGTCGAACCATTCTTACTAGTTTCTCCACTCATTTCAATTTATTTACAATCTTAATTTCTTGTGTTGGTAACCCATTCATCAAGTCAAATTTATATCCCCTGAACATATTTGCATATAATGTAATGCGGGCCTAAGTTCTCCTCACATTAGCAAGAGTGTCGCCTCAAATTCAAGAATCCAATCACATAGCTTGATACTTTACATCAAACAAAATGCATACACTCTTAATAGCATGTTCTACATATTATGCTTAAGTCTTCGTTAGGAATAGAACTCCACTTTTTACTTTTAATTTATTCTATTTTCTTTCATTCTTAAAAGTAAACCATCTGGTTTACTTAACCTTATTCGATGAAATTCTTCTTCCAAAGAAGATTTCTTGCTACTATCTACTATATTGTTTATCTAATCCTTATCAATCAATTATTCCCATCATTGCTTATCATACATTTTTAGTACCTCAAAAAGATCACTTTCAACTATTCATAATACCTTCATAAGATCAATTTATGTCATAACTTATATGATCATAATATCATTATAATAAGGCTCAGTGAAGCATTAAACAAGTCCATTTACTCTTATACCTTAGTATACACTATCAAAATCAGTACATCTTATCTAGAGATGTATTTAAGACAATTCTCTAATTACTTGCTCAAGATACCTTAGTCTCATTTGATTTAGGACAACATTTCTCTTTTTGCACCTGACTATGGTCGTGGGAACTATGACACAATCATGCCCTTCTTCTTTTTCCTCGTATTTCAGTACACATAGTAACATCATTGACAATCTCAATCTATCCCTTATAGATCACTATAAGCACTTTCATGCATTACTCTAATTCATCTTAAACTTTGAATTATGGGGACTATGACCAACAAATATTCATATATCATAGATTGCTTCCTATATCATCTCCACGCATATAATACTTATGTGCACAATTCTCACACTTATCATGGTGATCCCATTATTAAATATGTGCTTACAAAATAACAAATTAACTTAATCGTGACAACTTTTACAAATCTCAGTATCTTTATCCCTTCTTCCAGTTACCATTATATCATCATACTTACGTATGTTCACTATCAATTCAAAATTATAGATACATAATCATCCTGAAATTTCGATCTCAATTCCACTAAATATTCTTATAGTGAATCATAAATCTTATCACATTTATCTGACAATCATTTCAAGTCCAAGTTTGACCCCTCAAAGTAATAGAAAAATTTATTTTCTTTCAACTTGGCTTGTACACTTTAAATCTCGTCATTCATACTTATATCATTACTTTCCTTAATCAGTCCATAACAATGTATTCACATCTATATCACATTCATGGATATATTATCACAGAACAATATTGATATCGTATTCCATAATACATCCACCAATACAAATACATTACATCATTTTTTGTCATATCTAACTATATACTATTTTTCATTTCTAAATATCCACAAACTTTTATTTTTTCATATTCAAACAAATCATCATTCTCCCCATTACTTCCATCAATTCAAACTTTTAATGAATACTCATGCGTCTAGTTCATGTAAATGGGACTCAGATTAGGGATCAGTTGGAAAATAGACTAATAAAAATAGGTGATGTATTCCCATGTGACATATAATACTACATATCGTAATTACTTTTAGAAATGATACAAAAGAAACTTTCAGAACTCAACATTCCTTATGCTTTCTTCATATACCTGACATCGTTGCAATACAGGCGGTTAATAAAGGCGTCATCGCGAAGAATCCAAGAAGTAAATGGTTGAATTAGCCACGACATCTCCAATGACAATGACGATGAAATGGTGCTCTAAATTTAGAGAACTAAATTGATAACCTCGGTAAATTGTAGTGAATTAGATTATAAAATAAATTTTATATCGATCTAAAGGAAAATCAAAAATTAAAAATTTCCTAAAGGGCCATAACTTTTGACAAATGCATCACTCTCTTTCTTTTTATCTAGCGCGAGCTTCACAAACCTATGATACTTTTAATTTTAATAGTTTTTAATATAATTTTTTACTCGACAAATCATATCAATACCATTAATTATAAGATTAATGATTAACTAATTTTATAATAAATTAAAAGTTCAACCAATTTTTATTACTTTCAATAATTCTAATTAATACTATAAAATTAGGTAAAATTCAAAATTTTAGATATAAAATTATATTATATTTAATTAACATCTTTTTAAAAAAGATAAAAGAATTCTTTCATTAAGTTGAAGAAAGCCATCAAAAAGTCTTTATAAAGCTAAATTAAGCATGAATAAAAAAGGCTTATACAACCTTTATAAGAAAATGTAACATTCCAGATCACTTGCTTACAAATATTGTCCGCTTTGGGCCTTGGCCCAGCTAAGCCCTCACGGTTTTGCTTTTCCCAAGGCCTTCCCAGGAGGTCACCCATCCTAATACTACTCTCACTCAAGCACAATTAACTTCGAAGTTTTGATGGGATCTCGTGCATTAGGCTATAGAAAACACGTATGTAAAAGAGAGATATCCGTACCCTTATAAGACGTACTTCGTTCCCCTCTCCAACCGATGTGGAATCTCACACTTTCTACCCCCTTAGGGTCCCGCCCTCTTTGGGGTCCAGCCTAGCTGGTACAACGGTTCGGGTACTGACTCTGATACCACTTGTAACATCCCAAATCACCCGCTTACAGATATTGTCCGTTTTGGACCTTGGCCTAGCCAAGTCCTCGCGATTTTGCTTTTCTTAAGGCATTTCTAAGAGGTCACCCATCCTAGTACTACTCTCACCAAAGCACATTTAACTTCGGAGTTCTGATGGGATCCCGTGCATTAGGCCATGAAAAACATATCTGTAAGGGAGAGGTATCCGTACCCTTATAAGGCGTACTTCGTTCCCCTCTCCAACTGATGTGGAATCTCACAAAAAAGTTAGATTTTAGAGATTCAATTGTTATTTATAGAAAAAGCTCAATTGTTCTTGCATGTGATGAACTACCAACATTTATCGAATCCAACAATGTAACTTGTGGGTTAAGACATACTTATTAATACTAATCTTGTTAAAAATTCTCTAATTTCTTTCTCTCAAAATGAAGTAGACTGTATTGTTGAAGCTGAGGCTCAAGCAGACTTTATCGTTCCCCCTTAACTGAATTTATGACCAACCTAGTCTAATATTTTGCTCTAATTTGATTCTTGATAGTAGAGCCTAAGAGTGTGTTAGATACTACCCCAAATAGAGGTTGAATAACTACACTTACAATAAAGGTGGTTCATGCTTTCAAGCTTATTGCAATATAGTTCACATAATTTGTCTTCAGACTCACAATTCTGTCTTTAGTTTTCAACCTCTGCATAACTACAAGCTAGGTAGTGAAAGAAGTTTTTGGTTTTAGTGATCCTTTCCAACCAATATTATACAAAAAAATAAGAGCGTGAAAGGGCTTGAGAGCTTTGGCACATGTAGAGTTTGAAAAGTCTCCATTTTGGCTTAGTAACCATAAAGGTTTATCTAGAGCAGATGAGTTGGGCATATAGCTAAGAAAATAATTCTACAGTCTTAAACACCTGTGCCTTAAAAATACCGAGAGTTCTTTATAGTTACTTTGCTAACTCTTGCCTGAGAAGAGATTCTAGAGTGAAGTGAATAGATATCCTCTATAAGATATAAAGGGCTAAGAGAATTCCAATTGTCATACCAAAATAAAGTTCCTTCCCCATTCACTACATGAATTTTGATATATTGATAGACACCGGATATGTTCCTAATAATTTGAATAAAAGGCTAGGAGAATTCATTCCTCTCAACTATTTGTCATAAACTGGTTTTCTTTAGATAGAACATATTAATCCACTAACTCTAATTCCTTGTCATTGAATGGTCCCCAAGTTCTTTTGGCCATCTACATGAACTAAAAAGTATGAATGGCATTAAGACTAAGTCCTCCTTCCAGTTTTCTCTAGCATAAATGCTCCAACTTGACTTTGGCACCTTTAAGGTTGTCAATCTTGCCAGACCAAAGGAAATTCCTAATACATTTTTCAATCTCCTTGTTAATCCTCTTAAAGAGCAAAAGACGAGAACTCCAATAGGTATGAAGATTATTCAACATAGAGATTATAAGTTGCACTCTATCAACTTGAGATAGAGCTTTATTCTACCAACCACTAATGATTTTCTTGTATTTCTCTTTAATCTTTAAGCAATCCTAATATTTCAACTTTTTAGCTAAGATAGGAACCTCAATTAATTGAAAGACATACGCTGGACATTGAGATTAAAGATCTATTGAAGTCTCTTAGTATTGGTTAAGTCTAAGATAAAGAAAATTCTACTCTTAACTTGATTGAATTTTAAACCGGAAATCCTGTAGAAGCTTATGAGAGATTGATCTAATATGGAAATGGGTTATGGGTGAGCACCACATAACAATAGTAAATCATCTACAAAAACAAACATTGGAGAGAGATGTAGGAAAATCCCGGGAGGAACATCACATGTTCCAGCAGCGGAAACAAAAATTTTTATTCCCGGGACCTTCCCG
>JANZLD010000235.1:37136642-37146671 GCA_026413575.1 Erythroxylum carthagenense | reverse complement strand
ATAATAACAATTATTAATAATTAATAATAATAAAATAATTAATTTCGTATAATAAAATTAATAAATAATAATAATAATAATAATAATAATAATAATAAGTAGAAAATTAATAATAATAATAATAATAATAAATAAAAAATTAATAATAATAATAATAAGAAGAGGAGGAGGAGGAGGAGGAGGAAGGCCTTGATCTTTTTGTTACTTATTCCTTTTTTATTCTAAGTTTATATTTTCAAACTAAACATGGAAATAAAAATTCTTTATCTATTCCATTCTTTAAACCAAATAAAGTAATACTCGTTCCATTTTATTCCTTATCTTTTCTATTCCTAAAAATACCTATTCTATTCTTTGAACCAAATAGGCCGTAATAAAAATGCATCATCCTCTATTAGCATAATTCTCTTTAGCACCTTACCATTCCACCTACTTTGAGTTTGAGCTCATATTTGCATGAACGGATAAGTTGGACGTTTATTTAGGAAAAAAAAACAATGACTGTGTTCTAGATTTTAGCTCCTTCTTGATGGAATTTAATTGGAGGATAAACAACACCATCAATCAAGGTAGAAGAGCAGTGTTTAGGCTTAGCAATGGAAGATTCAGCAGACAGAACCTTACTCCAAGTTTTCTCAACCTCACACGAAGATGAGTTTTGTTTGGAAAACTCCCTTGCATCGGTAACAGCTAACGATCTTTTAATAGAGGAGAAATGGTTCAGCCGTGCTTCTAAGAGAGTAGAGTCTCCCTCAGAGGTAGCCATAAACCTTCCTAAAGCAGAAAATACCTAAAGAAAGCACGGGAAAACGCCCAGAAATTTGCTTCAAAGTTATTGTTCACCCCTAAATTACCTTTAACATCCTCTTTTTTACTTTTCATTATGTTAGCCAATTCTTCTTCAAAAATCACACTCAACCTTCACACAATAGTATGCAAAATTATCTACTAAATATTTACTCCTTTTTCTATTTAATTCAATGACCATGCTAATCTAAACACATTTTATCTACTCTACCTTCTCAAATGTAGAAAATCATCCAAAGTCTAAATAATTTAAGAAAAATCGCCTCTGTTTGTTTGCTAATGAATTAACTTCAAGTTGTGTGAATGTATCTTGTAGCATCCAGTTGATTGGCCTAATGCTTCAAAATCCAATTGCTCAAATCTGAATACAAAATCTCCCTTATAAACAGCAGCCACTTAGCAAATACTTCGAAATTTACTGCCCAATATGTTTGAGAACCGGAGAATCAAATGAGTAAAAGGCCAATAATATCGTGATAAAACTGTAGCTATAATCCTTGATTACTGCTCCAACTAATCTAAGTAATAGCCAGTAACTAAAATCAATTAATCGATGGCACCGCTACTAAGAAAGTTCAGTTTTCCATCAAGTCCAACAATTCCCAGTTACATAAACTGAATTATTACTCGACAGAAAAAACTATCTTGCAATGCAGTTTTGGGTTGCGATCCATGTGACCAAAGTATCATTCTATATATCCAAGAGAAAAAATGTCTGTTCTCCAACAACCCTGGCGGGTACAGGAACAAATATGGTGTATGATCAGATTAAAGTCAAAACTTTGCCACTTATGGGAAATTCAAAATGGTAATAAGAGAAGGAACAGTGTGCTTGTAAGAAGCAAAAGACTTACAGAATTAAGCACGACTTATCACCCAAGAACTAAGCCAATAAACCAATCAAGTGTGAAGATAATTGGCAGCCATCATCAGTTCAAGAGTCAATTCAGGTTCAATTGGGAATTCAGTCTCCTTTCCACTAGAATAAGAGCACAAATATCCCAAGTCAATACGCTACAGGCACAGAAAAGAGATTTAATTGTTTTGGCCAAATGCCAGCTTTTACACAGGTTTCATCAACTAGTGTCAACAGGCAAAAATAGCATAATTAATGTTTGTTAAGAACGCTAATCAGTACTTTAAAATGACGAGAGGTAATGAAGCCCTAAAGCTTTCTAATGTATCTAAAAAATTGAAGCTCTAATATTTGAACTATTTTACCATAATTTTATTTGGTATTACTAATCATTTATTAATAATGAACTTCTATAAGTCCAAAATGTAAAACATACAAGATGAACAACTCAAGGATGGGTTCCTTTCAATCTCTCGCAATTTCACTATCAGAATTTGTTGTTAGCCACACAAATACATATTCAAATTTTTTGATAAAATGAAACACCAAAAAGGTGCAAGAAAATGAATTTGGGAAGAAACATAAGAAGTTTTTAAGAATACCCACTACAAACATCTGTATTTCCATAGCAAAATTTAATATGGAGCAAAATACAAATTTGCTTAATAAATAATACAATGAAAACCAAAATCTAGAATAATAATTAATAAACCAAAGTTTCACATCCAAAAAAATTGGAAATGTCAGATAAATTATTACTTTAGTACATAATTGACTGCTTAGAAGCGTCCCTACAACCTTTTCGCGTACCTACAAATCAATATATGATTTGTTGCAGTTCTTTATGTTTTTTTTTTTTTTTGGCCAAAAATATCCCATAAATAATTAATCCTACTCTCCAAATCTATCCATATTAAAGTCCCATCCCACAAAGAGTGCGTCCAGCAGTGAACATTTGCAATTATCAGTAATACATCAAATTTACCTAACTAAAAACTTCTGTTCTCATGGAAGAGGAAAGAAAAGTTGAAGACTGAATACTATGTGCTTAACTTATAAAAGGCCAGTCGGTTTATCTATTCAAACACTGACTTAAATCTCCATTACTTCACATTGATAAAGATGGCTTTGTTCGACTTTACATTCATATATCTATATTTGTTCCAAACAATCGACCAACACTTACACGGATCCAATTTATTGCCACATCAACCCTAGATACTCACTCCTAATCACACTGAGCAGATCAATAAATCCTGGGGAAAATATAGAATAGGAATAACTTCAAACTTGAATTGTATGGAGTACTACATAAGTCACCAAGTTGGGGAAATAAATAACCATGCCAATAGTTCAAAAAATTGATGTGAAAACAACAACAAATAGCATAAGGAAGATAAGGAAAAGGAACTGAACTTGGCATACTGAAGAGACCAGTAGAAATACTGGCATATCTTCTCTAGTATGGTAGTGCTAATTTCAGGGAAAGTCACCTCTCTGTGCTCTGTCTCCGAAAAACCTCCTGTCATAAACCACAATCCCCAAAAGTAAGAAAATCAAAACAAAAGGGCCTTCAGCTTAAAACCAAAGGCTTTGAACATAATACTGGTATGACTAAAGTTAGAACCCATATACTAAAAACATCAAATTACAGAAACCACGAAACTGCGGTAAGCCTTTATTTCGAATTTCTATTTGCCACAGAGACGGAAAATCCCGTTCCGTCCAAATAAAACTGAAAGAGAAAGTACCAACCAACCAATCGATCAAAAACAAAAAGACCCAAATGAGTTCAGAGAGAAAAGGATGGATTAATGGACACCTGGAGAAGTTAGCATGTTACGAATGGTCTGCGAAACCATAGCTGCCTCCTTGTCGATCACGAATTCGAACCCCTCTGCGCTTATCAGCTTTACTGTGTCTTCCTTTCTCATTTCTTCTTCACGTAAATTGAGGAAAGATTGAGACCAGAATTCTTCAACTTCTTATTTTCCTCTTTCAGAGGTCAAATGCGTAATGCGCTTACCGCTGATTAGATTCGGCTTTGCGTGTGTTTTGCACGCGCCAAAGATTAGTGATTAGAGATGTCAATGAGCCGAGTTAGGCCTAGGACGTTCCTAGCCCGGCCCAGGCTACCTTAGCTTATGACTCGATAGGTCAGGATAGACCAACACACGATTGGCTACTGGTAGGCCGGGTCAACCTAGCTTATCATTTTTTAGGAAAATCGATCAAAAACAACGTCTTTAGCTTATCATATACATGTTTCTAAAAAATCGATAAAAAATAATGATGTTTTTGAACTAACGGTCCAGGCCGTAGCCCTATTAGGCTAACTATGGTTAGCTCGTAGTTCAGTTAACTTGGGTCAAAATTAGGTTGAGCTAAGCCGGACTCTTTTTGTCATCCTTACTGGTGATCCTAGCCTTTCTTCACTTATTTACTTAGTTATCGAGTTATAATTTAAAGCAAAAAGAAATAATCAACAGAATTTAAGATTTTATGGTTTGAATTATTTTTGTTTCTTATCCTTTTTGTCCAATTTGATTATTGAAACCAAAATAAAATGCAGTTCAAGATTCCCATATCCTTTTTAGAATTAAATTTCTATTTGTTGGCATATACGATTGGTTATCTGCCTATGATAATAATTGATATTCAAATTTAAATATTAGGATAAAGAAACTGTTGTTAATTACTATGGGATAAAACATGTTAGTACAATCATTCATATCTTCTTAACTGCTTTTTGCTTAATAAATATTATAAAGCGTACTTGAAATAAAATTATTGAGTGAGTGATTGGTTATTGGATAATCACGATCTTTCATTATTGATTTGGCAAAGACTCTTGAATCAGTGGAATCAAGTTGAACCTCTTGTAGATTCAACATATTGTGAGTCAGAAATATCGTAGAAGAATTATCCATTTATTACTTTCACTGTTTACAGTAAGTTTCTATGCAAACCTTCATTCGTATTAGAGCCTAATCACGATTCTTCTCATGTTTCTCAGTGAATCTAGATATGTTGTGCATAATCTCATTAGTTCTTATGCGTGACGATGAATAACGTATCATATTTGGCTTGAGTATATATATCTATAGTGAACCAATGTTTGAAGGAATTATTTGACAAATTATTTTTGTTAATTAATATATGAAAGTGGATCTTATTAGAAAGTAGAATTCATGTGGATTCTAATGGTGTATTACATGTGTAAACTGGATATATAGAACATGAGATATGCCTTCTTAATGTATTTCTATAGCGAACCAATGTTTGAAGGAATTATTTGACAAATTATTTTTGTTAATTAATATATGAAAGTAGATCTTATTAGAAAGTAGAATTCACGAGGATTCTAATGGTATATTACGTATGTAAATTGGATATACAGAATGTGAGATATGCCTTATTGATGTTGACAAGACATTTTTGAAGCACAAAAGGTCAATGTGTCCTGTTAAAATATTTTACATATGTACGATGATGCGTATGACAACATGACATCATATATGTTATTTGTTATTTGTGATATGATTTTGTGAATTTTATATCTATCAAATATGATTGATCTAATCTCTTATATAAAAAGGTCAACATTTCACATAAATATGTAACATATAAATTTGTGACATTATTTGCATAATATGATGTGAATTAGCCCATTTATATGGATGTCAATGGAAATTAGATTTTGAGACGATTCTAACATATATTACATGCACAAATAAAAATTTTGGTTAAAAATTATGGCTATTTAAATGTTTAAAGAGTATTGGTAAATTTCATTTTTACCACTAGACCGTACATGACGATAGGTGATAAGAAATATGTTATAGGAGTCAAATGTTTCATTTCTTGGTAAAGAATGGATATGTTTTTAATAAAGAAAATAACAAGTTTTATTAACGTATGATGCTCATTTTTTTTGATGTTACGTTAATGTTTACAAAATAATAATTTTGAGCAAAACAAATTTGTGGGAGTTTTAAATGTCAAATTATGCCTATGCCAAAATTTAATTATTGGTTTGTTTATGTGTTTCTCATTTTCATGAAATTGCATGAAAATTGAAATAAATACACAAAACACACAGATATATATATATAATGCAATAAAATTGTAAAAAGTATTCTTACTATTTTTGAATATTTTCTTAAGATTATTCTTCCTTTTTAAATTAATTTGTTTGTTTAAAAAAGGAAGTCAAAAGAAGAAAAATATAGAGGAGAGATAATTAATACAACCATACTTATTCCTAATGTAGTAGTCAACTATATGCTATGACCTCCCTCCCCCCAACACTTATTCAACAATTACTTCCAAAATTGAGGAATACCATTTCAAATGCTCAACTTGCTTTATAGTAGGTGCAACAAAGAGGATAAATAACTAAGGCAAATGTTCATATTTTGGGTTCAAAGAAAGAAAAGGTTTTATATTAAGCTTAAAGAGACTCACTAAGGGTAACATTATGGTGGCTTTTTAAGCAAAAGGGGTAAATCCTAATTGGCTTCATCATTTCAATGTTTGCATAAGATTATATAATCTCAACTAGTATTTGCAAGGAAGTTCTAGAGTTCTTTAATCATTCAAGAACACTCTCAGCAAAGAATACTTGAATTTGGTATTGAATATTTCAAAAGGGCTCAAATTCTTACCAAAGAAAAGTGACATTCTTCTATCACAACAACCTAATGCCCTTTTAATCAAAATAAAAGTTAATCAATCTAACTATGCAAGTATACTCATTCGCTAATATAATGCATTTCTAATCCTGATCGAGTTTATGTCATGACCATGCATCTCTAACTATTAAATGGGGAAAACAAACACACAACACAATTAATAAATAATTCTCCCCCCACACTTAAATATCACATTGTTCCTAATGTGATAAAAAAAACGCAAAATAACATGAATAATGACAAGGATTAAAATTAAAAGACATTAAAATGAAAAGTAGTAAAAATAATAAGAAGAACAAGGATATAAATACGATACGAAAATGTAGGTGGTGGCGATGTTGATGCGGCGTGAAGCATTGCATACTACATTAAGGACTGGAGAATAACTATGAGGAAGACAAATAGAAGAGATTGAAAATTAGGCCTATACATAAAAACCAAACAGATTAAGTCGAGTTTCACTAAAAAGGACTAACAAACAATTAATTGAAAAGCCAAACAGAGATTATATGGGTTGCCTCCCATTTAGCACTTCTTTAATGTCTTTTAGCTGAACACCTTAACAATTATGCTCAAGGTGGATCGCTTAAAGTGATTGATTCCACGACTTTCTTTTCTTTATTGAGATTCTTCTCTAAGAATCTTCCAAACATTTCCTCATTTGCATCGGCTAGCAATTGGTAGCATTCATCACTCTCTTTGACTAGGTCTAGCTCCTTTTCTTCTTCTTCCTACAAGGTAAAATCACAGTATGTAATATTAATTTGATCAACAAAAGAACAATCTTCATAAACAGTAGTTATAGGAATAGATTCAATATTAAAGAACAAAAATTGTACTGTTTCTCCCAATATAGTCATGCTCAGTTTCCCGTTCTTCACATCAATCAAGGTATTAGTAGTGGTTATAAAAGGCCTACCTAGGATGTTAGGCTTTGAATTTTTTATTATTTTATTAAGCATGATTTGAATAAACTTTGTGGTTTTGCTAGATAAATCATTTTATTTGGAGTTTAATTATTATGTCAAAGTTAGGAGAATTTATTACATGGATTGATGGAATTAAAGTATTAATGTTATAAGAATGTATCAAGGGCAAAATTGGCAAGTCATTTAAGGTTAAAAGACATAAGGCTTTTATTGGAGGGCAAAAGGGACATCTTACAATCATTAAGAGTATAAATTAGAAGAAGAAAAATTGTGAGAAGGGAGAAAAAAAGAGAGTGTCGTGGAAGGATAGGAAAAATAAGAGAAAAGCTAGGGTTTGTGAAGATCTTGAAGAGTTTGAAGATTTTGAAGCCTCAACAAGTAAGTTATGCTTTAAATTTCATGGGTATGGTTAAATGAAACTCAAATGAAGTTGATTATGTGTGGGAATTTGTTGATGAATTATAGAGGCAAATGTTTTCTTTTAGGGTTAATGATCAAAGATAGATTATGATGTATTTGTAAATGATATTGGGTTGAAATGAGGTTGAAAATGGAGTAGAAGAGATGGTTTAGGGTTAAGATGGGTTATATGTGAAAGGTGGGAAGTAAAAAGATGAAAAATGTCGTAAAACATGTTCTTGGAGTGGGTTTCTGGACAAGTTCGCTGCAGCGAACTCAACTTTCCAGCATAGAACATACTTCAGTATTTTAAGCATAATTTTTTGTGTAGTTATTCACATGGAGTAATTTTTGATTTGGAGTAAACTAGCGATATAGGGATACAAGTTGTTTGAAGAAATTAAGTCACAATTCAGTCTCTAAGAATTTCAAATTTTGGATGGAAGTTGAGCATAGAATACTATTTCAACATAAGAACAGTTCGAAAATGTTTGGGGTATAACTTTTAGAGTATTGAGCCAAATTGAATTATTTCGGTGTCATTAGAAACTTAAGACAAGGAGTCAAATTTTTATAGAAGGAGGTGTTAACAAATTTTTTCATTTACCTTATCTGAATGATCATGTAAAATTGACCCGGTCTTTTGGAAGAGTTTGAGTATTTAGAATTTATCTTACTGATATGCCATATAATGAGCCCTCAAATTGTGTTCCTAGTGAATGGGAATTTTTGTCATTGATAAAAGGGAATCAAGACAAGAGGATCAAAAGGAGAGGCATCTTTGACCAAGGTTTAAGCAAGGATTTTTAAAGTGTGTACTTGTTTATAATAGAGTAAATAAGTCACTAAATGTTTTCTTTGAATCAAGAAAGTTTAATGATTTCAATTACATCATAAGTGTTGCATCTATTGCTTCTTGAATGAATTGAGAAATTGTTATATATTTGCTACATGAATTGTGTTGATGATTTTTGAAAAGATTTTAAATATAAATCTTTTTGAAAGGATGTAAGTTTATGAAATCGGGCTTTCAGAAGTGGTTTTCGAAATATCTCATGTGCATGAAAAACAAGTTTCCAAAATGTGTCATTTGGGCAAACTGTTTTCGATTCATGAATTACATGTTATGTAGATTTGGTATAGTCCATTCAAGAATGTAACATGCATGTTGACCAAGTAAAGGCTTCTCCCGCCTGTTCACTAGTGGCATGGAGCTCCTTCATGGACTCCCTCATGTTTATGTCTATTCAAGACCACTACGTGGGATTGCAATAGTACGTCAAGTTTTACGACTACATAGGACCATTATGTGAAAATGTGTAGTTCGTCAAGTTCATGGATCTACCTAAATCATTTTGATGTGCATATGTGCTTATGAAGTGTTAAACAAGTTTGATGCATACATGATTTGTAATTTGTGAATGTTGGTTTAGAATTTGAGAACAATACATTTTATAAATTCAATTAGACTTTGTATTGACAAATGAACATTTCAAAAGTTTTGCTTATTTTTTGGATATAAACTATTACCCACGAGCTTTCAAGCTCACCTCCTGTTCCTTCTCATCTTTAGGTGATGAGCAAGAGATCAAGTGATCAAGAGCATAAAGGCATTTGACAATTACAAGATAGTTAGCTTTTGTACTAAGTTAGTTTGATTTTTGAGTAGCTTTAGCAACATATCAAACTTGAGCATCTATGTGTATTTTGTATAAAACGAATGATGTCATGTTTATATATGATTAAGGTTTTGTAAAACTCCTTCTTTGAGGTTAATGAAATATGAATTTGCATATGGATGAGGTTGAGCTAAAATTAGATATACTTGAGGAAGTTATCATTTTGAGATTTATCTTTTTTATTACGAATTGTTGTAACAGATAAGTGAGATTTTATGGAACAGAAAGATAGGAAATTATGAAGAATGAGAATTAGTTATAAGTAATGAATTAAATGGGTAGAGATTAGAGAGTATGATGAAATAATATTGGTAGTTGAATGGTTATGTGTAACATCCCGTTACCCTAGTAAAGGCAAAATTGATAGATGAGAGAAAGTATTGAGGAAGTAGGAAACACATTCCATGATCATGCATAATGTGGCATATACATACATATTGAATAGTAAATGTTCCTGCACATAAAATAATTGTACATGAATTCATTGATAACTTCCGAGGATGATTGTTTTTGAATGTGATTTTATTGAAAATGAGAAGTAGAGGGAGTTGAAAGAGTGATCTAGAAATGTTCACTGAGTGTGCTTCGATTTGTTAGCCATAACTTGTTCTCTAGTTATCCAGATGTGATGATTCTGGATTGGGATTAAACTAGGAACCTATGGC
>JANZLD010000235.1:37088396-37103717 GCA_026413575.1 Erythroxylum carthagenense | reverse complement strand
TTTTAGTCAATGAATTTTTCTACTAATAGTTTAATACTTCGATCAATAATTTTGACACATATTAATTACTATTTAAAGTAAAAGTATTGACTGTTTCGTCAAAAAAAAGTATTGAGTGTTATGCAATAGTTGTAACTTATAATAGCAATGTTCAAAATTAACGTTTAATAACTTAGAATTAAAGTAGTTTTTTTTCCTTTTCTTCCTTTTTTTTACTCAAGAATTGATATAGTAAATACTAGTGAATTTATTATATTATTATCCTCTTAAATTATATCTAAATATATGATATGTTTTTTTGGATGTTTTAGGTTCAGGTTTAAATTTAAACCTATAAACCAGGTTCGGTTCGATTAACCTAAAACCGTAAGTTAGAAACCTGAACTTGAATCATGAACCTAATTTTTCAAGTTCGGTTCGAGCCTGAACTGATTCAATTAACTGAATTTTTAGGTTCAGTTCATGTGGTTCAAATCCGGTTCACAAATTCACGGGTTTTCTTGAACACCCGTACTTGTCACCTCCATCCAAAATTGTGCTGGCAGGCTGCAACTTGTAAGTGACATGGAGTTCCTATTTGACATATTTATTACATTGGCACACATTGAATTAATGCACGTATATATTTGATGGCTACTTTAGTCAGAGATCTCACAGCCAATATGCACCACAATTATGTTCTCGGTTATCTTTTTGACTTATTCGGTTCATCAACAAAGTTATCCACACTACCCCCATCTATTGGAATATGTATAGTCTGGCTTTATATTTTTCCCAACCTTTCAGTGGTTGAAATTTAGCAAAATTGTACTTGATAGCACTTGCAAAGATATTATGGCTTGGACATCTACTTCTTATTCTTCTCTATTGAGCTCCTCTTTGTTGACATATTATACCATAAACATATGCTTCTTCCATTCATGCCTAAGAGTATATTTCTCCTTGCACCAAAAACATAGTCCTTTGTTTCTTCACTCTTCATTTCCGTACGTGCTTAAGTGTTGATACATTTAATCCATTACACTTGGTGATTAATACCTTAAAATATTTAGGATACTTAATTTAGCTCATATTTGATTTTAGGTACATTTCGGAAATGAAGGAGCTAAAGTGACTTGAAAGCATACTTATTGAGCCATGTTCTCGATGTTCATACGCTATTGTTTTCATGGAGTTAAAAGAAGAAGATTACAAGAATAGGAGACAACAAAATAAAAATGAAAATGAAGAACAAAAATATTAACTCCCAACCATATAATTAATTTGGCATGGCCGTGAGTTAATATTGTAAGACATTTTTATCCTTAGGGACAATTTTGTCCATGTCTTATAAAGTTGGGCTAACATTAATTGCAATTTTGGTTTTTAAATAAATTATTGGTTAAGTTGCGCCATTTGATCCAGATAAAGATAATAAGTGGCCCAATAAATGATCTAGATTAATGGGTCAAAGTGGGTAAAAAATGGGTCCCGATTATTGTGGACCGGGTCCATATCGGCCTTGTGATGGGGAAGCCCGATATAGAAGTTATATAAAGGTTAAGATCTCCTGCAGTTACTCAAAGAGTTCATTCATGAGCATAAAGATTCTTGACCCATTAAGGAAGCTCGTGATTTGAGGAAACTGTAGAAAGGCCTAGCCCGTGAGTCGGTGATCACTTTCCACTAAAGATCTCGGGAGATTCGGAGACATTTGGAGCTCGGAATTGGCATCGAAATCAAAGATGGAACCGAAATCCAGGTATTCCATATTACCTTCATTTTTAATCCTTTCATGTAGATCTGGGATACGTAATAAAGCTCCCACTACCTATTACATGTGGTATCAAAGCGGTTACGTGATCGGATTGTCGAAAACGAAGGTTTTTTGGTTTTTCATCTCATTTGATTTTCCTTAGCTTTTGATTCGTCTTTTAGTTTTTTTACGTATATAATTACGTAAAAGTGGTATACATAAGGTTAGCTAAAAAAATGGGTTGAAAACGAGCCGAACGGAGGGAAACACGACGTCCTGGGACTCCAAAAATCGTCTCCTGCGTTAGAGGTGAGGGAGATCGTTGGGCACGTGTGCCACACGCACTCGATGGTGCTACAGTGGCACGCGGGGCATGCGTACGATTGGCTCGTGCAACGCATGTGCAAATCGCATCACACCATGTCGCTCCAGCGAACGATGGACGCATGTCGCGTGTGCATCACACGCACGACTCGCGGCTGACATTCCCACCTGCGTGGAACAACGGGTGCATGTCTGGCACACCCCCATTGCACGCGCCGCACAGTGGCCACGCGTCTACACGTGGGACGCGCATGCTACGCATACGTCAGAGGCAGCTGTCGCACGTCTGGCAGCGCAAGTGACGTGCACGCGCCATTCGTGGCCACGCGCACTGACGTGTGTAGTGATGTCATCAGATGACATCATGCTGACATCAGTCATGCTGACGTCAGCTATAGTGCTTTCAAAGAAAAAAAGAAAACCCCAAAAATTTCAGATTTCTCGTAAAGGTATCCCGGAGTATTTTGGGTTAATTTTCGGGTCTGAAAAATTTATAAAGTAACATTTTTCTATTTTTCTAGATTTATTACATCAGTAATAAATTAAAATTTAACTCCAGAAAAAGAAATTAAGGTATTCTGAACCTGATTTTGATTGAATTTTCATGCTTCGGACTTTGTATGAGGGAGATACATGAGGTCTCATGTCTCGAGTCTCATTTTCAATGTTTGAGATTGCATCATAATCAATCGAAAAAAAGGAATTGAGACATTCTGAAGCCATTTTGAGTGAATTTTCATGCAATGAACTTGCCATAAGGGAGAACCATGATGTTGTCGTGTCTCAGAAGGTCGGTTCAGTATCCAATGATGCGTGATAGTCACTCTACTGAGATTTTTCTTTTATGAAAGTCTCGAATGAAGTTTTCGGAGAATGTCTTCAGCACGTATATGTGACAATGAGACTGTGCATTCAAATTTTTGCATTTATCGAGGTTGCATTGTCACATACGGTATGCCCATAAAGAATGTGAGGATAGCATAAAGATGTATCCCTTGTGTTTGCGGACTTTTTGGGTGCTGATGAGAATGTAGTTACCAAAGTGGCCTTTCAAGTCAATATTTTGAATTGTTTTGCTTGCATGATGGGGGATGTCTCTGATTTTATGTTTGGTTATTCTGTCCAAAGGTGTTGGCCTTACATAAAATATTGAGATGTACATAAAGGCATTAGATGGAGGAAGGCTATTGCTCAAGTGATCTATTTAACCAAAGGTGGTAATGTCATGAGAGTTGATGGTTTATACTCTGATCGCTTTTATGTGTGGAAGTCTAATTGCATATATTATGTATTCAGCCCAAAGGTATTTCATAATATGTGTAATCGGATTTTCAAGAAAGATACTATTCAATGGCTTTAGTATCGCTGTTGTCCTACATTAGTGCTTATTTAAAGATCATCATCTTGAAGTCACCTTTTCAGTCAACTAAATCAGTGTCACCATTGAAACCCTTGCTAGTTTCAATATAAAGAATTAGACAGAGAATTGGACGGAGGATGTTTTGAAGGTTATGAAGGTAGCTGTAGTTGAAATGACCATATGGACGGGTAAGCCATCTCCAATTACATCCATGAGCTCAACAGCTCATAAGGCAACCTATGAAGCCTAGGATCAGTCTAATAGATTATATTTGACGACCATTAAGAAATCCATACCTAACCATCTGCAAAGTGGACTTCCGGACCCAGACATAGTGAAGGAGTTTCTTGATAAAGTCTCCTATAGGTACATAGTCTCATTTGGTGTTGTGACAAGTGCCTTGATGAAAGTATTATTCTCCTTAAAGTATACAGAGGAAAAGGGGAGTAATGGAGTACGTATTGAGAATAATTCATTTTCACAATAGGTGAAAATATTGAGACTACAATGCTTTGATATCCCATTGTGTTGCTGAGGTGGAGAAACTTAAGTTGTTACTCCCACAGTCCTCGAAGCAGCTTAAGGGAAGACAAAGATGAAGCCCATTAAGTTCAAAGGTAAAAAGTTCAAATCTTCTTCACATGTTGATGCTGGTCAAACTAGTTCTAGTAAAGGTCCCTTGGACATAAAGAAACCAGTAGTATGAGGTTTAAAGGGAAGACTGAGACCATCAGGTTACTCTTTGGTTTATCAATTATGAATCTAATTTGCGATAGTCACATTAAGTATAAGTGACTATTTAGTGGAGCATCTGATCAAAGTGCTTCCACAATGCAGTAGTTCATATCCAGGATAAAGCCAAATAAAGGGAAAGAGGAACTGATAGTTCGCAGCAATAAAGAGTTGGAAGTAATATCTGTAAGGGGTGTATGTACTGAACTTTATAGTAAGGTTCATTAGGGTTTACAGGACACATTTTATATGTGATCTTTTGATCAATTAAGGACTCTGAAGGTTGACATTTTGCATTTAATACTTTTGTTATATAGTTGTGGTTTAATGCAAAACATAAAGGTGCAACTTTCTTGTCATATGGTATCATATATATACTTCTTATCCCGAATCAGATATGTACTTCTTCGTATCATGCTAAATAAGGTATGAAGGATCTGATGAATGAGAAGTCATACATAGTGTGACATAAAAGTTTAAGCCATATTTCCATAGATAGGATTGAGAGATTGATTAGGGAAACCATTTCTCAATTCTAGATTAAGATGATCTGGAACATGTACTGACCGTTACAGGGGTAAGTTGACTAATAAGGACACTGAGGTCAATTCATACTTCTAACTTGTTGAGTCTGATACATAAAGATTTCAGTAGATCTCATACAATTGCATTGTGCAATTATAAATGTATTATGACAATTCTTGGTGATTGTTCCTTCAAAGTCATGTGTTCTTGCTTAAAGTCTGAAGAACCAATTGGGAAAATTCATCAAGATAGTCAGATTTGACTGCGGAGGAGAATATCATGGCAAACATGATGTTGTAGGACTTTAAAAGGTCCGTTTGCCAGATATATGAAGTCAGTTGGAATAGTGACTTAGTTCACTATGCTGAGTAGTTCTGAGCAAAATGTTGTGTTGTCGAAAGGCATAATTGACCCTAAAGGACTTAAAGAAGTCAATGCAAAGCAAGACTAATCTACCTATCTAGAAATTCAAGAACTCAGCCTTGCACACAATTGTGTAAAGGGCTGCCCTACTGAGGTAGGATAATCCTTATAAAGAAATTTTGCATGCTCATTCCCTTCATTTCTATTTAGTAAAATATCTCAATCACTTTAGGGCTATAGATTTTACTGTAGAGAAGGAGGGACCAGAATAGTAGAATTACAAGCAGCTAAGTTATTGGAATACCATGTCTATGATAATGATGGGCCCTTTAACCCTTTGGACAATAGTAGGGCAGATACTAAAGTTATCCCGTACCCACTACTTATACAACTAGATTCGGTGGATCTAGATTTTTGTACTGTCACTGTACAGGAACAGGAACCCATACCTATGCATACAGAGCGATTCTTGGGGGTATAAGATCTAATATAGTTAAGTAAATCCAATGGAGTGAGATGACCTGCTATCCCATCTGACAATATAGCCTGTCAGGTGTACTGGACTATGATATTAGATATATTAAGGATCTAGTTACTTTTACAGAAGCTGTTTCTGGACTCAATGAGGATGTGTGGTGGGATGCGATGAATGACAAATGCAAGCCATAAAGCATAGTAAGGTCTAGGAGTTAGTTGATTTGCATCAGGAACTGCAAGCTAGTCAGTTGTAAATAAAGTTTAAGACCCAAAAGGATTTCAGGATAAAGTTCAATGGTTTAATGGCTTACTCAATTGCATAAGGGTTCACTCAGGGGAAAAAGGTTGACTTTGTGTTGTCTTTTCTCTCGTATCCTCAAAGGATACATTTTGAGTGATAAAGCAATTGTAGCTTATGATGATATAAAATTACATCAGAAAGTTGCCAAAACCACCTTCTTGAGTAAAAACCTTTATGAAGTGGTCTATACAGTCTGTAGGGTCTCAAGATCCAGACAGTACTGACATGGTTTGCAAGTTATGCAGATCAATTTATGGTTTACAGAAACCTCCTAAAAGTGATACCTTACATTTGATGAGGTTATGACCTCTTCCGATTTCATGGAAAATAAGGTCAAAAGATGCCTTTACTATGAAGTTGAGGGGAGCAAAGTTATCTTCCTATGACTGCATTAGGATGGTAAATTGCTCACATCAAGTCATTTGATCATGTTGTATGAGGACAAGCAACTTTTGGTCAAGAACCTTGACATAAAGGACCTTAGTATAGCATCTTTTGTCCTAGGTATTCGGATTTATTAGGACCTATCTCAACACTCATCAAAACTCTGAAAGAATGCATACATTAAATATGTGTTACAAAGGTTTAATACGATTAATAGTAAACCTGTCGTAACACCTGTCTCTCACAGCGAGAGATAATCTTTGGTACAATACCTAAAGAATAAAGTAAAGAGAGAGATTATGAGGAATGTTCCGTATTTTAGTACAGTGGATAGCTGATGTATGCTAGGCTATGTACTAGATAGGACATTGCATTTACTGTTTGACTGTTTGGTCAATATCTGGTTAATCCAGTTATAGACTTTTGGAATGCAATCTAGCGAGCGTTGAGATACTTGAAGGAATCAAGGATTATATGTTGACATATAGAAAAGTCAACAGACTAAACCTCGTAGGGAATTCAGATTTAAAGTTAGCTACGTGTTTGAATGATCGAAAGTTCACTTAAGGTTACAGCCCAAGTTTGCAGCTGGTATAATGTCGTAGAAGTGTGTCATAGAGACACAGGTAACTTCCTCGACTAAGCATGCATAGTGCATGTCAAGGAGTTGCTTTGCAGACGATTAACTCAAAAATTTAATTTCTGAGTGGTCTGTGGTCCATTCAGTAGCTAGACCCATTTAGTTCTACTGTGGCATTCTTCTTACAGTGTTGTTTAATGACAATGAAGAATATTATAGGGTCATAGTAGTTAAAGATCAATTATTTGGTCATAAAGATGTTAACATGAAAAGTGACATTAAGGTTTGGAGCATTTAAGGACTGAGAAATTATGAGTCGATCCTTTAACTAAAGGACTTCACCCACTTATGTTTGTAACACAAGTATATAGCATAGGTGTTTTGATGTCGTTAGACACTATCAGTTAGGGGATCGTTATGTTTGCTCCATGTACATTTGTACATTTTAAAGTATTATGATAGTATGATGGTTCATTGATAAAGATGATCATTATTTATCCTCAGTATTACATGTCATCATACATTATCATAGTACATATGAAAGTCTTAAGATTTGTGTCATTCTTAAACATTTGGAGGTTATTGGGCATATATACAGATTGACCTTGTATCTATGTCATTTAGACACATACAGTTTAGCATAGATATCTATAAAGTTTGACACGACATAGGGGGATATAAGTTTTTAATCCCATAAAGGTTCTCTAATGCAGTTTATCATTCAGTTAGAGAACATAAAGGTTTTCTCTAATGCTGTTTAGCATTCGGTGAGAGAAAGCAGGATTTCTCTAACGCAGTTTAGCACATACAGTTTAGCATAAAGTTGGAGAAATCGAGACCTACAAACAAAGATGATACAATTAGATCATAAAGGTATCATCGTAATTTGCCACACTCTATTTTCCCATTCATGCTAGTGAGGTATTAGGTATTTATGATTGTATTGGATCTGTATCACACAGGACATATACATCTGATGCTTTTCGGTACCGAAAGCTTTACGGGACAGAATAATGGATTTTCGTTATCTTTGGATCAAATGTTTTATTTTTAAAACTTAGTCGACTATATAGTAGCGTGGCTTAACTGAATTTTTAAATTGTTTTAAATTATAGTCTACTGCCATTAATGCTTGTCCAAAGGCGAGATTGTAAGACATTTTTGTCCTTAGGGACAATTTTGTCCATGTCTTATAAAGTTGGGCTAACATTAATTGCAATTTTGGTTTTTAAATAAATTATCGGTTAAGTTACGCCATTTGATCTAGATAAAGATAATAAAGTGGCCCAATAAATAATCTAGATTAATGGGTCGAAGTCCGGGTAGAAATGGATCCTGATTATTGTGGATCCGGTCCATATCGGCCTTATGAGTGGGAAGCCCAATATAGAAGTTATAAAAGTTAAGGTTTCCTGCAGTTACTCAAAGAGTTCATTCACGAGCATAAGGATTCTTGACCCATTAAGGAAGCTCGTGATTTGAAGAAACTGTAGAAAGACCTAATCCGTGAGTCAGTGATCACTTTTCATTAAAGATCCCTGGAGATTCGGAGACGTTTGGAGCTCGAAATCGGCATCGAAATCAGAGATGGAACCAATATCTAGGTTTTCTGCATTACCTTCATTTTTAATCCTTTCATGTAGATCCGGTATACGTAATAAAGCTCCCACTATGTATTACAAATATTGTTAAAATCGTGAGTTGCTAAGCAAAAATTCACTTAAAACAATGTGATAAATGGAAAGCTGTCTTAAAATGCGTGTGACAATGTGAATTAGCCCGATTGTCCTAAATGAACCTAGATGTCCCATTTTAAGATAGTTGTCCATTAATCACATTGTTTTAACCTAACTTTTGAAGATACAAAACGGGTATGTGTCGGTTGGAGAATAAAGGAGAATGGTTAAAGCTAAAATCAAGTGAGAGTGGCGGCTAGACAAAGAAACGAAAGGGGAAGCTGATTTATTGATTGTTTTCCGTTTTCTAAGTGTGTGTGAGGCTGGAGAATAAAGAGGAGAGTGACGACTGGACAAGGAAAAACTCGAAGACGTCATTCAACATAAAATCATCTTGGTGGGGGCCGCTGGAAAAATATAACCGAGAGAGAGGTGAAATAACGAGGAAGTTAATTCATTGAAAGTCCTCTTTGGCTTTTCAAGATGGCGTGAGAGCTGAAACAAAAGAGGAATAACCGAGACATCATCTTCTTCATCACTTCCTCTTCGGTTTTTAAGATGGAAAGATGCAACAATAGCTATTCCTTTTGGAGATTAATGGAAAAAATGGAAGGCTAACATCCTAATAAAAGTTCGAAAGTGAAACCAAAGCCCGACTCATGGTTAAGCTTATCCCATTTTGTTAATGTTGAATTTCTTTTTAAATTGTTAATGTTGTTTGTGCTAATTGAATTGGATTTTGTAAAGATAATCTAGATAATCTTGATACATTATTTGGATTATTCTATTACGAAACCTATTGCTAGAATGATGAATATAATCCGTAATTGTTATATTTGATGTTCGTTAATAGCCACTTATGATCTTGAATTGTTAGGAATAACGTAACTTATGATAAATAACCTGAACGTTTGAGGTTACTGCATATATTGATCTATTTTCCACGTCGTAATGCAGCTGCCAAATTGAATCTAAAGTTCATATCCTAGGTTATTCAATGACTAGGTTTAATTAACGAATGTCTCTTAATTAAACACAACTTAAGGGAAAATCGGAACTAGCAGAGCGTATTGTTAGTCCACGATCAATAATTCGAGAAGAGGTATCAAAACATTAAAATGATGGGATATGTTTAATTGTGTCTAGGCCAAAATTGATCATAAAACTGAACTTTACATACATTCGACATTTTTATCATTTTTTATTTTTTTCTATAATTTATCTTCACTAGTTTAAATTTACTTTATTTTGATTAATTACGTAAAAACCAAAACTCCTATTTTTATTTCCTTTGCATCAACTATTTTTATTACAAAAATTAATTGAACATTTCTTGTGAATATGATCCCGACTTACCACATCTACAAGTTTTTAGTATGCATAGTTGGGTAAATTTTGTAGTGAGCTCGACATGTGTTGTCATATAGAATTGGTTATTCTAACTTTACCATTTCCTTTACGATGAATATTTGTTAATGGTCAGAGTAGAATAATTATATAATTCCATAGTTGATTAAATTTGTTTGAAGTTGCTGAATAATTACTGTTATTATTCCTAGTCATTGACATTGCAACACCCCTAGCTCATGTTTTTTATCCAAGTCATAAGCTTGTTGGAGATTTCTTCAATTCTAGATCTTTACAGGGTATTCTATCTTTGGTCTTAATTCTTTTAGGAATAAACTCAAGAGATGGGATTTAGAGATGACCAATTTGTGCGATAACATGTTGAATTCAGTGCAGTACTCTTTCATTGTACTTCTTTGCTTAAATTCCTTCCATTCGCCCAATGGATCTTTAAACAATGTCTCTCTGAGACTTTATTCCAAAGATAAAATATATCCATACCAACTTAAATGTTTCATTATTTTTATGATCTTCAAATACAACTCATAATACACTACGCCTCTCCTTCAAAGCTGCATTGCTTCTAAACCCACTTTCATCTTTATTTGTATGCAATCCATGTAAGGCCTCAACATATACCCTAGAAGTATTATAGCATGTCTAGGGTGTATTAAGAATTGAACATGACGAATAAATTAAGTGCATCTAAGTATAGTAAGATGCATAATGGTACTTAATGTAAAAGATTTGGGTAATTTGTTCATTTCAGCATGTGCATACATACTTAGGTGTGAATTATGGACATAATTTTTAATATGTTTGCTTGTATTTACGAGTGTGATTTGAGGGGAATTAATAAAAGAAGTATTCCATAACCAAATGGGATGTTTTTGGTTAAATGGGATGTGTTTTTATGTTGTTGCATGCTAAGACTGTAGTTAGTTGATTTGGGATGTGTACCTCACTGGATGGATAGGATCTACTAAGCAGACTTCTATAATTTGACCATATCTTGACCTGTAGACCTTCAAATTAGATAATTCAAATTGGAGATTAAACTAAAAATATAGATATACAAATTTTATTAAGGAACCAAAATTTGATTATGCCTCTAAGATTTTTGAATTATGGTTTGAAGTTGAGTTCTGGCTATTGTCCTTGTTTTCGACTAGCCTGTAAGTATTTTGGGTATAACTCCCTGAACAATTAACCAATTGCATGAAATTTATGCCATTAGAAAATTAAGACATAGGGAAATGAAATTGGGATAAAAACTGGTGACTTGATGTTGCCCCTGTTTTGGAGCAGCTTGTGATATTTAGTCTATATCTTATGATTGGGAAGTTCAAATGGTTTGATTCTTAGTTCTATGGAAATTAGAGATATAGGGGAACAAATGTATAGAAGATCTCAAAATCTAATTCAAACATTTTCTATATGCATATTAAGGAACAATTAGAGTTCGTCTTGTTTTTACTTTTGGATTGATTGTTTACCTATTTTTAGACCATCATAGGCTTAGCCCAAATTGCACTATTTTGAGTTTGTCTTCATTTCCAATTTTTACCGAATCTTATTTGAACCTTTTGGAATGTGTATGAAACTTTTAAACAACTAGAAATAAATGAAATAGGACTTAATATATATGAATTGTGTGATGGAACATTGGAATTTAAGATTGAGCATAATGCATTCCAAAGAAAACTTACATATATATAAATAATTTGTGTGCATATTAATCACCCATATATGTATAGTATAATTATACAAGTGTGATTTTAACACCCTTCTAATGGTAGTAAGTTATGACTTGCATGTATGAACAAATATATAGATTTTATTACTTAAAATGTATATCATATGACTTGTCAATATATGAGTTGTGAAATTGGAAAATGGTTAAAGGTCATGTTACAATGCCTGCTCTATTGTCTTGGTGATGGATAGATAGACATGCCTGTAGGGTTATAACGCAACTGTTATAGTTTGACACCAATGGTGTCTTCATTTCGAGACCATAATGTCTCCATAGTTTGATACTTTCGGGTATCCACAGTTTTGATAACTTTAGATATTCGCAACTCCTGTTATCCGCAGCTATGGGAATGTGCAGGCTTAACACAAAAATTAAAGTAAATAGTTATAAATAAGAAGTACAACATGACATCATAAATAATTATTATTAATGAGCATTTGCATTTGTATTAACAATTTGTATCAATGAGTGTTGAATACCAATGTTGGTTTATGAATTTGAATTTATGGTATATGAGTTGTGATATTTTTGAATTTATGTGCTTGGTAGATGATTGCTTTAAATAGTCATCCAAACTAAGTGTTTCCCTACAAAACTTTTAAGCTTAACATAGGTGTTAATCCATGTAGGTCTAGGTTATAGGAATGCGGTACAGGGAACATCTTTAGGGACTAAGGCCAACAGCTAGGAGTAAAAGTACCTTTGGAATGTGTTTTGGGTAAAGATGATTGTACATGTAAAAAAGTAAAGGAAATTGTTTCTTTTCTTTTAGATTATCATCCCAATATAAATATGTAATACTACTTTTAAATGATAATGTTAAATGATGTGAAATTTTATAGTGCGTATATGTATAGCATTGAATAGAAATGTATTCCATGATTGTATGTATAGGAAATTGGTTACCATGTATGTGGGTGGTTGTAGAATCCATATAGGGGTGTTACATTTTATGGTATCAAAGCTCTATTTAGGTAGTAATATGTGATATGGTTTGGTGTTATGTTGACCTAATATAGATGTCTCTTATAGATAATAAGGATGGAAAGATCTCATGAAGTTGAGAAGGAGTCAATTGATAGTGTGGTTCGCGTCCTTTTGAGCCTCCAAAGGGTGAAGTACAGGTACCATTAGTACTTGGGGAGATGTTTCTAAAGCACTCCCTTGATGTGTTAACACAGTTAACTCCGAATAAAGCTCTAGCGTTGACACAGTTAACTTCGAATAAAGAGTATGCCATATATAGTGATGCTTCTAGGAATGGTCTAGGTTGTGTACTGATGCAAGATGGGAAAATAGTGGCTTATGCCTCGAGATAGTTAAAACCGCATAAACAGAACTATCCTACACATGATTTAGAATTAATAGTAGTGATGTTTATTTTCAAAATTTAGAGGCACTGCTTATATGATGAAAGATGTTAAGTCAAGAAGACTTCACTTGTTCTATTAATTTTGATGAAAATCAAATAATAGTAATTACAGAAGTGTGTGAATTGTTTTGATGAGTTTGTTAAGTACGCAGGTAAATGTAAGTAAGACAAATCGTCAACTCAAAACGATACATAATACTCACGGTCAACTCAAAATGATACTTAAGACTTAAGGTCAACTCAAGATGATACTTAAAAGCTAAATAAGACAAAGCATCTTAGATAGACCAGAAGAAAGTGCGAAGCGCTTGGTCTACGACACCAAATGAAGTATAACACCAGATGAAGCATAACACTAGACGAAGCATAATACCAGATGATGCAAATGAAAAATATTCTAAAACGTCAGTCAGTTAGTTAGTTGGAGTCAGTTACAGGACTTAACTAATAACGATTTTTAGAAGATTCAAGAAGCGGATTTCTTAAGAAGACAGTTGAAGATTTAGGTTATAAATACTAGTTATAGTCGTAAACAAACAATAACAATACAAGAGAGAAAATCTTATTGAACAAAACTTACTTAGAGAAACTCTATACTCAAGTGCAAAAGAAAGAGAGCAAATATATATGTAACATGAAGTTCAAATAATATCCTCCTAAACGAAAGAAAGGCTAGAGCCTGGAGAGGCTAAAGAAGCAGATAAAGAATACTTTGTGTGAGAGACCTGAAGAGGCTCTATAAGTGTAGAAATAATACTTGTAACATTGAAGAGTATAGTGAAATCTCAGACAAACTCTGAGGACTGAACGTAGCCAAGGTTAAGGGTGAACCACTATAAATCACGATGTCATATTCTCTAAACCTTATCTCTTTAATTTTCTTATTGTTAGAAGAGTAGATAATGATTTTCGTGGTTGCATTATTCATCAAATTAAGTGAATTGTTTTGTAATCATCTGAATTTGTAAAGAAAACCAAGAACATTCTAAAGATTAATATCGTAGACAATTTGACACTATTTAACCCCCCTTCTTGTGTATTCTACATAATATACGTGATTTCTATATTAACAAGTGATTTACTTCAGTTGGTATCAGAGCAAGGTTTCCAAAAAACACTGTTACAAAGTGAGGACAAAGATCCATGGCTAAATCACATATTTTTATAGCAAAAGGTGCCTCGGTCAGAAGACCCCCTGAATTCGATGGTGAAGATTATCACTATTGGAAGGACAGGATGTAGCTCTTTATAAAATCAACACATATTGATCTTTGGGATATCATTGAAAATGGTCCATATACACCAACAGACAACAAAGATAATAGCATCTCTTGTGACAAATGGTCAGTTGATCAGAAAGCTCGCTTTTAGTTAAACTCAAAAGCCAAGTTCTTTTTAAGTTGTCCTCTAAGCAGAAGTGAATATAATAAGGTTCATATATGCGAATTTGCAAAGGAAATGTGGGACACATTAGCCATTGCAAATGAAGGCACAAATCAGGTGAATGGATCTAAGATTAGCATTCTTGTTCATCAGTATGAGCTGTTCAAGATGAAAGATGATGAAACTATTGATTAGATGTTTGGACGATTCCAAACAATTGTTAACGGACTTAAAACTTTAGGGAGAATCTACGATAGTCAAGATCGTGTCAGAAAGATTTTCAGAAGTCTTCTAAAAAGATGGAGACCCAAAGTAATGACAATACAAGAGGCGAAGGATATAAGTAAGCTAAAGCTAGATGAATTGCTTGGTTCGCTGAAAATTCATGAAGTAGAGCTTGATGCAAAATATAAACTCAGAAGAGATAAATCTATTGCATTAAAGGCTGGTCAAAAGAATCAGAAGATATAGAAAAATAGAATCACATCTTCAAAAGCATTAAAGATTGAAGAAATCAAGAATGATGAGGCTAGTGAATCTGATCAAGATTCAAGTGAAGATGATGATGAACTATCCTTCATTTCAAGGAAGATTAGGGGGATGTGGAAAAAGAAATCAAGGGGAAATAAAGACTTCTCTTTTAAAAAGAATTTCAAAGACAATTCAAAGAATGAGAAAAGTTCTATCATCTGCTATAAGTGCAATAAACCAGGACATTACATGTAACACCTCACTCCCGCGTGACTCGAACCGGACATCGTTGGTGATATCTGAGTCCGTGCCCCACGAGGGTGGTGTGCTACATCAGTCAGTCGAAACTCAGTATGAAATTTTTTTTAATTACACTCATATGCTTGGAATAGACAGTAAACAATCTGAGCCCATGTTCATAAATAAACATTTTCATTTATTACAATCATTCAATAATCATTTACAAAAGCCATTTAATGAACAAAAAGCCATAACCAAATTGGGCTCACTATAAATACAGAGCATTCTTTTACAG
>JANZLD010000235.1:37064153-37079604 GCA_026413575.1 Erythroxylum carthagenense | reverse complement strand
TGCAAGATGATTTCTTAAAAAGTTTTGAAATCTATCGTTTCTCCAAACTAAGCATGTATTCTTTTTCCGATCCAACAACTTTCTAGTTAGATCATATATCAACTAGAGGGTCATTATGGGGTGCCAAGCATGCTGTATAGTCATTTCAGGATAGGGGCTTATCAGTGTTGGTATCAGCCCCTGATTTTTAAAAGTGAGATGCTTAATTTTTTGTTTAATGTTTTTACGTTGTTTCAAAAGCGAGATTACCAATAAAATGTTGTGATTTACATGCATATGATTTCATAAACTGACAGTGTTACACATTTTCATTTTTGTCAAATGCATAATATGATGTACAAATGAGGTTGTGCCCGAGAGAGCCATTCCAATGACTCCTGGTCTTGAGGCATCTCCAACACGGGAGGATGACCACATTCTAGACTCAATAAGTCCCTCTATGAACCAGCCACATTCCCACTCATCAGGGTCGGTGGAATCAAACAGAGTGAGCTTTAATGTGGAGCAAGTGACTCAAATACTCGTTGCAGCAATACGACAACCACGCGAGAATGTGGAAGCTTCATGATGTATGATTGAGCACGTTTCTAAATTGGGCGCAAGGACTTTTGATGAGAGTGAAGATTTTGAGAGTGAATTTATATGGCTATACTAGGTGGCGAAGATATACAGGGTTGTGGGATTCATAGATGAGTAGAGAGTTGTGTTTTCCACCTTCTTCCTCGAGGATAAGGCGAAGGATTGTTGGGAGGCCATTGAGAGGCAATTTCTAAATGGGGTATCTTACGTAGAATTTAAGAGACAGTTCATAGACAGATTCTACCCACATAATTATAAGGATGCAAGGGTAGAGGATTTCTTCTGTCTAGAGTAAGGTTTGATATAGTGATAAATTATGAGAAGAGATTTTTCAGAACTTGTTAAAAGTGTTATGATTATTGCTGATAGTAAAGAGCAGAAGTGTAAGAGGTTTGCTGCAGGCTTGAGTCCTAGATTGCAGATCCATCTATCTTTGGCTTTATAAACACACTACAAGGAATTAGTTGAAGGTGTAATAAAAGTGGAGAGAAATGCAACAACAATCATTTAGAGTTCAAGATCAGAATAGAAGCACAACACACTAGCTAGTTCATCCTAGGATTCAACCAAGAAAAATAAGTCAAGATGGATGTTTGGCAATATGTTTAGTATAGGAGGATCATCCAATCAGGGATCTTTTAGAATACCCATTAGGCTTAGAGATTCCCACGACAATAGGACTTTAGTGACAGTGTGTACATCTTGAGGAAAAAAGACATATGGATGAATGTCAGGTTAATATAACTGGTTACTTCCACTATGATCAGGAGGGACACTTTATCGGAGATTGTTAGCAGTTAGTCACTATAGAGAGGTTGATGGCTAGATCTTCATCACCTCTACAAGCTAGAGGGAGTTATAGACAGGGAGGCCAAGGTTCTCAAACTAGAGGGTCAACTTTTACTGTATTCAGCAGAGGTTCAAGTGGTAGGGGAGCAGCCCCTATAGGACAAGCATGTAGACCTCGTGCATAAGCTCGAGTTTTTGCAGTCACTCAATAGGAAGTTGACGCCATACTAGATTTAGTCACCAGTATGATTTCTATTTTGAATTATGATGCATATGCTTTAGTAGATCTCGATACTACATATTCTTTTATATCCAAGAATTTTTAAAAAAAATTAAGTGTTGAGCCTTAGTTGTTAGACACTAGGATGGTAGTTTCCATCCCAACTAGAAACTCACTCTTTGTTGAAAAATGTTTGTAGATAGTAGAATACTAGTTGAGGGTAAGGAGTTTCTAGCAAACCTGATCATATTAGATATCAAAAATTTTGATATCATTTTCAGAATGGATTGGTTATCCACACATCGAGCATTGGTAGACTGTTTTAAAAAGGACGTTAGGTTGAGTTGATTATGGAAACTAGAGGTGATATTTTGGGGAATACAGAAAGTCCTTCCCACTAGTATAGTAACCACCATAGTAGTTAGTAGAATGTTCCGAAAAGGATGCGAGGGATATCTAGCTTACATGATTAAACAGGGTAATGATGAGGTTCAATTAGGAGATATTCTGGTGGTTAAAGAGTTCCTTGATATGTTTCTGAAGGATCATCCAAGATTAACCATAGATAAGGTAGTAAAGTTTCAGATATAATTACCTCCAGAAACCTAACCGATTTCAATTACTCCATACATAATGGCTCTAGTGAAGTTAAAGGAGTTGAAAGTGCAAATGGAGGAGATGTTAGAAAAGGGTTTCGTAAGACCTAGCGCTTGCCCATGGCAGGTTCCAGTCTTATTTGTTAAAAAGAAGGATAGGAGTTTAAGGTTGTGTATTAACTATAGACAATTGAATAGATTCACAATATGCAACCAATATCTCCTCTTGAGGATTGATAATTTATTCAATCAGCTATAACGATCTAAGGTGTATTCGAAGATTAATCTAAAACTAGGTTATTATCAATTGAGAGATTATAGAGAGGATAATTTGAAAATTGCCTTCAAGACTAGGTACGAGCATTATGAATTCTTAGGTATGCCCTCTGGAACAAATGCTCTAGCTGCTTTTATGGATTTGATAATTAGGGCGTTTCTAGAGTACCTAGATAAGTTTGTGATCATTTTTATTGATGACATATTAGTGTACTCGAGTAGTCATGAGGAGTATGTAGAACACCTTTGGATAGTATTACAAGCCTTACGAGAGCACCAATTAAGTGCTAGTTTTGGCTAGACAAGGTTGCTTACTTAGGTAATGTCATCTCAGCTAAGGGACTTAGTATGGATCCCCAAAAGATTGAACCTGTTATTAATTGGAGACCATCCACCATTGTGACAGAAGTTAGGAATTTCCTTAGATTAGCAGGCTATTATAGGAAAGTTGTTGAAGCATTTTTCAGAATAGCACCCCACTGACCAAGTTAATGTGAAAAGAGGAGAAGTTTGAGTGGTCAGATGTGGGTCAACAAAGTTTTGATGAATTGAAAGAAAGGCTGATGATAGCTTTTATACTCACATTACCAACGAGGACTGATGGATTTGTTGTGTATAGTGATGCCTCAAGACAAGGGTTAAGGTGTGTACTCACGCAAAATGATAAGGTTGTAGTCTATGCTTCTAGGCAATTGAAGAAGCATGAGCAAAACTACCCCACCCACGATCTAGAGTTAGCAGTAATGGTTTTTCCATTAAAAATATAGAGGCATTACTTGTATAGTGTTCCTTGTAGGATTTTCATGGATCACAAAAGTCTAAAATATTTGTTCACTCAGAAGGAACTAAACATGAGGGAAAGGAGGTGGTTGGAGTTAATAAAAGATTATGATTCTATGATAAGGTACCTCCTCGAAAAAGCCAACGTAGTGGTTGATGCCTTAAGTAGAGTCAAAGAGACCTACTAGTTCGATAGCGCAACTAAAGACGATATATCTTCCACTTCTAGTGGAAATAAGGTCTCTAAGAGTAAGACTGGATGTGACAAACTCAGGGGCATTAATTGATACCTTTCATGTTTGACCCATTTGGGTGGATCAGTATAAAGAGGGGTAGAAACATGATCTGAAGTTGATAAAATTAAAGATCTAAGTTTAAAATAGGTAGAGAATAGACCTTACAGTAAAGGAAAATGGTACAGTGATAAGGGGGCAATGATTATGTGTACCAAATATAGGAAACTTGAAGAAAGAGATCTTAGAGGAAGTTTACTCCTCAACTTATGCTATGCATCCAGGCAGCAAAAAAATGTACCACACTCTCAAAGAACAGCAATATTGGAAAGGGATGAAAAAGAAATATCAGAGTTCATTTCCAAGTTTCTAACCTATCAGTAGGTAAAAGAAGAACATCAAAAACCTGCAAGATTAATGCAGCTCCTCCCTATCCCATAATGGAAATCAGAAAAGATTACTATAGACTTCATAGTAGGACTTCTATGAAGTCAAAGGGGGCACGAAGCTATATGGGTAATAATGGACAAGTTAACAAAGTCCGCACATTTCCTTCCGACGAAAAGCGATTATCCCTTAAACAAGTTAGCCCAGCTTTATGTGGATGAGATACTGAGACTCCATGGTACGTCAATTTCTATTGTCTCAGGCTGTGACCTTAAGTTCACATCAAGATTTTGGCTCATCTTACAAAAAGCTTTAAGTACACTTAAATTTTAGCACTGCCTTTCACCCCCAGACGGATGGACTGTTAGAGAGGACTATCCAAACACCTAAGGATATGCTTAGGTCCTGTGTCATAGAGTTCAGTGAGAGTTGGGACACACACCTACCACTAATAAAGTTCACGTACTATAATAATTATCAGGCCATAATTGGCATAGCCCCTTTTGAGGCACTTTATGGAAGAAAATGTAGAACACCAATATGTTAGGATGAGGTAGGTGAAAGGAAATTGATAGGTCCCGAACTTGTACCAATGACAAAAAATAAAATTCAATTTATTTGGTACATATTAAAGATAACCTATGATAGGCAAAAAAAGCTATGCAAATAAGAGATCTTAAGTTTGACATTAAAGATAGAGTATTTATTAAAATTTCCCCTTGGAAAGGCCTACTTAGGTTTGGGAAATGCGATAAGCTGAAGTCCATTTTACATGGGCTTATATGAGATCACAGAAAGAATTGGGTCAGTAGTGTATCTATTAAAGCTACCAAATGAGCTCATAAGCATTCATAATGTCTTCCATGTATCTATGCTTCACAAGTACCTAGTAGACCCTTCGAATGTAATCATAGCATAACTAGTGAACCTAAAGGAAGAATGAGCTCGTAAGGATTCACAAAGTCTTCCATGTATCTATGCTTTGCAAGCACCTAGCGGACCCTTCGAATGTAATCATAGCATAATCGATGAACCTAAAGGAAGATTTAAATTTTGAGGAGGAACCAATATGAATCCTTAACCGCAGAGAACAAGTTTTGCGTAACAAGATCATTTCTTTAGTTAAGGTACTATGAAGGAATCACATGGTAGAGGAATCTACATAGAAGCCCGAGTTGCAAATGTGTACACTATATCCCCACTTGTTTTAAACATGTATGTTTAGTTAAAATTTTAGGACGAAATTTGTATAAAGAGGGGTGATTGTAAAACCCCGAACCTTTCTTTTCATTGACTATAAATTTTTATGTCTGGTGAATTGTATTTTTGGATGAATAGTAAATCTAAGTAAATAGTAATTTTTAGGGGACCTAACCTCGAAATATTGAAAATTATTTAGAATAAGTATTAGAGTCCAATGATACTGAAACGGCTTAAAAAGAAGTTGATCAAATGAATTTCAAGAGTTTTGAAAGTTTAGGGTTAAAATGCCCTATTTGGAAAATAATGGGTATTAATGATTTTAAACCCATTTGAATTGTTTTAAAAGCATCCAATCAATTAATATTGACCTTAATTAGAGTATTTCACAGTCAACATGATGGTAAGATGAATGTGGAACATTTTTTAAATTTAATTCGATTAGTTGATGAATTAAATTCAATAGAGGACAATTTGGTCTTTTTACATGTCATTAAGGGTAATTTGGTCTTTTTACAAAAGGTGAGTGGATTAATGAGTCATTAAAAGAGGACCAATTGGAGAGTGATATGTGTAAGCACTAAAGGGTATAAAAGGGCCAAAGTAAGACAACTTGCTTCATTCTTTCAATATAAATGTGAGAGACCAAACAGAAGGGAGAAAAGAAGAGAGAAGAGGGGCATTCAAGTAAGGAGGGAGAAGAAGAGTGCAGCCACCATTTTCCATGGTTTTGGAGCATAAATTGGAGAGATGTTGATCAAATGGAGGTACTCGTCAAATACCCAAAAGATTGGAAGATAAATTGGTAAGTTTGCCTAACCCAAATTTCTAGTTTTGGGACTTTTGAGTGGGATAGATTCATGTAAGATAAATGATGATTTTTGACTTGCCATGGAGTAGATAATAAGTTTGGAAGCATTTAAGGGTTGAATATAACAAGAGAAAGAGTTATGTTTAGTGAAATTTTGTCTTTGGTTATCGGTTCACGTAAACTAGTTCTTTTGTTTTGACCATAACTCATACTAAAGACTCAAAATTGGGTGATTTAATTGGATCTAAAACCTAAGATATAGTACTAAAAATATTTAGAAGAGACCTAGACCTAATTCTAGCTTAATGATATTGAAAATTGAGATTGAATATGGTAACCTGATATTGTCCCTACTTTAGCTTTTGATATTTAGTACATATTTCATCATTTAGAAATTGAAATGACATTATTTTCGTTGCTATAGAACTGGAGACATAGGATAACAAATGTTTAAAAGAATTTAAAACTAATTTGAACATTTGATATGGGAAAATTAAGGAACAAGTGGAGGTATGGATTTTGCACATGGGTCATAACCATGATTCATCATACTTGATTGTGATATGGTGAATTAAATTGGGTGAGAATGTGTTTTGAACAAATTAGTGAGTTAGAATTGGTAAAATATGGTATTTAAGCGACTTTTAAGGTTATATTTGGAAACGGAGACTAATAGGTTAGCTTATAGAAGTAAGCAGAAATACAAGTTGCGTACGTGTTACACGATTAAATACTAATCTCAAATTTGGTTAAACCAAACTATAGTTTTAATATCTTATTTCTAAAATTGGAACTAAATGCCTAAGAGAAATGTGTTTTGTGTAGGTAAAGGAGAGGCACTGAATGCATGAGTGTGCTTGGCGATAAGTTTGCAAAACAATGAGTGTTCTTTAAAGTGATTTTATGCAAATAGTTTATATTTATAGAGGCTAGCAAGTTTTGAGTGTTCTTAAAATTGATTTTATGCAAATAGTTTCTGTTTATGGAGACTAGCAAGTTGTGAGTGTTCTTTGAATAAACTCTTTGCAAAAGAATTGATGACCAGTGACTTTATATATTGTATGATTATGAGTTTTAAAATAAATGATACATTGCTAGTATAAGTGTATGTTTTAGCAATATATGAATTGAAAATTGAAAATTGTATTTCATACCATGTGAAGTTACACAGAAATTATATTATTGGTTAATAAAGAGGAAAGATGATTTTTTTAGTATATGGTACTCTTTTATGTTTTATACAAATTATTATACCAATGTATCATGGTTATTTCGTACAAGTAAATAATGTAGAATCAGCTCCGTACTAAAGGTTAACTAGTTATAGGTAAGCGATGTAGAATTAGCTCCGTAACTAGTGGTTAACTAGTCTTAGGTATGTGATGCAGAACCAGTTTTGTGACTGTATACCGAAGGGTGCCATATGGCAAAGATGTTAGTAGTGGGCTATGTCATGTAAGAAAGTTCATGACAATAATAATTCCGCCACTAGTTACTTTAAAGGTAACTTGAGAGATTTAATTTCAGAAAGCATATATGTTTTATAGTGGTATTATCTCATAAGAAATGAAATGATTTTGTTTTAGGTTAAAATTGTTAGATGTGATTTGCATAGAAATGTTAACACTCACTGAGCTCATTTAGCTCACACTCTATTTTCTGATTTCAAAATAAAACCTCCTAGGTGCACCCTCAAGGGTTTCAGTAGTAGGGACTCCACCTCACGACTAGTTAACTTCATCACATGCTACTGTGTAGGCATTTTTTCCTTGTGAACATTTGCATATTCATGAATATGTTTTGGAATGTATTTTGTGTAAAGAACGCATGTATATGAATGTTTTAAAGTTAAATGCCTGAATATGTTTTAGTCTTTTTTAAGATTATTGAAGTGGTTCTTGAGATTGCTTATGAAAGGACTTGAAGTCCAAAAATTATAGTGGGGATTTTGATGTGATTATAGAAGTGTTTTGAAAACTCTACTATTTTTAATAAAATGGTTTTAAAAACTCTACTCTTTATATTTATGAATGTTAAGTTAAAGCTTTTTGATAAAAAAGGGCAATAGGCTCAGCTTCATAGGAACTTTCTAATTGGATCAGATATCAACTCAAGTGTCACCGTGGGGTGCTCGGTAGGCCGCCTAGTCATTTCAGGATAGGGGCCTATCACTAAAAGTATTATAGCATGTCTAAGGTGTAGTAAGAAGTGAACATAAGAATGAATTAAGTGCATCTAAGTATAACAAGAGACATAATGGTACTTAATGTAAAAGAAATAGGTAAATGGGTAATTTGTTCGTTTCAGCATGGACCTACATACTTAGACATTAAAAGTGGATAGGAATTTTGGATATGGTTGGTAGGATTTATGAGCTTGATGTGATGGGAATTGATAAAAGAAGTATTCCATAAGCAAATGAGATGATGTTTACATTGGATGTGTTTTTACGTTGCTCTTGCATGATAAGACTAAAGTTCGTTGATATTAGACTCCGATTTCAAAGCCCAACATTTAGACTCATAAAGCATGAGCATATTGCCCTATATGGTTATTTCAAGGAACCCTCTTTAGTCACCATCCCATATGAGTGGCTAGCCCACACCAGGACAAACATCAAAACAACTCCCTTCTCCTATTTCAGGACAGACTTTTGGGAAACCTCAATCCAGAGTTTCAAATCTGACTTGTTCAAAACATTTGGGGCTCTATGTCTCTTGTTTATTTAGAGACAAGAGTCATCTCATTTGGAGATCCCATAAGAAAGTTATGGTTGAAAGAATCAAACAGGGTTTTGACCTAAATCATATTACACCTATCTTGGGGAAATTAGCATAACTATAATTTGGGATGTCAGATTAATACCATATTAGGATGTTTTGAAAGAAGACTTCGAGATCTACAATTTCTATGAAGACCTCGAAGGCAGATCCTATCGTCTGGAGGGTCAAAAATAGAGCAGACGATAGCATCAGATGAATAGTGTATAGATGGAGGAGTTTAGGTCACATAGGTAGAAAGCAGACGAAGCCAAAATGACAGACGAAGCGAAAAGACAGAAGAAGCAGAGAAGCAGATGTAGCTAAAAGTCAGACAAAGCAGAGTTAACTTAAGATGAAGCAAAGTCAACTTAGGATGAAGCAACTCTTAAGACGAAGCGGAGTCAACTTAAGACGAAGCAAAGTCAACTTAAGACGATGCAACTCTTAAGACGAAGCGGAGTCAACTTAAGAAAAAGCAAAGTTAACTTAAGACGATGCAACTCTTAAGAAGAAGCAGAGTCAACTTAAGACAAGTCAACTTAAGATGATGCAACTCTTAAGACGAAGCGGAGTCAGCTTAAGACGAAGCAAAGTGAACTTAAGACGATGCAACTCTTAAGATGATACGTCTTTACAAACGATACAACCCTATAGACGATATGATATCATCACAAATAATATGACATCATTATAGACGATGTGACATCATTATAGACGATGTGACGTCATCATAGATAATACATCTTTATAAACGTAATGACGTCATCACAGACGATACGTCTTTACAGACAATACATCTCTATACTCCTAAGCATCTCCTTTTCTAAGGACCATAACTTTCAACCTACATGTCCAAAACTTCTATACTATATATCGTTGGAAAGCTAAAGGAAAGACCTACAACTTCATAGAAGGAACATTTGCCTAAAGCAACCTAGATTAATCTAGACCTTCCCTTGAAGTCCGAACACAAACTTTTTTGTTATGAAAATTTAAAAATGCAATGAACAAACTTAAGAGAGAGTCTTGATCACAATGCAATTGTATTCCATTTGCATCAAAAGATAAGAGTTTTACAAAGCTTTAGTAGGCATTTCAAGCCACAAATACATTAATATTTTAAAGTTCCCAAAATACAGAAGATACTTGAACCAAGATTTGCTCAAAATGCAACTAAAGCTTTGTTTTACAAAATTTGCTTCAAATACAAGGTAAACAAAAATCGAAGTGATGCCTTGACCCTTGACTACTCGATATCTTACTCATCACCTAGATATGGGAGGAGAATAGGGGGTGAGCTTAAAGCCCGTGGGTAACAATTTTATAATTGGTAACAAGCAAAACCATTTAGGAAGTCATTTCCAATGCAGAAGTTCCGTTATTGCAAAATATGTATACATCACTTTTGTCAATTTATCATAAGCACAATAAGCATATCAAAATGGTTCGGGTGCATCCAAAATAGAACGTACTACACATTTTCACATAATGGTCTTGCGTAGCTATGAACTTATGGGAGTCCATAAAGGAGCTCCATGACATTAGCAGGCAGGCGGGAGAAGCCTTTTTGTCAAAATGCACTTGACTTAACTTAGGGGACCACCACAAACCCACATAACATGTATTTCAAGACTTGTAAAACATATTGCCCAAAAGGCACATTTCGGAAACTTGATTTCTTAAGCTTGATATCCTTTCATTAAATAGAATTTGTATGCAAAATATGCAGCACATTCTCAAAACATTCAAAGAGTAATAAATGCACATTTTTGAAGTAGTTGAAAACCATTTATTTCCCTTTCTTGAAAGAGACATTTATGACTCATTACTTAATTATAAAAAAGTAACCCACCTTGAATTCTTTGACTATAACTTGTTCAAATGTGCCTCTCCTCTTGCTCCTCTTGTCTTTCTTGATTCCCTTTCATAGGCAAAAATCACAAGTTCAAAAGGGTTGCAAAATTAAAGACCCACACAGTACATTTACTAAAATTGATCCTAGAGTACCTAAACCCATGCTTTTCCTAAGCTTCATGAACCAAAACCCTTCAAAAAATTCAAACATTAAAAATGCTCTTACCTTAAATCTTCACCAAATGCAGGGATTTTTTGTTCAAAAAAAAGTTCTTATCTTCCACAACGTTCTTCCCTTCTTTCTCAACTTCAAAATCACTCTTTAAGACTAAGGAAAATCAAAACCTAGCATAACTCTCTTTCTCTTCTTTTTCTTCTTTTTCTCCTTTTTTTCATGCTTCTCTCATCTCTCTTTCCTTTAATCACATTTTTGGCTTCTTACAACTTAAGCCCACCCTTCAACTTCTCCTTTTATACCCTTAATGATTACACAATGTCCATTTTGCCCTTCATTTGAAAGCCTTATGGCTTCTAAACTAATGAGACTTGCCAAATTTGCCCTTACACACTCTTACTACTTTAATACTTCAATTCCCTTAACCTATGTCATATTATCTTACCCATATTAGCAAGCTCATTAATTCTAACATATATTAATCTAGCGAGACTCCAAAATTAATTTAATCATACTTATTTTCAAAAAAATTTCAGGGGCCAACAACATTACAAAGTTAGCATATACACTCAATTGACTTATTTCGGGGTATAAAAGAAGTTAAGTGATCATGATGTGAATTGTGATTTGGTATGTCTTGAATTTCAATTAGTAAATTGGGATTTGATGTACGTTTGGTCTTAAAAAATGCCAAGTGGTAAGAAAAATTGATATATGGAAATTAGGATGATTAAGCCTAAAATTGAGTGACATTTAACATAGTTAAATTGGTGACAAACGGAATAGTAACTACATGACAATTGGATCAATTAATAAGTTGACAAGTGGCCTAATGGAAGAGTTGCAATTGGCAACATAAATGGAGGGCAAATAGGAGTCATGCATTGGAGACATGTGTCAATGCATAAATGAGACACCTAGTAGCTTAGGTGTTACATTCTTGTAAGGAAGTTTTTGCAACCCTCACTTTGTTTTCAATCTCTCCACTAAAATCATCCTTGCCTATGTTCTGCATTTCTGCATCGATCTTATATGTTAATCACATGAGTTCCTTTGCCAAACTATTCATTAAGGGAGCTCCTTCATATTATCCTTTATGTGCTATCTCTATGGTGTGAAGATCATCTTAGCTCCACCTTGATCTTGAAGTTGGGTTTGGTTGCTTGAAAGGGCTGATATAGTTGGATATTTGGAGTTGTTCTTTTGAATTAAAAGGATAAGGGAATACTATATTTGATATCTGTTAGAAAATGTATTGTTTGATGTTTGAAGTGGATAAAATGTGTACTAAATTAATGAAGAATTGAGGTTAGAAAATTGATACATGCTAGATTTATGTTGATTGAACTTAGAAGTTTTCTATGCTTGTTTTTAGTGAATGAAAACCTTGGGATATAGATAGATTCATGGATGAATTAGGATTAGAGTTGAAGTATAATAAAGGTGGCTTTATGCTAAAGAAAGACATTAATTAAGTGTGCTTGATTTGAGAAATAACTAGGACTATATGCATAATAATGTAATAGTTTCTCGTTTGATTTTTGATGCATGAAAGACAATGAGTTGTGTGCTATCAATTAAATAATTTTAAACTAGAATAGGAGAGGTTATTGATGAGGAATGAGAGTATAATTCAGGCCTAACATAGGTATAAATGATGAACTATAAAGAGGCTATCTTACTTTTGGTATAAAGTGTAAAAAAATCTAGAAAAGTGAAAGAAGAATTGCTAGAATATGTTAGCTGTAGTGTTTTCACTAAACATGCATCTGTATTTTAGCCATATATTGATTTGTAGACATCTAAATAGGATGATTTTAAGTTTATATTAAACTAGAGACATATGGATACATATTTATGAAGGAATCTAATTTTAATTCTACCTTTATGAGTTTCAAAATTTGGCTTGAATTTGAGTTTTTGGATTCTGTCACTGTTTGAGAATAGTCTGTAGAATTTTGAGTATAACTCTACAAATAATGAACCAAATTGTATTAATTTTAGTTTATTAGAAACTTAAGAATATGGGAACATTTGTTAGAGAATGTATTGCCTAAATACTTCACTTTCCTTGTCAAAATGGCCATGCTCAATTGACCTGAAAATATGTTTTGAGAAAAGTTAGAATGAAGCTTGAATAAGAGGTAGTGCACGATCGTGCCAAAAAAGGAACATCAGGGAGTTACACGATCATGCAAAAGCAAGATCATGACAGAGAGGAAACATCAAGAAGTGCTCGATCGTGACAGTAAAAGTGCACAACTATTTGATAGCTTTCAACACCCTTCACTCTTTTGAGCTTAACTCCTTCTCTGGACCTCCGATTGAATTGAAATTTGAACCATAAGCTCCACATTGTCCTTCCTCTCTACCAAAATTTATTGTCATTTGAATTCACTATAAAGGATTAGTAATGATGTTATAATAATTAAGTTTATTGAGCTATAAACCTTAGTGCATGATTGAGTGATGAACTTAGAATAAATTTGTATTATTGAGGTGTAAACCTAAATTCAAATTAGACATATATGAGTTTTGAAGTATGAATGATCATGAGATGTGAATAAAGGGAATGTACCCAGAATAGTCATTAGGCATGCATTGAATAGGACCTGTGTATATATGTGCACAAATGAATAAGTATTTGATTGATCAACTTTGTAATGTGAATTATATGTTAATTGCATGATTTTAGATGCTCAAGTCAGACGTCATTCAGACATTGCTGGACCATCTAGGAAATAGCATAAATTGGAGCATACTATGAGTTAACCTAGATGATCTTCCTAGGATTGATTTATTTTGTTTAACTTCCAATTATTGAACTGTTTGTGATTTGTATATGAATTCCAGATTTTATGGTCTAAGGAGTTTGATATTTAGGAATGTATTGGGAGTGTTATGTTTGCATCTAAATGATTTTAGAATCCTGAATAAAATTTGAATTTCAGATTGGATCCGATGAATATAAGATTTTATTTGTGCATCATAAGTGAATGTTATTCATGGACTATTCTTTTATTTGATGTATATCATAAAACGCATGTTCAGATAAAGGTGTTGTGATCAAAGTAGCCAGTATAAAAGAGCTTTAAGCTCAAAATTCTGTACGTAGAACTTTGCTCTATGATTTCTATATCTGACTAAGCCCAATAGGCCAATATTTGTATCTGTATCGGAAAGGCGCTCAGTCACAATAAAAAATAACACATCTGGGGTCTCATATGCATCTACATTTTTATATTTATGATTATGAAATATATGACTATGAAATATTTTCTAAAATTGTGATGATAAAGTGATATGCCATGATAATGTGATTGATTGGGTTATACATTCCCCGAAAGAATGTTTGTGAAATGTGTGTCATTCATTATGTCTTACTGAGATGGAAAATTTTTGTGAAACTGGTTGGTTGTGTGATATATGTGTATTTGACTTAAGTGAGATCATCAATGATGGTTCACTCATTGAGTTCACAAAACTCATCAAAATTTACAGAGTGGCTTTTCAGATACGAGACAGGAGACCTAGTTCCTAAGATTTTCTAGAGGAACATTTTGGATTAAGATATAGTTCAAAGGTCTGTCAACTGACATCAGAGGAGTTATAGATTGTATTTTGTAGTTTCTTTAACATATAGAACTTTTGGATAAAGGATTGTAAATATCTGTTTCAATGACTACAATGTAAACTTTTGTCAATAAATGAAATGACGTGTTGAGGTTTTAAGTATTGTATATTCTTTATGATATCATTTAAGAGATTATGATTGCTCTAACATACCATTGTTATAGGTTATGTGTTTGAATGTTCTCTGGATATTTGGGTATATACTTTATGGTAGTAGGATGTTACAATTCTTATATCTGGCATAGAAGATTTGGACTTACTAGTATGAACATCCTATCAAACTTGTCCAAAAATGAGTTAGTGAGAGGACTCCCTAACTTGAAGTTTGAGAATAATTAGGCATATGAAGCTTGTTTAAAAGGAAAACAAATCAATAGTAGCTTCCCTCCTAAAAATATTGTGTCTACTAATCAGCCACTTGAACTTGTAGACATGTATTTATTTAGTCCTACCAGGACTCAATGCTTTTGTAGGAAACATTATGACTTTGTTATAGTAGATGATTATTCTAGATTTAAATGGGTTTATTTTCTATCAAATAAGGATGACACTTTTGAAGTCACTGAGAAGTTTTGCAGAAAAATATAAATTCAAAAAGGATACCGCATTACATCTATTCAAAGTGATCATGAAGGAGAATTCAATAACAGAAAATTTTGAAGATTTCTATAATGAAAATGGGATATCTCATAATTTTTCATGCCCAAGGACTCCTCAACAAAATGGAGTTATTAAGATAAAGAATAGGACTTTAGTTGATATGGCTAGAACAATGCTATGCAAAAGTGGTATGCCTTAAGATTACAAGGTAAAAGCTGTGTCAATTTAATGTTAAATACTTAATAAGTACTTTATAAGACCTATTTTGAAAAAGACCCCTTATGAGTTGTGGAAAAGAAGAAAATCGAGTGTTCCCTACTTTCAAGCATTCGGTTGCAAGTGCTTCATTCTAAAAAATGGAAAAGCCAACTTTGGAAAGTTTAATGCAAGATCAGGTGAAGCTATCTTTCTGGGCTACAGTACCGCTAATAAAGGATTTAGAGTTTATGTTGGATCCCGTTTCCAGAACCCAACTTCTCATACAGATTTCCTCATACGCATACATGATTCCTTAGAAAACCTCGACTAATCCGAAAAATCCCGATAAATTTTTTTT
>JANZLD010000235.1:37001425-37019893 GCA_026413575.1 Erythroxylum carthagenense | reverse complement strand
AATTTCTTATTACTGTCTTATGATTGTGATGCCATGAGGAGTGTAGTGGTTGTTGTCAGTAGTGGTCTCTTGTCGTAAGATATTTATCGGAATGACCTACGGGCGTTCCGGTGGATACCCTATGGTAAGGGGGCGCTACATTTCAAGTATCATTACATATGTGGTAAGCTCAAAAGTTCTTTGCTCTTTTTTGCAAAAGACATGTTAATGCTATGTGGTATTGATTAGTCATCTTTCTCGACTCTTGTGGACTCCTTAGAGGAATTTAAAGCTACTTTTGCCATTACTTTCAATTCTAATTGGAGTTCTCTCCTCATTTCTTTAGTTATATTGTTAATAACATTAGTCTTATAGCCTCTCTAGGTTTGAAAATTATCAATCCCTCTTTCAAGTACCTAGGAATTCATATATCTGCTAAGTGATTGAGTGTAGAGTATTGTTCCCCCTTAATCAACTCTATTAAAAAAAGAATGTAAGCTTGATATAATAGATATCTTTCTTATAGAGGTAGACTCCAATTAGCTACTGTCATTCTTTGCAACTTAGACAACTAATGGTGCTCTCACATTGCCATTTCCAAGCGAGTTATGAAGATCATTGATAAGCCGGTTAAGGATTCCATATGAATTTTCCCTTATCCCTCTAATAAAGTATGAAGAGGAACCAGATTTACCAACCTAAACATTTAGGAGGTTTGGGACTCACTTCTGTCAGGAGAATGAGTAAAGTCCTTTTAGTTAAGAGGATTTGAAAACTATATAATGAAAAGGAGAACCTTTAAGTAAAGTGGATACATATCTACTACTTGAAAAGAGTAAGCATTTGGACCATTCTTCCTAGATTTGCTTACTTTTAGGCTTTCCATTCGAGGCATAAGAGAGCTGGTTCAACCTATAATTGTCTATAAAATAACAATTTTTTTTTTCGCTCGTTAGCATGGATTAGGTCCTTTGTTTGTGTGCAATAGAACCTTACATCTTAAGAATATTGCCCTAGTGAAAGTCAAAGTTCAAACTTTAATTTTAAACAATAGGTGGACATGGCCACATACTTCAAGATGAAGTGGAACCATAATCAAAAATTGGCCAGCTTACTCTCATGACCAATCAAAGAAAGACTAAATCACTTAGATAACAGAAAATCCCATGAAATTTACCTCTTCCTCGTATAGGAAGCTGCTTCTAGACTCATCTCCCCCTTTTTAATGAAACAAACTTGTTTGGGGTCTCACATTCTACCTTCACACTCTTTCATGGTTAAAAACTAAAGAAACATTGAAACCTTATATGAATAACCTATAAGGTGTTATATGCTCCTTTTCTCTTAAAAGTGTGAATCATTTATCCTCTTAATGCACCTATTCCTATACACTATGGTCACGACTGTTTCATTTATTCAACCTTCGTATCATATCCTTTAGTTGGGCTAACATATTGGATTATGTGCTAAAAGTAAAAGTAAGCTATACTGGTGATCTAAAACTTTTCATAATGGCCTTTGCTACACAAATATGCTTTCCATTTGGACTTTGTATAATCCCTATAAAATGTCATTAGATCCATGGTCTCCTCTCTCCTTTTGATTACGATAGTCTAGCTTCTACTTTGCTTTTCTATAAACTTGGACAATTACTTACTCTTTAAAAAGGATATTGTAAGGAAATTTATTCTTATTTAAATATTATTACCAAAATAACAAGTTACAGTCTTTTATATTTAATTTCTTTAATAATTATCTAATTTTATTTCACTTATACTACATTAACTAGAACAAGTTTTTTTTTTGGTAGTTTCTAAATTCTATTCTTATCGTAAAATTATTTTAAAATGATAATTTTATAAATCATTGAAAAATAATTTTGATTAATTACTTATAAAATGAAAAATATTTTAATCATTTATTTACAAAATATATCATATGAGTAAAAAATTTCCCGTCGTTATTCCTAATATTTGATACCATAACTATTAAGAATATGTACAAGTGAGTTGCGTGAAAACTGAAAAGATCAGTCCACAAGAGAAGACGGACATTTAAAAATCTGCTTAACTTGCTCCTACGAATTCAAATCTTGATAGATATCATTTACAATTTATATATTCAAGGAATATAATGCGTTACCCCCAAGTATATACAAAGTCAACTTCTCCTTGTATTTTATTATTCTAATTGACATCCCATGATTGGATTGGAAGGAATATTTGTTTAATAACTAAAATTTCATTTAAAAAAGTGCGAAACTTCTATTATATTATAAATTTTAAAATAAGTTTCGGCTAAAATGAATAGCCTTATACGATATTCAGCCCATAGAGACGCAAAGACCGTCTGGCCTGCTATACATATGTGGTGGTGGTCCCACCAACTTCTCCACTTCCCAATCGTAGTCTCGCCCCATCACCTTTGTTTTGTTTTCTGGCTCGCTGCGCAGCGGGGAGAGAGAGGGAGAGGTTGTACATACTACTACTTCACTTCTCTTATTTTTCATGGCTTCCATTTTGCTGTCTTGCTGGCTGGTACACTTTTCTCTCCCTACGCCATTTTTTTTTTTCCTTCTTGTCGGTTCACTTTCGTTGAACTGTTCCATGTGGTCTTCTTTAGCTCTCTTTGGATCCGTCATCTTGTTTACGGAATTTTCCCCTCACCCAGTTTTTAAGCTTTGCAAACCTAGCTTCTTTTACTTAAGCTCAGGCACTGCATTTTTCTTTTGTCAGATCTTTGTTTGTTTCCCTATGGAATAATCAGCAATTATGCTGCTGATCTTTTTTTTCCTGTTTTATTTAGTTGATTGGAGAGTGCTGGTAGTGCCCAACATTCTGAGATCTCCATTTTTTCTAAAGCTGACAATTTTGTTTTGCCTTTTCGCGTTTTTGTAAATCCTCAATTGTTGCGTATTGGTTTCATTTTGATGCTAATTTCAATGCCTTCTTTCGTTTGATTTAGTATTGTATTTTAGTACTACGATATATATGTAGAAGTCTTCAACGATTTCTGTTTTCTTGTTAATGCAGTATTTGGTCACGCATTTTAGCGACTTTCAATTGGCATGCCTTGGAAGTTTCTTTCTTCATGAGGGTGTGTTCTTCCTATCTGGTCTTCCTTTCATATTTCTTGAGCGAGCGGGGTGGCTGAGCAAGTACAAGATTCAGGTTTTCCTTTGTCTCCATAGTAATGATGCACTACCCCTTAATTTTTATGGTCTGTTGAGTTTTTGAATTAGTGCTGCTCTATGACTACTAGACAGAACATCCACTTTTGTCACCATCCTATAATTGTGAAAGGTGTTGGTTTCAATTTTAGGAACGGAAAAATATTTGCCATATATTCAACCTTTAAGATTCAGCTGATAGCTTGGTAACTTGAATTGAAATAAAATTAGGCAGCTTGTCTCAGTTAGTGCTGAAAAATGGTTGACTGGTTTTAGCCTTTTTCTTCGTCAACCCATTTTACATTTGCACATTTTCCCCTGGTATAGGATTTGTGGGATAAACTGATGTTTCAATCGTCTTATTGCCCTTGAAATATCCAACATATAGTTGGACAGGTTACCTTTTCAAATATCTAAAGTTTTGGAGGACCTTTATTTGTCCTATTAACATTGTCGCTGACTGATCATTATGTGCAGAGTAAGAATAACAGCCCTGCGGCTCAAGAGAAATGTATTACTCGTCTGATTTTATATCATTTTGGAGTCAATCTGCCAGTCATGCTACTCTCCTATCCTATCTTCAGACACATGGGCATGCGAAGTAGTCTTCCATTGCCATCCTGGTATTTTCAGGTTCTTTATATGCTGAATCTTTTTCCAGAGTGATGCAATAGTTGACACAGATACTTGACTGTATTTCTTTTTCTGAACATAGAATCTATATCTTTAGGTTATATTTTCTCAGTACCTAGTACAATTATCCATGAAGGTGCGTAGCTAAATATAATGATTTTTGTTCTGCAGGAAGGTAGTTGTAACTCAGATCATATTCTACTTTATCCTGGAAGATTTTGTTTTCTACTGGGGTCATCGGATATTGCATACAAAATGGCTGTACAAGCATGTGCACAGTGTTCATCACGAGTAAGTGAGACTAACTGCTGCATCCAGCTTATGTTTTTGAGCAATATCTTCTTGTTAAACAGGTTAAATGCATTTGCTAACTTATTTCTTATATGAACAGATATGCTACCCCATTTGGATTGACATCTGAATATGCTCACCCTGCTGAGATATTATTCCTTGGCTTTGCAACCATTATTGGTCCCGCAATCACGGGACCTCATTTGATGACTTTGTGGCTCTGGATGGTGCTTAGAGTCCTGGAGACAGTAGATGCTCATTGCGGTTACCACTTCCCATGGAGCCTCTCCAACTTTTTACCTTTGTATGGAGGGTAAGCGCCCTTTGTCACCAGTATATTTTACTGAAGCAATATGATAAGAGTCTAAGAATTAGTTTCCGTAGTAGTAGTCACTATTCACATGTAACATTCGTATGTACTGTTCATGTGCACATTGTAACGGTTGTTTTGGATGTATATTTTCTTTAATAGTGTATTTTTCTTTTTCTTTTTAACAATTGGAGCTTTCCTTGCTAGGAATTAGAATAGGATTGTTTTATGTTTTTTCACTTTTGGGTTGGAATTCAATGACTGTAAGGAAAAAAAAAAAAAAAGTCAATTCCTTTCCTTAATAGGAAAATGAGCAAGTCGACTGATCTATTCACTGTATGTTCTGTTCAAAAGGAAATAAAAGTGAGTTATTTTCTGTTGTTATTGCAGAAATTATGTTTTTCATCTTTGAGAACTGTGATGATGTCTTTCTAATAGTGATTCTTAGGATTATTTTTATCAAAGAATAATTCTTAGAATTAAGAGACTTCCAATACCTTCCTTAGAAGTGATTTCTAGGAAGCAATTAGTATGATACATAGTTTTGGTTGTTTCAAATCGTAGGAGTGATTCCTAGTTCATGTTACAAAACATTAGGAGTGATTTCTTGGCCAATCCTTTTGTTTACATCTTAAATTCCAAATTCTAGAAAAACTAGAAAGTTCTAGTAGCCATGGAGTTATAGTTCATAGTGCTTTTACCAAATAGTTGGCTTATTCTTTCTCCATTCTACATCACAATGGCTTAAATTTTTATTTCTGTTCTTCCTGCTGACAGTTGTTTCTCAATCTGCAGTTCTGATTTTCACGACTATCATCATCGCTTGCTGTATACAAAATCAGGAAATTACTCGTCTACCTTCGTCTACATGGACTGGTGAGTTTTTGGCTTATACTGCTTGGAACATATCATTTGTGAAACTAGAAGACCAAGTTTAAGTCATTCAACATCTTTGCATAAGAGTTTGAACCAGACTACACACAATATTCTCTAGATCCAATTTGACTAATGTCACTTTCTTTGAACTGGCTGAAATTTGAGTATTCATAGGGATTTCTTGCTTTCTAGATGTCTGTTTTGCCCTGGCCTTGTTTCAGATATTGGAAGATTACTTGGTTATTAAGTAGGTAGCATTTTATGGCTAAGTTATTTAATACATACTTTTTATTTGGTTGATATTGTTGAACCAATCAGTATTAACCACCTGTCCACTGAATTAGCACACCCAAAGATCTACTTGATGCAATTAGCTTAAGTAGTGAATAAATTTTGCGTTGTTAAAAGATTTTGGAGATGGGTTTCAGAAGCTTGAATCCTTGGAAAGAATTAGGTATAGACAAGCGGATTTTACAGCAAATAATGATTACATATAAGAATACATTCGGGCCTGTAATGATCAAGGGAATGATAGGATTAATAATACATTCGGGTCTGTATTGATCAAGGGAATGATAGGATTACTGTAAAAGAGTTCCCATTTTTGTTTGGATGCCAATATATAGTTCTAAATAAAACTCAATTATTCTTAAGTAAATTAACAACATGCCTTCTTGTTCAAGTGTATGATGTTGCAAAAACTATGCTACTCAATCTCCTCTATGTGCACTTTGAGTATCTATAAGCTTTTATGAGATTTTGCATTTTTTTTTTCTATAATTATTTGGATACTAATAAAGTTGATTGTGTGCAACTTTGGAATTCGAAGTTGGTTAGGGTGTGATATGAGGGTATTATGGAATGTCTTCCATAGGTATTACAAGTTTCTTGTCTAGTAGCATGCAAGTCGTGTACTATATATACTGATCACATTACAACGCTTTGCTAATTCAGGCTATTTGGTACTGATAAGGGTTACAGAAAGTTGAAGGCGCTGAAAAGTAACGGAGATGAAGATTACAAGCAAATGTAATGTTGGACAAATTTTCTTTTTCCTTTTTTAATATTTGCTTCACATCAAAAGGTAGGTTCTTGATTTGAAAGTTCCATGTCTCAGCCTTTCTTGCGTGCAACCCACCCTGGGTGTTTAGTCGATATGTGATAGCGTGGATCAGTTGCAAAGTGTAATTGATATTTTCTATGTTTGAATTAATATCTGCTGGGTTTTAAGCGTCCCCTTCAAACAGCTTATTTATCAGCTCTCCAGTAAAATGCTCATTTGTTGCAAACAACCGCTTTTATCGATGCAGTAATGGTGAATCCTGAATTGAACCTAAGTCACTGACATTTCAAATTGACGTAGTATTGTATTCCTTTCCTCGGTTGTGTTTATTTTTTGGTAGTCATTATCTGTAACTTGTATGTATTGTTTATTGTCCCATCATAGTTTCGAAATGTGAAATAAAAAGTAATATCAAGCCATGTGTTATCAATTGAATAGCGTAAATAATCCTCGTGTAAAAGAAAGTGTAATTTATATAATATCAAAAAGCAGAACGTTGCTAACCCTAGAGAGCATGTGAGTTAGTAGGAAGTTTTTTTAGTTTAAGTGAAGTCTCGGGTTCGAACTATCTTTATGCATGCAGTTGTTTAAAACTTGAGATCAGAGTTTTGTCTTCCATAAGGGATCTACACGGCTCGAGTGGAGATTAGTCTGAGAGTGGATGATTTAAAAATACCTTCCCATAATTAAGATCCTCTTAAAATACTTCGTTGATTAAAAAAAAATCAAAATGTTGCTTTGTTGAATTTGGATTTGTTTTGTAAAAAGGATTGAAAATAAAAATAAATTATGTTTTTGTTTTATTTGAATATTTTCAAAACTTATAAAAATCACAAATGTAGGGAGGTTGACCACCCTGAAGCATGACGTCACTATCTTATTGAAGGATGTTGACGATACTCATACGTATTTTCGATTGTGGACATTTTAAAATTCAATATCTTATAAATACGTCTACTTATAAGAAGAAACAAAACTAGAGAGAAATTTCATTTGTGAAAAAGTTCAATAACATGATTAAATGAGTTTGGCATTGATCTTATATTAATTATTCTACTGATTCAAAACATGTCTTAACGTTTTAAACAGATTGAAACTTAAAATGAGAGTTTTTTAAGTTAATATTTCCTACTACTTAAGGAGCCTTGTTTATAATGTTGATGATGGCATTTATGGTAATGGATCAGGCACTACAAAGAATGGAGTGTTGAAGATAATGAATATTATTTATTACAATTATTTTATTATCTAGTCTTAGATTTTTATTTTATAAATTAAATAAATAAGGAAATTACATAGAGTAGAGAATAAAGAAATTACTTAGAAACAATTAATATCATGATTAAAGTCTAGGTAATGAATCCCCTAAAATCATTAAATAATTAACCTTTTAACATGTAATTGTTTTATTGACTATTAAACCGTAAAAATTCATATCATATGCTAATAACTCATTTGAGACTATCAACAACCAATTTTAGAATTATCAACTAATATTATTCAGGTTAAAGGCACTAAGATTGCTTTACCAAATTTTGAATTCCACTATTAGTTTTAGCCATAATTTCAAGGATCTATGTCAACATATTTCTAAATTTACGATAAACTCTTTTCAATTATGGTAGATCTATTCATATATAAAAAATGAACTTTTTGGGTCTTCTTATGCTTGTAAACATATGATTATTCCTCTCCCTCCATACTACATATACCAAACTCCCCAAGGATAGTTTGAAGGAGATAAATTTTTGTATGTTCCTCCATTTCCTTTATATTATCTAATCCAAAATTTCACCTTAAGAAGAAGCATGAAAAGAGGTATGAAATGAAGAAAGCAACCAATTCCACAAGATATCATAGAATTGGCACTAGAAGTAGATACGTTATAGAGTTTCAGGAATTAAAGGGAAAAATAAGCACTTATCATCTACCTATCACCCATACATTTCTTCCTTTGTTGACAATTTAACATGAATAGCTAACCATAGTATAAAAGTCATTCTAGGAATTGCTTGAGGAAACTAGACCAATCGATGCTAAGGTACCTTTGGAGCTCTAATTGTAACCATTTTCATGTATGATCTATTAGAGAAGTCTCCTGATTGGTTAATAGCCCAATAAATATGATCTTCAACAACTGAATTTGCTAAATGTCTGTGTAGTAAATCTTACAGTCTGCTTTTAATTAGAAGTTCTAGATTGAATTGATTCTCCTAAATTACTTGTTTCATTATGCTTTGATAAGGGAGTATTGTCCTTAAATGAGAAAAGGAGGTATTTTCCATCAATGTACCTATTGGACTCTAATTATTATACCAAAATAAAGTTTTAAAACAATTATACAACTTAGTTTTGAACCGAGGCTAGACTTGATTGGTAAGCTATAGACTAACAACTTCTATTTTACAGATTAATGAATATATTGTTTCCCTAGTCAATATTTTAATTATAGTGTGATACACATGAAGAGCATATGGAAATATGTCATGCTAGTTATACTATATAATCACCATTGTCTTAATATTCATCTTTATGTTCTTAATTATGGCTTCCATTATGCCATTTATTTGAGAATAATAAGGGAAAATTTTATTATTTGAAGATAATAAGGGGAAAATTTTATATGACTAGTTTTGAATTATTTACAAAGTTTTTGCATTATTGTGGCATTTAGATTAGGAGCATTACTTGTGATAATTTTTCTAAACAATCTATAATGACAACTGATATCTCACTTAATGAACTTATTGAAGACTTTGTGTGACTTAAGAGTATAAGTCGACTTCATTCCACTTGATGAAGTTATCTTTTACAACTAGTATGAATCTATGACCATTTGATTGAGCCAAAAATATAAATTCTCCATATTGAAAATGGATAAGGAAAGGACATTCTATAAAAGGGGGAAGCTTGTGAGAGTTGTTCATGTACTGAATGCAATCTCGCTTTATGCTCAGCCAATAATATTCCATTAGAAAATCAATTAGGCAATTTTAAGACTACCTAGATGATTCGCGTACAGCCTTTCATGTACTTCTCTTATAATCCAGTTCACCTTGCTATTAGTCACAAAGCAAAAGAGATCATCATCAAAATTCATTTTGTATACCAACTCTCCACTTAACCAGAAATTCATTGCGAGTATCCGGAATTCATTCTTCTTTATGAAATTTTCTCTTAAAGGATATTTGTTAATTTGTATGAGGCTTTTAACAAAATACCATGGATTTCTATTAGGACGAATATTTACTACTAAACAATATACTAGTTCAGACCTCATCCCAATTTAAAGAGGTTCAATTAATAATTCTATACTTTTTTTTTTTTCAAAGAAGCCAAAGTTGGCATCAAAAACCTGATTTTTTTTCTTTAGAGAATTGAAATAATTCAACTTGTTTGTCTCCAAATTGTGCACGAAAGTGGGGTAAATTATGTGTTATTTATTTTGTACCCTATTTCTATACTAATGAGTGGTTATAGAAAAGTCATATAAAATAATTTTAGGACAAACAAATTAATAGTAAAAGAGAATAAGGAAGAAAAGACAAAATTAATTTGTATCGGTTTGTCTAAACAACTCTTAGCCTATGTATGCTCCTTAAGCTTCATTTAATAATTTACTATCTTCTTCTTTTAATAATTGAAGAAAAATCCTCCACACAGTTTATTCTTTATCAACGGTGAAAAGAAATCCTTACAAATCTTGTTTAAGTTGAAAAGGAACCCTCAAAATATGTAACGGAGTAGTCTCTTCAATTTCTACACTAGTATGCCAAAAATCCTTCCTATATTTCACTTATAGTCTATTTATTCTTAAAACGACTCAAAATAGTAGTTGAAAACAAAAACTAGTCGCTATAGCTATTACTAATGTACCTCAATAGTTGAAAATATAGTCGCAAACTCATGATACGCGTTATTAAAAGACATTAATTGACCATATTGCTACATTGGCCAACCAATTTACCCAAAACCCTAACGTTAGTCACCCAAATCACCATATTTTTGACCAAACATCTTGCAACAAGTTTTTCAAAAGTTTTCAGATTCTTTCAATGATCAAAACACGTTTCTTTTGTTTCCCTAAGTGAGTTTTTCTTTAAAATCTTCTCAAAATTTCCTTTAATTATGAAACAAATTATATACAATATGCCTTAAGTGCAAATGATTATGCAATGATTGCCCCTAATTTATTTTAAAAATTAAGATAAAGTTACAAGGATTATAATGACTTGCTTAAATATTAATATGATTGATTCCTTCTTATTCTTGGTGCTTCGCTTAAATTCTCTTGTATGCACTCTTAAATTTCATATATACTCCACTTTACTCATTTTCTTTATCCTTTAATTTCTCACCTTACCTTTCTATTAAACTTGATTTCCATATATTAACTCAGTAACATTACTAAAAATAAAATCGTCTGTATAACTTACTTAAAGCTTCATTTATACTCTGATAGCAGATGAGCAAAGACTAACAACCAAGGACAAATTTAACTTTGGCTCAAAATGTGGCCATTTATAAATTGACTATAAATCTTGAAGTAGGTAATGCAAAGTTTACGAAAGCTGCTGGGCATACTAACTTCACAATTTGGAGAAATTATGCGATTAAACTATTTGATAGCCTTAAAGCACTACATATTGTGATTTGAGACTCATCATAATCTGAAAATAAAAATATTACAAACGCAAAATATATAATTCCAAGAGACGTTTTGTTTCAGTCATCTTCAATGTATATGGTTTCTTGCTGAAATAACCCACCAAACAGCTTCCGCACCTCGGCCTTTGATTCGGTCTCTTTAGGCTTCGGCTTCAGCTGTTCCTTTGACTTGAAAGAAAGTTTTGGGATAGATCGTTTGCTTACAGCTCTCTGGGCTGGTAGAGAACGGGCCTTGGCTTGTCCTCGGACAGTAGCAATCTGCACTTTTGGTTCCGCATCCTCATTACTCCTTTGAGCAACAGTTGTAATCTGAGAGCTTAGTTTTTCCCAAGAGAAACCCGATCCAATGTCCTTTGCTCTGCTCAAGAGGTTTTCCACTGAAGCTCCTGTAGCTTCTGCCTTTTTTTGGGCTTCATCAGCGAGGCTGGAAGCTTTAGAGTCTTCTTCGAGCTTCTTTGCTGCCTGAGCGGCTTCGCGAGCTTCCTCAGCAGCTATCCTTGCCTCTTCCTCAGCTTTTTCCTTTGCCACCGTTGCTGCGTACACTTTTCTTCTTTCATCTTCGGGAACAGCTCTATATACAACAACCGTGGCAAGTATATAACAAATTTAATTTAGGGCATTGATAATATAAGATTGTTTCACAATCACAATTTTACCTGAAAAGCTCACCCACAGACTTTGATGGTGCCGATGGATTACTATAAACTTCCACCACCTAATATAGGTAAACAAATAATTCGTATATCGGTTTCTGCACTGGTCTATAAGTGAAGAAATCATCAAATGGACCATCCCAAAATCCCAAGGTTTGTATAATATAATGTACCTTATTTTCTGCCACTGTTGTATTGCAGAAAACATCTGCCACTAAAGAAGCTATCTGAGACTTGGCTACCTGATAATGACAGTCAAAAGACAACAGATGAGAAACATATAAAGTGAAGGAGTAAATGGCCCCGGGCAAACTAAAACTAAAACGTTAACAATGAAACAAGACCAATTGCATACATTACATTACTTTGAAGTCGTTTTGATGGGTGCTTCCTTCAGTCGACACGACAAGATTGTAAGAACTTTCTGGCGAAAAATCCTCCGTCAAACTTGTCCTTATGAAAGTGTAGTTCACATCTGTTTCAATTAATTTCTGCAAGAACTCGGGTATACTGAGTGGCTGAGATGGCGAGAGCAGGTTGTTAAAGAATGAAGTGATGCCATCTAACACATTGTAAGTTGACTGACCAGCTTCGTTCCCATCATAAACTATGGCAACATGGCCAACGCCTGCTAACTGAGCAGCTTTGATCACTTGCAGAGCATCAGAAGTGGAGACCTCAGTCGAGGGACCATCTTCGGCGGGACCAATTGTGACTACAACTTTGCTTGCATTGCCAATTGCTTTGGCAATAGATTCTGCATCTTGGAACGTTGACTCCACAGCATTCAGACGCTTCGATTCTTCTTTGGATATGATCTGGCAAATGCAGTCAATGGAACGGGTTTAAACTATGGAAAAACTTAACATCACGTTTGATTAGCTTAGCTACAGACTGTAGGTTCTAATGGGATCACTGGATTAAAAACAATTATGAAGCCAGAAATAAACCAACTTTTCAGTCATCATACAATCAGAAATGACACGGTATTTTCATTTAAATCCCAAATTCAGGTAAAACAGCTCTAGTTCTCACATTGTATTTTGCAGCCAGAAGAGCCAAGTCCTGAGCAGCACCAAGCTCGGAAACTCCAGCTCTAACGTTAAAACCTTGACGCAACAATGTTTGAGAAATGCGAACACCAGCCTGTCCATTAGCTCCAGCAACAAACACTGTCCCGGGATCTTTCCTTCTTGGGTTACCAAAAGATATTCCTGAAGCAGGACTACTCACAACAGGCATCAAAGATTTCATATCAGGTACTTTGCTAAAGTCGAATTTGAACGGACTTGAATTTACTGGGCCATCAGTTTGGCTTCCTTCTGAATCATTTTTTGGCTTGCCAAGTGGAAATGGAGAGAAGGGTCCTGGTCTTTTGGCAAAGACGGTAAGTTTTGGAGCCTTCAAAGAGAGCCCGGAATGAGGTGTGGTGGATAGAAGGAAAGAATTGGAGGATAGTGTTGGAGCCATGGAAATGGAGAAATGACAAAAGGCGGAAAAAAACTAAACCCTCCGCCAAGTCTATGATTTTTTCCATTTGATTGCACATTTCATCATATCCGTAGGCGTCAAATTCTTCTGGTGCCTGTGACAAACGATATTATCCGGATAGGAGGTCAAAGAAATCTAGCGAATGGAGTGGAGCCACGTAATTTAGGTGTTATCTTCTGGGAAAATTTTTCCGCCATACATTTTGTTGAGCAGATTTTTAGTCAATTGGGAATACCCTATGATAATTAGTAATATAATGGCTCAAGCACTGTCTTGTTTTCATTCAAGTGATCAAATTAGGATGAAAAAGATCTATGAAGTAATCAGATAAAACTTTCAAAGAATTAGATGTGAGACTCATCTTAAAATTTAACCATATTTCATTTTATTCATTACATATTTCAAACTAAATCCTAAGTTAACATCCGATGGGACTGTAAAAAGTAACGATACCTGCTTCGGGCATAAATACACGACAGTTTTGTGTGGTGCCCTTGTCCCGTTATGCTCACATTTTCTATTGTAAGCTATGTCAGTAAGGTTAGTCCAACTTAATTGAAACTGATTTTTCTCTTTTAAACAACTTTTTTTGTATCACCTATTAGATTCCTAATATATTAGCAATGATTATAAATTATAGTTATAATTAGATAAATTAAAAATCTTCTTAATTTATCTTTAATTTTTCAATTAAACAATTAATACATACGTCATCCAATGTTCAAATTGGATAGAATATGAATATAGTGTCCACTATTTTGAATCCAATAATGTTTGTTCTTGTTAATTAGTAATTAATTTATTTTAATTCACTCTGGCCAGAAAATTCTATAAACCACTACTGATTAAGAACAATAGAACATTCTCTATAATTACTTTAGAGTGACGAATTATTTATTGACTTACTCAACTATCTCTATATGGTTCATAATGCATCCAAGTACTACTGACTGAATTATTTTAAATAGGACGATTCATAAGTAGCTTTAAAATATAGTCATTCTCACATAAGATACTTTGATAATCTCAAGACTAAAGATCAATATACAATCATCATAATAAGAAAATCCACAAACACGTAAGTATTATTTCATTTTGGGATGCTCATAATTGGGTTAATTCAGTGAAGTTATTCTTTAATAAGCACTCACACATTAGTTTAAGTATCCATATACTTTAATTTTTAAGATCAATTATTTTCTTCATAAAAAAGAAACATAATATGTGCTAGTTTGACCGTTTCATCAATATCCTGTCTTGATGAAAACAAAACTAAAAACATTTGTCTGTGCAATGGCGTCATTGTTAGTAAAGTACAATACTATAGGCTCAACAATGCTAGGAACCAACCAAAATTTAGTGATGAACTTCTTGATCCAATCTGCTTCCTTTGCCACCTCTGACATTAAGATATACTTTACCTTGCATGATGAATCTAAAATGGTTGGCTATTTGGAACTCTTACAACATACCACACCACTATTCAAAGTGAATATATATCTTTAATGTGATCTATTATCATTTTGATCTAACTAAAAACAAGGTTATGAATACCCTTAAACTCTTAATTCGACTCCTTCATAGACTAAGAAAATATCTTTAATCCTTCTTAAATACTTTAGGATGTTTTTTATAGCTATCTAGTGACACTCACCTGGATTGGCTTGAAACTTGCTTATTATGCTCAAAGCATAAGAAATATCTAGTATATTATATAACATCACATATAGAATTGATTTAATTGCTGAAGCAAAAGGAACACAATCCATTTTTTCTCTTTCTTCTTGTGTTATAGGACACAAACTCTGTGAAAGAGCAATCTCATGCAACATAAGTAAGAATCTCCTTTTGGAATACTCTACGTTAAACCTCTTTAGCACTTTGTTTATATACGTGGATTGATATCACTTAAGTAACCTTTTTGATCTATCTCTATTATTGGACCCCAATTTTTGAGTGAAATTTAGAAATATTAAGTGAAAGTAAATGAGTAGTTTTATATATGTATTGTGAAATAAAAGTAATTATGCTTTGAGGAAATCCATAAGAAAAGAATGATTTTGATTTTGATACCTTCGGATTTTGAGTAGATTGGTATGGTTTATGAAATTAAAGTTAATGAGTTGATTGAAATGACGTTAAATAGCAATAATTAAAAAGAAAAAGTGTGACAATTTGAAGAATTTAGAAAGTTTGACTTTTGGGGATGAATAGTAATGAAAACTTTGACTTTTTGGCCATTAAGAGTTGACTTTTGATTTAGGCAAAATTTGAGAAATGGTCTTCTGGAAACTTGTAGCTTATATTAAGAGCTTTTTGTCACCATAAAGTTTGTAATTTTTCGATATCGGGAGTGAAAGTTATGATCAGTCAAAGTTTAGGTGTGTTAGGGTTGACTTTTATTATGACTGAAGCTTTGACTGAAAAATTGACCTAGTTAGAGATTAATTTAGCCTTGAAGTTCTTCATGAAAGTTGAAGGATCTGATTTGATCTTAATTTTGATATAAAGTGTGCAATTTTTCGATCAAGGAATAATAAGTTATGATTTTTACAAGTTTCTGTTATGATTTTAGCATGATTATTCGAGGACAGAACTTTTGACTGAAAAATTGACTTCCTTAGAGGTCAAATTGATTTTTAAGTCCTTTATGAAAGTTGTAGAGGACTTTCAGAGCTTTATATTGATATAAAATATGACATCTTTGAACTTGTGAAGTGGAAGATATGAATTTTCGAAGTTATGTGATTATTAGGGTTTTATTAATTTGGACAAAATATTTGACTAGAAAATTGATCATTTTAGAAATGGAATTAGTTGTGGAATTCTTCATGAAAGTTGTAGAGCTTCCTTCAAGCTTTCTATAGAGACCAAGTTTGTTAAAATTAGAGTTAGGGATCAAAAGTTATGAATTTTATTAATTTTAGAAATTAAAAAAAAGGAAAATTACGTCGCACTCATCCAAGTGCGACGCGTCGCACCTAGGGTGCGACGTGGGCTAGTGCGGCGTCGTGACAATCTCAATGGTAAGAGGCGTGCAGCTAGATTGCAACAAAACCTTGAGGTCAGGGGTTCGAATCCTGACCAAAGAGGACAATACCAATTTATTTTGGATGCCGCAGTATAACCCGCAAATACACGCCGCAGTATAACCTGCAAACACCTACGGATGAAGTGTGGGGTCCAACATCTATAGATCTTTATTCTCAGAATATAGGTAGCTTCTCCCATATACTTTATAGAGAAATTTTTGGATAACCAAATCTTTACAAACTAGAGCATTAGAATGTCGTTTTCAATTAACAATATATCATCCATATATATAACCAAGAAAATGAATGTACTCTCACTAACCTTCTTATGGATATATAGTTCATCCAAATTTTTGATAAAATAAAAAACTTTGGTTATCTCATCAAAATGGATGTTCTAACTAAGTGACGCTTACTAAGTCTACAAATAAACTTTTGCAACTTGCATACTTGATTAGGAAATCTCTTATATTTAAAAACCCTTAGGTTGTCATATACAGATCCTTCAGTAAATTCCTATTGAGAAATGATATTTTGACATCCATCTGTCATATTTTATAATCATGATATGCAATATAGCCAATAAGGTCTTTATAGATTTAAGCATAGTTACTAGCGCAAAGGTTTCATCAAAATCAATTCCTTATTTTTGTTTGTAACCTTTAGTCACTGACTTTGTTTTGTATGTATGTACATTACAATCCATGTCAATTTTTCTCTAAAAACCCACTTGCATTCAATAGATACAATATCATTAGGTGCATCCACAAAAGTCCATACTTGGTTAATGTACATGGATTCCATTTCATAGTCCATAGCTTCATGCCTTTTGAAAGAATTAATGCCATACATTGATTCTTTAAAGGTAGTAAGCTCTTTATGTATGAGTTCTACATTATCCTTCCCTTTTTCTATATATAGATCTAATCTAACAGGGAGATGACATATCCTATTAGTACATTGTGGACTATGAGTCTCTTGAACCCTTAGTTGTACAATGTATATATCAACTTAAGGTTCTTATTCCATCTGGATGTGAATTTGTGGCTTTTGAACTTCTTTAAGTTCTACCTTACTCCCACTACTTTCCTTGAGAATAAATTCTCTTCCTAAAAATATAGCATTTCTTAAGACAAACATCTTCTGCTCAAGAGGACAATAAAGTCGTTGTTTGACACTCACTTTTAGATGCCCCAAAAATTTGCATCTATCTAATTTAGCCTAAATTTTATCAGATATTACACGTTTAACATAAGCATCATATCCCGAAGTCATTAAGTGTGACAACTTTGGCCTACTACTAGTCTATATCACATATGATGTCTTTTCAACTAATTTAGATGAAACTATATTCGGAAGGCAAGTAGCAGTTTTAATGGCATATCCCCAAAAGGAAACAGAATGGATTGCGCGACTCATAATGGAATGTATCATATCTAATAAAGTATTATTTCTCATATCAGATACTGCATTATGTTATGAATTAGAGAATCTCATTCTCTTTTAAGTAACTAAGAAAATCGTGGTCTAAGTATTCACCATCTCGATCTAATCTAAGTGATGTTTAATCTCTTCCAAGTGTTCACTCAATTCAAAAGCACACACAAAAAGAATTAGAAACCTACTATAATTCAAAAGATGACAACTAAGAATTGAAAATTATGAATTGCCCCCATGCAGCGCTTTGTTTACCGTCGTTAGTTCGACATTTTTTGTTGGCTTATGGTGATTCAAATGGTTCATGTGATGGTAGTGCCATTAGAACTTTCATAAATTGCACTCGAGCTACCAGACTATGATTCTTACCACCTTTCTCTTTCAGTTTTTTCTTCTTTCGAGTCTTTTTTTAAATTGGGGATTGCTCTAATGAGTTCATACAAGGTTAACCTTGCCCAACTTCTTTACAAGATTCATAGATCTTTATAACATCTATAGATTTGAAATAATTGTTTTTAATCTTAGACACTTTAAATGACACCTTGTCATCCCTACTCTCACTATCAACATCTATAACTAACCGGACGGTAGCTAAAAATGGTCTTGTTGGGACCCGATCCGCAAACCGGATCCCAACCGGAAAACAAAAACGGATACGAAACAGATCGAACCAAAGCAAACAAATCCGACATCCAGAAACAACGAACAGAGAAACATGATCGCGTTGGAAACTTAGACAATCTAAACCCGGTATAATTTTTTTTTCTTTTTTTTTCTTCTAACCATCAAATTCAAGCTCATTTGAATCAAATACAAATAATTCCCACATTGGAAATTCATCCATATACAAATCTCAAATTTTTCAT
>JANZLD010000235.1:36978895-36992673 GCA_026413575.1 Erythroxylum carthagenense | reverse complement strand
CTTCTGAATGGATTATTATGGTATAAATGTGATCTGTTTGTGTATGCATGAATTGGGTGAACCATCGATGATGGTTCCTCACTGAGTTCGCAAACTCACCCAAAGTTGCAAATTATTTTTCAGGACCGAGAGAGTAGACTCCTATCTCCAGAGGAACTTTTCCTGCTGTGTAGATTGTGTTGGTAAGAGAAGTCATGGCACACAGGTCGGTCAGCTGGCATTTTTTAGGGATGACCTAGCTAGGTTTTTGTAGTAGTTTTCTTTGAAGTTATGTACAGAAAATGAAAAACTGACAGTCATGTAAATTACTGTTTTTGATGATATGAAATGAGAAAATTTTATGGTTCAAAAAATTAGTGATTTTTAGTATTGATGCTTTATGATATTAATGCCATGTGAAGTGTTAATAATGGTTCGTAGCGCACCCTTATCGTAGGGTGTGTATCGGTATGACCTACGGGCGTCCCAGTATATGTCCTATGGTAAGGGGGTGTTACAGTAAACCAATAGATGCAGAAATTGAGTCATGTAAGGGGTTTGTGTGTCTGTGATGCTTGTTTGAGTTTAAATTTTTCATTCTTTCTTGAAATTACTACTTCTCTTATTGATTTGTGTTTGTTTGTGTGGTCATCTTATGTTATAATGTTGCTTTTTTTCTTTGACGAGTTGTGCATTTCTACTACTAGGGAACCTATCGTTGAGAGAATATTTTGGAGTGATAATTTCTTTACTGCTAATTCTTTTATATCTGAGATGAGGCATGGAATTGTTGCATTAATTATGGATCTTCTTTCAATCTTTGGTTTTGTGATTTAAGTTGGATGGTAATTTTGTCTCCAAAAGAAAGCATCATCTGATCATAAAACCAGGTAGCCACTGGCACAAGCGATTGGAACATGATGCTTTTGATCTACAGACTCATCTATTGCATGAATTAGTTCACTGTAATGGTTTTTGGATTGAAATGTTAATTCTCTTTGTCAAGTTTATATAGAGTTCATGTTTTGTGTTATTCAAGGTTAACAAATAAGGAGTAGTATTGATCAATTAGTTTTCTGTAACAATTAGAAATATTCTATTAACAATTCGTTTAAGTTTTCTGTAATATTTAGAATTCTATTTCATATCAATTTTTGTAACTTTTTTGTAATATTTAGAGCTGTATTTCATATAAATTTCTGAATTTGATAGTTGGGTTATATATACTCTTTCAACTATTCAATTTGTTGATCTAAAACATCAAAATTAAAAACTAGTAACATTTCCGTTAGGCTATTTGAAGTGGAGCAATTGCTGGAGCAAAGTTTAATAAGTGAGTAACATCTATTGATCTTCTATGCATCCATTTTTTCTGTTGTTGTTCTTCTTTGTATAAATGTATATGTATGCTCCATTTGTGTTTCTTGATAATTTTTTACTTTGATCTTATTAGAAAGCACAACAACAAAACTAAATCTTTGACTCTAGCCATGAATCCTACAAAGGTAATTGATGATAGCTTAGGTTTGTGTTTCATTAAAATTTTGTTTGTTTTAACCAATTTTGTTCATCCTATGGCTGAAGAACCTTAACTCTCTAAAGTAATAGTAGTCTCTTTTGTCTCTCTTTGGACGTATGTGTGATAAAAAGACAAGAAGTTATAGGACAAGCACTTCACCACATATAACTTTGAAAAAGAATATAGCAAAATACAAGGTGCAAATTCCTTATGTGTAAAGGGAAGGGACCAACTTAAATTAGCACCCACTTCAATCCCCACTAATCAAAAAGATTGAAAGATATTTTCTAAAAAGGGAGAGGAATTGTGTTATTAGAAAAATTATATATAAAGAGACAGCAAGAAACTTTGATCCTATTGGCAAATTTTTAACTTCGATCATTTTGGAAAACACAACCGCTTTGATCCTATTATTGGAGAATATATATATAAGAACAATTTTATGCTTGTGATCGTCATTCTTTATTACAATTGATAATGAGAATTATTTAAGTTTATACTTTTTCCTTGACAATAGTATATCCAATTATTTTTTTATGCTTTTTAGGTTAAATCATAATGGAGACTATGAAATCATCCTCTACTCATGGTAAATCCGATCCAACATAGAGTTATTTTTCTTCTTCTCAAGCATCTGATAGAAATATCCAATATAAGTATGTTTTGTAGTAGAATATTTAAAGCGGGAGGAATTTTTAGAATGAAAAAATATCTTGTTTGTGTTAAGGGTAATATTGCTTCTTGCAAAAAAGTACCACTTGATGTACGTGATATGATTAAAAAATATTTGCAACAACAAGTAAAAAAGAAAAAGGAAAATAAAGAGGCTCATGATATATCTTTTGAAGTTAATGAAACACCACAAGTATTAGATAAAGGAAAAACGAAAAGCTATTATTGACATAAAATCTTATCTTTCTCGAAAAACTAATCCTGGTTCTCAGCCTAGTCTAAAAAGTTTTATAGTTGATAAGGATGTTGCTTTGCAATGTAAAAGAGTATGGGCTAGATAGTTCTATCATTTATGTATTCATTTAAATGCTTTAAATTCACTATATTTTTAAGAAGTAATTGATGCTACAATAACAATAGGTCTAAGATTTAAGGTACCATCTTCTTAAGTTACATGTGCCTTTGCTTCAAGATTTAAAAAATGAATGTCAGTTAATTGTGGATACATATAAATTTGGTTGGGAATCAACAATATGTACTATTATGGCAGATTGTTGGACTGATCAAAGACAAAGAACCTTGATTAATTTCTTGGTTTATTGTAATATTGGAACAACTTTTATCAAGTTTGTTGATGCTTCTAACACGGTAAAAAGTGCTAATGCTTTATTTGAATCATTATCTGAAATTTTCAAACGGGGTGAATGTTGTGCATTTTGTTATAGATAATGCAACTAATTATGTATCAGTTAGGTATTTATTACAATCAAAGTATGGGCATATTTATTGGTCTCCATGCACTACTCATTGTATAAATCTTATTTTAAAATATATTGGTAGTATGGTTCATATTTCTAGTCTTGCTCATGCACATCTAAGATCACAACTTTTGTATATAATCATGTCACATTTTTGTCTTGGTTAAGAAAGCAAAAGATTGGGTTAAGATCGTGCGTCTCGCTGCTTTATTACTTTGAAAAGTATTTATGAACATAAGCAATTACTTCAAAATTTAGTGACAAGTAAATACTTTTCAAATCGTAAATTATCAAAGAGGGAAAAAGAAAAAAGAAGTTTATGTTATTATTTTAGATAATAAATTTTAGGATGTTTGCTTAATCATTGTGAAGATTGTGGCTCCGCTTATAAGGTTGTTGAGATTTGTTGACTCAGCTGAGGAGCCATCTTTAAGGTATATATGATGGTATGTATAGGGCTCACAAAACAATTATATATCTTTTTAAAGGGAAGGAGAAATTGTACAAGCTTTATATAGATATTATTGATTAACGATGGGAGAAGCATCTTACTCAAAGGATTCACTTAGTAGTTTATTTTCTCAATCCTTATTGCTTATATAGTGGAAAAGCACGTACAATTAATATTATGGGCGATTTGTTTGATGTGATTGAATGCAAAGTTATTTTCTATATTGAAGAGCAATAACAAGCAATAAATGAAATTAAATTGTATCATAAAGATTTAGAAAGTTTTACTAGATCATCAACAAACAGAGAACTTATAATGAAAAAATGTAGCCAGGTAAGTTTTATACTTTTAATTCGTTATTTACTTATTAATAATATTTATTTATTTATCATAACTATTAGTTTAAAATACAGATGAGTGGTGGAGATTATTCGATGACAGTACTCCAACATTGAGAAAACTTGCTATTAGATTTAGTCAAATAGCTTTTGCATCAGGTTGTGAACATAATTGGAGTGTTTTTGAACGTATTCATACAAAGAAATGAAATCGTTTTGAACATCATTTACGTAATGACCTTGTTTATGTTACTTATAATTTGAGAATAAAGAACAAGTACTTTATAGTTTTTTATTTCAATAATTTTATTTTTATTATTGATTTTATAATTTCTCTATTATGCATTCAGAGTACTTAGTAAGAAGAGAACACATGATCTAGTTGATATTGATTATATTGAACATATTGATTCTTGGATTGAAGAAGAAAAACTATTGCTTAATATTGATTATCATGAGCTTGAAAAGACGATTTATGAAAAAAAAATGCATTTGTCACAACGAATGAATTAAGAAGAACATCTACTAATGATCAGTTCATATCTTATTTTGATCATATTTAAGTTAAAATTATATTGTATTACAAGTTTACGATTGAGAATAATTTGATACATTATTAGTTTATAATTTATTTTAATGCAGTAGAAGAAGTTGATTCAAATATTTTAGATGAAATCGTAGTTTACAAAATCTTTAAATAGCGTTGGACAATTTGGAGCTTTTGACGATGATGAAACACAATCTTCTTCATAAATATACTTTTGATTTTTATTGTTATTTAAGTTTTATATTAGACTCATATAATAATAATAGAAGAAGAAAATAATAATAATAAGGAAATTATTAATAATAAGACGAAGAAAAAGAAAGTTAATTTTGTATAATAATAATAATTTTGTATGATGATGATGATGAAGATAATTATTATTAAAAAATAATTTTGTATAATGATAATAATTATTAAATAGAAGAAGGAAAAAATAATAATAATAAGGAATTTAATAATAAAATAAAAATAAAATTAATTGATAAAATTAATAATAATAAGAACAGTAATAAGTAGAAAATTTATAATAATAATTAATAAAAATAAGAATAATAAAGTTGTTAATAATAATAATAATAATAATGATATTTTGATATTTTTGTAGATTATTCCTTTGTCATTCTAAGTTTATATTTTCAAACCAAACATTGATATAGAAATTTTTTATCTATTCCATTCCTTAAACCAAACAAACTACTCCCTCCTATTTAAAATAAAAGTCGTTTTAGAGGGATTTTAATAATTTAAAATAAATGTTGTTCGTGGCTTTTCATGCATGATTATAATTTTATTTTTAAAATTACCCTTTAAATTCTCTCACATCCTAATTACACATTATATTTTCAAGGCACTTCAATATGCAATTAATAAAGCTATATCAAACATTTCATTAATTTTTTAAATAAGTGTGCACTCCTTTAAAATGACATTTATTTTAAATAAAAGGGAGTAATACTTATTCTATTTCATTCCTCATCTTTTCTATTCTTAAGAATAACTGTTATATTCCTTGTCTATTTTATTCTTTAAACCAATTTCTTTCAACTGATTTAATGTTTGGTGGAGTTTTTAAAACATTGATTAAAATATCAACAAGTAATGTAGAGTAGATGTCGTAAAGACAAGAAAAACCGACGAAGAAGAAAATAAAAAGACACGAAAATACAATGTCAGAAAATGAAAAATAGAAGAGAAGAAAAGAAGTGGAAGTGATAAGTAGGAAAAGAAGAAAAAGCAAAGACCGGCGACATACGCCTTTGCAGTTGCGGCTTCGGTGGCCTAGTGCCATCGGTTTTCTTTCTTGTTATGACCACACTACCCCTATCTCATTTCTTGAATTTCATCTATCTAATGGACTTAATTTTTCTCCAACAGAGAGATAATTTTAGCATACTCTCAATTCCGATATCAACGAATAATATTTATTAACACAATGATTGGTTCTGACGGTAAACTTGAAACTCATCGTTAGGGTAAATAAATCAATAATAACGGAAAGCAATCTAAAAGAATTTCTAAAGTTAAGCCATTCGCTGTTTGGGCACAAATTTACTGGATCATATTAATAAATTCTAATTATATAAAAATCCCCAATTAGGACATCTAACAATTGCTGACCTTCGTAGTTCAAAAACAATGTCTTCCACAATGACATCTATTGAGTAAAATTTTGAAATAAATGCTCCGTATCCCAGACGATCATGAAGCTAAAACCCTGGTGGTCTACTAATTTGATTTCTGAATTTATCAAATAACAAAAAGTTTCATGGTATAAAAAAATTTTCAAATCAGCATTTGAAGATCAATTGTCTTGGCTACACAAACTTCTTGCATGTGTAGGACATTTTTATGATGAATGGCATGGATTATGAAACGAAAACCAAAAATAATGAGCCTATTTGGTACTCCTCTCGTAATCTCATGAACAATTCAACTAATGACTATAGCTAGTTACATGTAAACAGATATGAAAAGACATATCTAGTTAATGTTTCTTTTTCAAAATTTCAGTTTTCCTGGAACAATATGCGAGGTTTACTACGACAGAATGACGGGAGTTAAACCTGAACTAGAGAAAAACACAAACTGAAGTATTTAAAACTGCAAAGCACCCAAAAAAAAAAAGTGGAGATACCTGTTTTACTTCCAAGAATTGATTAGAACTCATAAATGGACTCCTGAGAGGAAAAGAGAAACGGTAATTTCCATTTTTAGAAAGCCGAAAGTGTCGTTTGAAAAACCATTCCCCCGAATCTTCTATTCAAGGATCGTTCCAATGCCAGCGGATACAGCAAAATGGTTGTTGAAACAAAGCCTGTAGATGCTGCCATCAGGTTGTCGACAATTCAACAATGCCTCTTGGAAATCAGATTCCGGGGATATTTGATCTAAAAGCTATTCAAAGCTTCAACATGCAAGTGGTCTGATTTACATCGACACAAATCAAGTTTAAAACATCTCCAGGAGAAACAAAATTGTGATCTTTTGATTGGCCAGTGAGACTTCGAAAACTGATTCCAATTTCAAAACCTTCTGTTACCCTGACCCCGGCTAATTAGAGAAGCAAACTCAACATCCCATGCTTGTTTCTCATGTTCAGGCACCCTCTTACCTTTAATGAAGGGAGTCCAAGTATCCTCATCTGCATCTGTAATAACCCATGACACGCTGTAAGGTGGATTGGCATAATCAAACTCTATCAACTTCCTTTTTTGACTTGAACTCTCCGAAGGCTACATAAATGTTATAAAATGATAAGCAGTTGATTGTAGAAAAATTGATATGTTGAACAAGAACAAAGATTCAGTAGCAGAAAGCAAAGTTGCAAAAAAAAAAAAAAAATGGGCCAATGCTTAAACCAAACAGAGTTTGTTTTCTGACATTAATATCACCATCAGAGTTTTCTATCCCTTTCTTCTTCTTTCTTGTGGTTCCAGTTTCCAGATAGATTTGCACCTCTTTCTTCGATCTGAATTTCCGCCCTGATACTGGATCAAAATAATACTGCAGAATAAGGTAACATTGAATCAAACTTTGAAGTTCCGTTACAATATTATGATCATTTCTTTCAATATCATCCTAAGGGGGCAAATATCATATAGCTGGAGCTCATTGATTCTCTTTCTTGTCTTTACTAGGACAAGACAGTTCTTATTTTGAATAAGAAAACGAAAAAACAAACTAACAAAACAAGTGCCACTTAAAATATTATACATGTCAGGAAAGAAAAAAGTTGAGTCTAGCCTTGTAACAGAATCTCTCTTAGTCTTTGTCTAATTTAGGGATGGCAATTGGCCGGCCTATAGGTCTAGATTTAGGTGTTTTCAATAGGCCAGCATAGACCCAGACTGACTCAAAGCTCAACTATTCATTTTGTTTAGAAGAGTTAGGCCTCAAGTAGGCCTAGGCCTGGGCAGCCCAAGTCCAGACTCAATTAAAAAAGGATGTTTTACACTTTTAATTTTTTTTAAAATTACCGAGTTGGCCCATTGCCATCCCTATTCTTATTTTAAGAGAAGTGAACTTAAAACTGAATTACAGATATCATGAACACAATTTGGAAACTTATAGAAACTCTAATACAAGACTTTGTCAACTAATAAAACAAGTCGTGTGATGATGAACGGCCATATAACGACTAACACCCCCAGAAACATATGGAAGGCTTGGAATCGGCAAACTGGTTGCAGGAAGAAGAAAATCATAGAAAACAATGACTAGAATTAAATTCAACTAGGATGACCCCCAATATGTGTTCTGTCTTTCTCTCTTCATTTGCCTGTAAATAGTCCAAGTCTCACACCACCAAGAAGAGAGAAAGTGAAAGAGAGGCGCCTTCCAAAAGGAACTTTTGTCGATTATGTAACCCCACTCTATTTATACAGTCTATTTAAGCTTTTAGGACTACTCAACAAAAACTACAAAAGTTGCCACCAAAGAAATGATCCATCCATAGCAATTGCTATTCAAATGACTGAGTACACAGTAACAATTTAGCATCCTAAATGCATGATATATCTGCAAGAATCCCTAATGTTTACCAACTCCATGCATCAAACTGAGAGTTAAAAGGTGTTGTTTGTCACATAATGTGTACTAGATCAGTCCGAAACGGCAGAAGATCACTGTTAGCTCAGTAGGTTATGAATACCAAGCTGGAACGTACGGTTTGTCACAATTAGTCCATCAAAGGAGAATAAGCGAAAGGCGTTAAACATGATTAGTTTGTATTGGAAGGAGCAAAAATATGGAATTGAAAACTTCAGTTCGAATTGAGTTCAGTTGGCAAGATTCATATCAATAGGCACAAACTACGAATTTCTAAACGGAGTAAAACAAAATAACAACAAAAACCAATAGATGTAGAAACGGACTAAGTGCCTAACGACCACCAATTTACCAGAATTCGAAACCTTTAGAAATTGCAAAAGGTAATAATAACCCAAAAGGATAAAGAATGTGGCAACCAAATAGGGATCGATAAGAGTATTGAAGTAGATCGAAATGGAGCTGTTTTGTTACGAAATTGCTACAGTAACAAGCATAAAACCATTAAACAAGTAGATAAGGAATCAGAAAGAATATCAATTAATGAAAGAGTCAGGCTAAGGACCTTGTCCACCATTCCAGCAGTGGCGCCGGAGGTCCTAACCCTGTCTTCGACTATCCATCCTGGAGGCAACCAACTGGACTGATCGGAAGATGTATCCGAAGATTTTTTTTGCGGTCGAAGCGGCGCTGTGGGCACTGTGTCATTCGCGGTGCTAGAGCCGGCAGCCTGCATGGTGGAGTGTCTGATTTGCGATTTGTTTTGAATGCGGATCAAAAGATGGATCGGGTAGTTGATGATGATGATATCTCAGGTTGACCCGAGTCTTTTGGGTTCCCTTTTAGCTTTGAGCATAAATTATGTCACGGAATAAAGATGGGTTAACTAAAAAAATTTTCAAAATTTGTTTAATTTTACAATCATATCTTGAACTTTAGAAAATGATAATTAAATGCCCAAATTGTTCATTTATTTTAATGTTAACCCGATTTTGGTGTCTTTGTTACCTTTACTAACGAGTTTGTCATTTATTTCAGAAATTTTAACTATTAATATATGTCAGTAAATTCTAACATAAGTGATGAAGATTAATAAAACAACACCGTTTAATCACATAATAAAAACGATGTTGTTTTAAAACAATGAAACCCCTAAATCAATTTAATCCCTCACCAATGTTTTTACCCTTAGTTTTCAGTTTGCTCCCTTTGTTTAATCCCTCAACCCTTCGTTTTCAACCTGTTCTCCTGTACCTATCACCTACGCCATACTGGCCTCTTCACACTTCTGAACTAGAACTGGAAACTTCAAATGGTTGAACACATAATATGCATCCTGAACCTTTATTCCAAAAGGATAACACATTCACCTAAAAAAGAAACCCTCTTTCTTGGTATACCTTATAATAGGCAAATTATCAAGAATCAAATTCAGCTGATGCATCTCATTAATCCTCTTCTTCAAAAGCTTGAAGCCATCACTCGATAACGACTCTAATTGACACAGAAAAATATCACTCTCATTTGCATACATCTTAAACCTAAATGGAGAGTTCTCAATCCCATCTCCTAGAAGAAGCTCACCAAGATTTCCAGCACTATCCTTCACTCCCTCTTGTCGCATGCAAAAAGGTATACTATAATAGCTAAATGGCATCTCAGTATCAATGGAGGTGATCGAATTCACTTTCAACGACAAAATGCAACCCACAACATATTTGTGGGGGTAGCTACTAAAAAGGCAAGACCCATATCAGTATTGAAAAACCAAGGAAAACACTATGAACCAGATCATAAAATGAGTAAAGACGTCATCTTTGAAGAGTTCATGATGGATTAGAATGCACGGCATAGTTGTAGCTAGTATCAGTAAGTATAGTTTAATCCTACGAAGATGATGAATATTAGTAATTAGTACTAATTACCATTATCCTATTGTCTAGCCTATGAATTTAATCTTGATTTTTAATTAAAGAAAATAAAACTTAAGTAATTAAAATAAAATATGTAGCAATACCAAATAGAGAAACAAGAAATCACTTAGAAAACAATCAATATCAATAATTAGTATCTAGGTTATGAATCCCTCTGAAAAACTTAATTAATTAATATTTTGTTATGCAATTGTTTTATTGACTATTGGATTGTGAAAATCATCATCGTATAGTAATAACTCACTTAAGACTACTAACAGCAAATTTTAGAATTATCAATTGATATTATTTAAGGTTAAAGGTAATAAGATTGTTTTATTGATTTATAAATTTCGCTATTAGGTTTGACCATAATATAAAGGATTTATGTTGACCTATTTCTAGATTTGCAATAAACTCCTTTCAATTATAGTAGATATAATACACAGGATCTCTTGATCTCTATATAATGAAATCATATTATGAACTAAAATTTTGGATCTATTAAAACATATATTAAACACGTAATTGAATGACAATATAACAATCAAAATAATTACATTAAATAAAAAAATCAAAACATGTTATATCACAAAATAGGGATCATCCTACCTAAATACTAAAGATGTTTAGTTACACAAGATAAAAAATGAAATCTAACATAAACAGAAAGAAAAACAAATAGAAAACTCAAGGTTCATAATTTTAAATCTTTTTTATCTCATATCAAATGTTCTTGTAAGGCTGAGGTTTGATCTTGTATTCTTTTAGATCTTTCGATGATTTCTTTGTGTTTTCCATTTTTCTAGATCAAATCACCCCTTCTAAATGATCTTTGCCTCTAGAATCGCCTGTCAATGTTTGCTACCCTATTTTGCCTCCGATCGTGTCTTTTTATAGTAACTTTTAGGATTCTAGGAGATTCATGATTTAATAAATTAGCATGTACTAGACCATATATAACCCAAAATCTCCTGAATTCACAATACAGCATGGCGCGAGGAACTTACACAGCAAAGTATATGGCCATGTATCCCTTCTTTGCTTCAAATCTTCATTTTATGTCGCATTTTCATCTTAATTCTTTTCTATTTAGTCCATGAAGCCAATTATAACCATAAATGCCCTTGGAGTGAATTAAGTACCGAATATATAATAAAACTATAAAATATCAAGCAAAAATGCAACAAATTTGTGGTATAAATATGATCAAATATACATCTATTAGGATCGTACCATTCGAGCCTTTTTTCATGCTTTATCCAAAGGTCTGGAGAAAGCTGCAATCAATAAGATATGAAATTAAGAATTTCTTGGGAATCCTACAAGATACATTCATTCTTTTTTTCTCTGATAAATGTTTAGAACTTAATCTAGGGTCGAATCCTATTAAGGGTTCCAAACTTAATTGTGGAAACTAAACTTGAGGGTTATGCTCATTGTTGGAATTAGCCCAACACCTTATGACATGAGCTGACGATACTTGTGCACCAGCTATGTACCCCTCTCTTTCAAGAGGATTCACAACATATCAAGCCTTGCTAAGGTTCTTCGCTTTGCATCGAATTAAACCATATAATCTATCACTTGTGTGGGGTCCCATCAATTCCTTTAAGTTTCATTCTACCAAATGTATACCCTAAATGGGATAGTTAACATGTTAGCTATAGACTATATGGTTTAATACTCACAGTGCCTAATATTCATCATTTACGACTAGGATTATTAGAATATCTAATCTCATTCACTCTCATAGCTTTCATTTCTCAGTGTCAGTGTTAGTCCAACATAGTGCTTTTATCGTTGGTGTTCTTTCCAATCTCTATGCATTTCATCACTCCACCAGAAATTCCCTTTGTTGCTACCATACTCCTCAACAACAGTCGGACAAGTAGGGAATGCCAAGATGAACCAGAAAAGTTTAGGTAGAGTTAGATTTAAATGTTGGCTAAGTAAGCATTTTGTAGTAAGAGGAGTAATTATGAACCCCATAGACCATCCTTATGGGGGTGGTGAAGGGAGAGCCCCTATTGGTAGGAAAAAGCTACAAACCCTGGGGGTTATCATGTATTTGGAAGAAGAAGTAGAAAAAGGAATAAATATACTGATTATTTGATTATTGATCGCCATAGTAAATAGGAGAGAAAATATAATTTGTTTCTTTGTATTCTAAAAAAAAGAGAAATTGACTGTATTCACAGTGACATGTTCATTAAAAAAATTCTTTTGTAGCGAATCATTTATTAAGAAAAATAAATAAGTTTGACATAAAGGCAAAAAAAGAAATCCTAGTAACGTAGCCCCAAACATCTAACATTATACCTACAATGATCATCCATACTATTGCTATCTATAATGGAAAGGAACATTCACCTATTTATATAATAGATTGTATGGTGGCTCATAAGTTGTTTTTGTTTTCTTATGGGTGAACGACGGAAATTGAACTCTTGCATGGTGGATTCACAATCCACTACCATGATCCACGTAGCTACATCCACCCCGAATACTTTATTTACAACTTTAAAAAAATTACAAATTACAAAGTTCTAACGTTTATATTTCAAATTTATCTAAACAATCAGTTTTGTCAGGATACTTCTTGTTCAAAAGTATATTGTAAACCACTAATTAAAGAAATAACTATCAAGAACGAAATAACCCTTTCCCTTTATTTATTATACATTCACTTTTTTTTCTTGTTTCCTATATCCATAATCATAGAGATCGAATTTGTATCAAAATTCATGAACCAGTATAAAGGAGTGCATAATTATTTCACATAATAAAAAACTATAGAATGAAATATGTATTGATATTTCTACAAGATGCATTTTGTTGAGGGATTTTTAGTTATTACTCAATAAAGAAAAATAAAGAAAAATGGGCAATTCTTAAAGGATGAGATCAATTCAGAAGAACTTTTTCTATAATTTTAATATTATAACCTGCTAATTGATGCATTTGAGATGCATTTCTCCTAGTTCCCGAAAAAAACATTATATGGACTGGATTAAGGGGTTCTATCATCCTAAAATTAGGATTCATCCTGGTCACAAATATTCACTCGTAGCATTCCATATCTCAATAAATTAGCATAATTTTTCTACCATGTGTACATTTCCATAATGATGGTGTTTTTTTCAAAATAAACCTTTGCTCTTCAGCATTTTGGATTAGTCATCTCTTAGAAGGTATTTTTAAAAGATCATCAATTCCTAATAAAATGGATGTAGATATGGCTTGCTAGGAACCCAGAGTCTTTATTTGATCCAAGATGTGTGAAGTATATGTCATATCGAAGTGATTTATTAATCTGCTAATAATTCGTTTAATGGAAGTTCTATTTGTCATTTTATTATGAAATACCAGAATGACCTGGGTAGGTTTCGACTATGGATTTAAGTTCATGGTTGGAAAACTTCCTTTTCTTGATCTTGATTTGCATAGAAATTTAGAAAATATTGTTGGACTCCAATCTTTGAGTGAAAATTTAGAAATAATAAATGAAATCAAATGAGTGTTTTTGTATGTGATTTGTGTTATAGATGATT
>JANZLD010000235.1:36945943-36960876 GCA_026413575.1 Erythroxylum carthagenense | reverse complement strand
CAATGATGCTTCAATTAACCACTAACATACCCAAATTAATCAAACCAAGCCATAAACATATAATTATCAAAATTTATGCTTAATGACATCTTAAAAAAAAATTGAGGTCTAACAAATTTAGTCTCTAAGGATATCAATATTTGGAAGGAAGTGGAGCATAGAATATTGTTTTAGTATAAGAGCAATCTGAAAATGTTTGGAGTATAACTTTCGGATTACTAAACCAAATTGAATAATTTTGATGTCATTAGAAACTTCAGATAATGGGGGTCATTTTTTTAGAAGAAAGTATTATAAAAAATTTTCTTTTACCTGAACAAAAGGATCATTGAAAAATTGATCCGAAGGTTTAGATTTTTGAAAGAGTTATAGTTCAATTTTAACATTTTTTTATTATTAAAGTTTTATGAATTCTTTTTTGAATTTGGATAAAATAGAAATAGGTTTATTTGAAGGGAATCAAGACAACCTTACTCAAGAGCAAGAGGAAAGGCAATCTTGAACTTGGATTTTCAAGCAAAATTAGGTGGGCAATGTATTTATAGTTATTGTGTGATTGGGCAAATTGTTGCTCATATGTGTGTATGTTTAAATTGCTTGATTTTTTTTGAATTGTTATGAAGATTTGATAATACATGATGATTTGTGATTATGTTCTACCTTGAAAGAGGTTATAACATTTTGAATTAAATAAAAAAACATGAAAGTATGAACATGTGAAAAAAATGAATGTATGCTTTGTTTAGGCAATAGTGGAACCATTTCGTTTGTCACGTGCACATTGACAAGAGTCTTCTCCCGGCTGCCCGCTTGTGGCATATGAGCTCCAAAAAATGAACTCATTGTGTTCATGATGTAAACTTCGGTTTATTCATTTCGTACCTATAGGATCCCTTGAACCATTTGTTTGTACATTGCATCATTGAATTGTCAATTATGATGCATTTAAGTGTATGTTAAATGGTTAAATTCTATGTTATATGTTATGCGTTAACTTGCTTAATTATGAGTTTCTGAGCTAATTTGAAAATGCTTGAATTGTTAGATATATATATATATATATATATATATATACACACACACACACACACATATGTACACACACACACACACACACACACACACACACACACACACATATATATACATATATACATATGCCTGAATTTGTGAAAAATTTCCGATGGCTATAAATATATTAGCCATTAAACTGTGTAGCTCAACTCATCATTTTCTCTCCTCAGATGCAGAACAAGCCGACAGTTGATTCTTGCAAGGCATCGGGAACTCTAGATAGTTAGAGACTTTTGTACTAAGTTAGTGAACATTTTGAATAGCTCATTAGACATATCAATATTGAGCATCTTTATGTATTTTGTCTTAAGCTTAGATGTGTATGATGATATGTATTTGTTCAAACTCTTTTGAATTAGTAAGGAAATGAAGAATTGAAGTTCCTTTCGTGTATGATTATGTTCGTCTAGTGGGTGAGTTGGATGGTTAGAATTTTATGTATGAATGTATGTGTGTTTAATATTGGTTGTTGAATGTTGGGAGTACGGGTTTCGGAATTTGAGAGTTCACCGTGGCGTCCAGCCTTTCGCCGTGGCATATTTGTTCTGAATGGTGTGGAGTGCTCGTCACGACAAACTTCTGCTGCGAGGTGTCCGCCACAGCGGACCCGCCACTTTATCACGCTGCCAATCCTTCGAATTTAAATCTTTTCGACCCTCCCCTCGCGTGATCCTTACTTGACAATCTCGAGCGGTCATCTCGGGATAGGAAACGAGATCCGGGCCGAACATATATAGTTATAAATAATCTATTTATGATAAAAAGTGTGGATATAAAATATTAGGAAGTTTACACAAAAACCATTCTTTAAACTTAGAAATTCCCCAAACAAAAAATTCTTCAAAATAAGAAATTAAAAGATTTTGTTGAACTTGATCATTTAGAAATTTTCTTAAAAGCTAATCATAAGAATAGAAAATCTATATCAAGCAAAGATCTAATTGGTAGAATAAAGTTATTTATTGTTATGTGATTTAATACATTGTGGGTAGAAGCATTGATAAGTTAGGTTAGGTGAAAGAACGGAAATAGAGGGATTCGTCTTCTGGGTTTTATCAATTGATAAATTATTTTTCAATTAGTTAAAAGAATGAAATTAAGAAAGAGAAATAAAAACAAGATGTGTACGACCAAAAGATTTAGCAACAAGAAGAAAGAAAAAGGATTAAATAGAAGAACTCCAGAGCATAGGATTTTGAAAGAAGTCATTAAAAATAAAAACTAGAAGTTGCAATTGATAAATTGTCAAATAGAAAATTTTTCAAAGAGTTAAAAACTACAAAATTAACAAAAGTGTTAAATTTAAAATATAATTTACCTTAACCACTACCTAAAAATTCTGGCTTGCTTCATTAATCCATGCATTTACGAAATGAAAGATACGGGATTAGAGGTTTGGGCCTTAAAGTTGGAGTAATGTAATACAATATACATATAGATATGTGTCATATATATAGAGGTCTGTGTGTGTTTATGAAAACTTAATTTCTATCATCGTCGGTTGGTGAGTGGAAATGTCAATTTTAGCCTAGCTCAATTTTGGTTTGAATTAGTTGGGTTACTATCTAAAATTGTTCCTCCCGACTGACTGGTCTATGACTAGACCGAAATAATAAAACAACGTTATTTTTTAAAATATTTTAAGTCAGGCAACAGGTGATCAGGTTGACCTTGAGTGCGCAACCCGAGGGACGGATTGGGTCGGGTCAAGAGTGACACCGACTCAACCCTATCTATTGACATCAGTAAAGAGATCTAAGATTGGTAAAAATAAAGGAGTGGGGAGGATGGGCGGCGAAGTAGGGTGAAACATGTTGAAGCAACAGTGTGGTCATCTTTTATAGATTGAGTTTATTGAATGAGAAGCAAAACCAATGACAATTGCATGATTTCACGAAACCAACGACTTGACCTAGCTGAAGCAAAAATAAATATCCTACTGAGTTTTCTAGAAAAACTATCATTGATAATTTAGACTTAGTTACGCGATAAGATTAAGATTGACTGAATATTTTAGATATTAGTTGGAGAAAAGGAAGAGTAGAAACAAGAAGTTGTATTATTGCCATGAATCAAATAAATATTCTTCAAAGTTATAAGACTTGTCCTGACAATGTAATGCATTTTCCTCTTACCTGTTAAAAGGTAGCTAAGTTAAGTTGTGAAGGACGGCTCAAAATGCTAGCTAACATTGGCATGGGTAATATCCAAAGGGCAGCGGTAGAAAAGAAATTTAACCGTTAGTACATAGCATGTCCGTCTTAATTCAGTTAAAAGAGACAAGAGGCAGAGTAAAACAAACATCATTATGATCTTCTCCAAACACCCCAAAGTCAGTCGGTTGTCACTTGGTCAAGTACCCTCATATATAATTTTTTCAACCAAAACAAGAAACAAAACAAGAAACCCTTTTTGTTTTTTCTTTTCTTCCTTTCCTCTGCCTTTTCTATAACATTGGAAAACAAGCACCCCATTTTTTGGTTTTTAACCACGCTCCTTTGTAACTGTATTTAATCTCATGAAACAAAACCCTAAGGGTTCTTGTAAGAAGCAATCGCCGCCAGATTGATCTTACCCGTCAAACTCTCCTCATTTCTTTCTTTTTAGACAGCTCACTGTGTTTTTCTTCCTTAACTCCCTCAAAACCACCTCTTCTCACAACCTGTGTTCCATTCCTTTACATGGAGACATGGCGCTGAAGCTGTGTGATTCTGTTTCAAGGAATTTATTCTTCAAGGGAGTTTCCCATGTTTTAATTCTTATCTTTACGCCTCATATATTCTCTGGATTTCGTAGATTGACTTCTCAAAATATTTAATAGGCCTTAAAATTTTGACCTTTGTAGTTTACAGTGACTATCAGTATGGGTTTTAGCATTTTAAGTTGCTTCTACGTAGAAATTTTTGGTCTTTAGCACCTTTTAGTAACAGTTGATACTGGTTTATTGAATCAGTTGTTAGATTGTACTAGTTAATGATCAAATTGGGTTTTGACCATGCTCCCTGAATTGGGAAGGAGACCGATGATAGGCGCACGCGACGCATCTTTTGGCGACGATTTAGAAAAAGAAATAGGGTTGTTGCTACGAGAGCAGCGTAGGCAAGAGGCTGATGACCGTGAGACAGAGCTTAATTTGTATAGGAGTGGTTCTGCACCACCAACTGTTGAAGGTTCACTGAATGCAGTCGGGGGCTTGTTAGGTGGTGGAGGCGGTGGTGGTGTTGGTGCCCCCCTTTCGGAGTTTGCTAATGGAAGCACCAGAAATGGGTTTTTGTCTGAGGAGGAGCTTAAGTCTGATCCAGCTTATTTGTCATATTATTACTCGAATGTTAATTTAAACCCTCGGCTTCCACATCCTCTACTATCAAGGGAAGATTGGAGGTCTGCGCAAAGATTGAAAGGTAATTCAGTTTTAGGTGGTATTGGAGATAGGAGAAAGGCGAATAGTTCTGATAATGGAAGTGGAAGGGCCGTGTACACGATGCCACCGGGGTTTGACTTGAAGAAGCAGGAAACTGAAATTAATTCAGACAAGGTGCACGCGTCTACAGAGTGGGGTGGCCATGGACTGATAGGTATACCTGGATTAGGACTTGGAAACAAACAGAAAAATCTTGCTGAAATCTTTCAGGTGATTACTAATTATTGTTGTCGATATCTGTGTTTTATATGAAATTCTGCTGTTACTGTGCATTGTTTCTTTACGGTATAGTAGGTATCAAAAAGCTCTTTTACTTAACCACGTTGCTTGGATTTTATTGATTTAAGTTAAAAGTTCCACTCATGAATATCATGTAGTATGACGTACTGATACAATATCTGTGTATTGACTCAAGGGGGTAGTAATATGACTTTTATAGTTGTTTGGGTGTCTCTCAAGGCTGCCCTTGAATTTGCTTGTCACCATATGTTAAAATGAATAATACAAAGATCTATTGCTTTCAATATTTGGTCATGATAATGTGTTTATTTGTTGATTTGTGTGATGATGATTATAGGTAACTGGTTTGGTGTATTTAGTTTGTCAAATTTGAGCTTGTCTGTAACCATGCGCACTCTGATCTCTTTTACTTGCCATTTTTGTAATCTTGTGTCCTATAAGTAATTTCTCCAGTTACTCTTGGTCAGTGCTTGTCATGAATGATGAGATCATTTTTGTTGTTATTTCCATTGCAATCTTGTTATACAAATTGCTCTAATTTCACCTCTTCTTGCAATTCACTTTGATTATTTTTTACTCATGCTTGAGATTTATAATTCTACAAGTTAATGTTATCACTCTATGTGTCAACAGATACAATTCATGAACTGAATACTGAGCAGCCTTTAACTTAGTGAATATCTTATTTGGTATGCACATTGACTTCTTTGTCATATTAGAAAAGGTTATCCCTGTCGAACAATGTCGGTGACTTCTATCTCTGTAGCATCAGTTAGATCCTCATACATATTTTTCACCACTGCTTGTTTTTCATTCTTATGTTTTCAGTGTCAGTCTTGGTGACGGCATTTTCATTGCACTTAATTGGTACCAGGGTCTGTCTCAAAGTCATTGTTTTATTCATGCAGGATGACTTGGGTCACTCAACATTGCTGAAGCGAAACCCTTCAGGTCCAACTAGCTGCAACACGTTTAGTGAGAATGTTGAGACTATTGGTTCAGCTGAAAATGAGCTGGCTCATTTGTGCTGTGAATTATCCTCTGGAGATAATTTATGTAGTGGTGCTAATGGTCAGGGCTCATCTGTTGTTCAAAATCCTGGCCAACCATCTTCATATACTTATGCTGCTGCTCTTGGTGCTTCCTTGTCTAGAAGTGCTACTCCCGATCCTCAACTTGTTGTTAGGGCTCCTAGTCCCTGTCCTACTCCGATTGGACACGGTAGAGCTTCTGTTTCTGAGAAAAGACCTATCAGCTGTAACATATTTAATGGTGTCTCATCTGGGATCGATGAAGCTCCAGATTTGGTAACAGCTTTATCTGGAATGAAATTGTCAAATGGTGTCATAGATGAAGAGAACCACTTGCCCTCGCATTTTGAGCAGGACGCTGAAAACCACCATGATTATCTATTTGGTCCTACTGGTGGTCACAATCAATTGAAGCAAAATGCATACTTGAAGAAATCCGAGTCTGTTAAGTTTCATATGCCTTCTGTTCCACAATCAGCAAAGATTTCATACTCTGATTTGAATAGAATTAATGGTAGTGGGTTAGACATGAATAGCTTCCCCTTAGTAGCTGATAGGCAGGCTGAATTGCAAAAAACTGGTGTTCCATCTGATAATTCATGCTTGAAGGGGTCACCCGTTCCCGCTATCAACACTGGAGGTGGCTTGCCAACTCAATACCAGCACCTGGATTCTATTAATTCTTCCCTTGCAAATTACGGATCAAGTGCGTACTCCATTAACCCAATGTTGGCTTCCCAACTTGGGACTGGTAATCTGCCACCATTATTTGAAAATGCTGCTGCAGCCTCTGGAATTAACTTGAGAGTTTTGGGGGGGAGTTTGGGGTCTGGAGCATCTTTAACAGCTGCATCTGAATCACACAACATTGGAAGAGTCGGGAGCCCAATGACGGGGAGTTCCCTTCAAGGATCTTTTATTGATCCAATGCATCTGCAGTATTTGAAGACATCAGAATATGCTGCTCAGCTTGCAGCTCTCAATGATCCTCCTATCGACAGGAATTACTTAGGTAACTCATATGTAAATTTACTTGAACTTCAGAGAGCTCATGTTGGAAGTCTTTTATCACCTCAGAAATCACAGTATGGAGTTCCTTTGGGTGGTAAATCTGGTGGTTCTAATCATCATGGGTATTACGGGAGTCCTACATTTGGTATTGGCATGCCATATCCTGGAAGTCCTCTGGCAAATCCTGTTATGCCCAACTCTGCTGTGGGAGCTGGTAGTCCCATGAGACAAAATGAGCTGAATGTGCATTTTCCGTCTGGTATGAGGAACTTGACCGGGGGAATCATGGGACCCTGGCACTTGGATGGTGCAGGTGAAAGCTTTGGATCTTCTCTCCTGGAGGAATTTAAGAGCAATAAGACAAAGTCTCTCGACCTTTCAGAAATTACTGGTCATGTTGTTGAGTTCAGGTGCTTACAGTTTGAAAGTTATTTCCAGTTCTACCATTACACTCTGCTCTTAATTTACGTGCATAATTTGGTGTGTCAGTGCTGATCAGTATGGGAGCAGATTCATTCAACAAAAACTTGAGACAGCAACAATGGGTGAGAAGAACATGGTTTATCAGGAAATTATGCCGCAAGCTCTAGCTTTGATGACTGATGTATTTGGTAATTATGTAATTCAGAAGGTATCCAATATCTGCAGGTGTCTATTTTTGCATATTTGCATCTCTATATATTTTATGTATTAAGTTACTCACAACTCTAGCTTTGTGTTTCTGAATACAGTTTTTTGAACATGGACTTCCGTCACAGCAAAGAGAACTTGCTGGCAAGCTTTTTGGTCATGTTTTAACACTCAGCCTTCAAATGTATGGTTGTCGGGTGATCCAAAAGGTATCAATAAGTTTGCTATGCACATCTTTAAGTGATTGACCAAGAATTGTACTATACTGAAATGAAGTGAATGGGTCAGCCAAAATCACACTATATTATCAGGATAGTGAATATTATTTGGGAAGAGGAGGTTGTTTGTCACTTGTTTCAACTCTGATGCTCTAACATATGATAACTTTATAAGATTATTTAATAATACTAGTTTTCCATTGACTGTAGTTACTGAACTAAGACAATAATAATGCTGATGTTGAAGTTTAAAGCAATAACATTTCTTGTTTAAAACTGTTTAGGCCATTGAGGTTGTTGATTTAGACCAGAAAATTAAAATGGTTGAGGAACTTGATGGTCATGTCATGCGATGTGTACGCGACCAGAATGGAAATCACGTCATTCAAAAGTGCATTGAGTGTGTACCTGAAGAAAATATACAATTTATTGTCTCCACGTTCTTTGATCAAGTTGTAACCCTGTCCACCCATCCATATGGGTGCCGTGTGATTCAGGTTCAGACTCCTTTCCAATGCTTTTCTTCTCCTAACATTTTTTATCAAGGCGTATTTTATGATTCTGAACACTTTTGGCTGTTCTCTTTGTTGCAGAGAATCCTGGAACACTGCCAGGACCCAAAAACCCAGAGCAAAGTTATGGATGAAATACTAGGATCGGTTAGCATGTTGGCACAAGATCAATATGGAAATTATGTTGTCCAGGTTAGTAACTTTATTCGTGAAGGTTTCTACCCCCATTTGAATGTTTTACTGTATTGTTTTGTTGTGTTGCACACAACAGTGTTGCTGTTGTTGGTTTTGTTTTTATAAGTTGTATTTAATTTGAGATTCCCTTATACAATCTATATTTTTGTATTGTGGGTTTAAGTTTTCTTGCTTTGCTATCAAATTTGAACACTGATCTTTTAGTTCCATTTGTTCCTATTCCCAAGTTCTTTTGCTTAAATAGGTGACAGTTCCATGTTCTTTACTCGAATTGCCAGGATGTTGCTATCAGTTCTGCACATCGTGTAATTACTGCAAGTCATGAATAGAATACTTGTAATTTAACTTGTTTGTGTCTGACAAGTGGAGTTTTATTGAACAATAGCTTTTGATTGGGACCTCCTTAAAGGGTACGTACATAAATAGTTGCAATCTGCTCATTTACGTGATGCAAAGTTGTGGAACACATCTATTACTAATCTGTTTAGCTTCTTGTTTCTTAGTATTCATCTATCGAAACCAAATGTGTAATGAATGAATATTGCTCCCTCTTTGTGTATAGGTCTCTGTTATTAGAAGTTTGGAATGTTGTTACTTGGTTGCACCTTTTATGACTGTCTCTTTAGCTCTTTTTAATGCTTTAATTTGTACTATGCCTGGTTTTGATAATGACAGCATGTACTAGAGCATGGAAAGCCTCATGAGCGATCTGCTATCATCAAGGATTTAGCTGGAAAGATTGTTCAAATGAGTCAGCAAAAATTTGCCTCCAATGTTGTGGAGAAGTGTTTAACTTTTGGTGGTCCAAATGAGCGCCAATTACTAGTCAATGAGATGCTCGGCACTACTGATGAAAATGAGCCTCTCCAGGTTTGTAATTTCCACAACTTCTTTAGAAACCTGGACGAAGTAACCTATTCTATCTGTTAGACATCATACTTGCAGTGACTATGTGATGTTATGAGTGATGTGTTGTTTGCTACATTTTCCTTCCAGGCTATGATGAAAGATCAGTTTGCAAACTATGTTGTACAAAAGGTATTGGAGACTTGTGAGGATCAACAGCGTGAGTTGATCCTCACACGAATAAAGGTTCATCTAAATGCATTGAAGAAGTACACCTATGGGAAGCATATTGTTGCCCGTGTGGAGAAACTTGTTGCTGCTGGAGGTACTCTTAACTCTCTTCCTTTTATGAGTGCATATAAGTTCGACGTATATGCCTAAATGGACTTTGGAAACAAGCATAAATACTATGGTATGATCTTTTTGCTTGGTTACTTATGCGTTGCTAATCAACTGCTATCTCTGAACTATCCATGAAGCAGAGTAAGCATACATAGAATTGGTTACAGTTGTTTGTCCAGCATTTATCTATTACAAAATTATTATTATTTTGATGTGAACTTAGTGGTACTATATATTTCCCGGTCAGGCTGCATTAGTTCTACACATTATGCCAATATGCAAAAGTACTAAAATATGTACCTCTACTTTGATAATCCGTGATGATCACCATTCCACTCCAACAGCAAATTTTATACATGCTAGATTGGTGGGTCATACTTGAAACAAGTGCTTTGAATATGTCTTGTTTTTGTGTGTATAAATGTTTTATTTTGTGTTACTCATTACTGCATAATATACTTGCAGAAAGGAGAATTGCAGCGCAGGCAATGCACCCGCACCCTGCTTAGGTGGCTTAGGAAAGAAAGTTCTGTACAGCTAACTGAGGGTAGTGTGAGCTTCCTCTCTTTCTTTCTTTTCATATCTCTGCCTTTGTTTTAGAAGGTACGAGTTTATCGGAAATAAAATGTTTGCTTGTACTGGAATCTGTACATTGTGTAGCTTAAGGTTTTATACATAGAGTTGAGCAAGCTGAAGTTCACATGTTGATCACCTACTGCCCATGCATAGGAGATTGACTATACAGGTTCTAAAGGGTGTAAAAATGATCCAATGTTGAGGTAGTCTAAAACGTGACTGTACAAATGATGCTAAGCAGAGAGCTGTTAATGATTAGGAGCGGCCAGTTTCTTTATGATGTATCGATATTATGACATATTCCTTCAAAGGTACATTTTTCTTATGGTATTTAGTTCAAGGTGCTTGGGCCCTATGTGATGGAAACATGATATAATGATATGTGCACTTTTAATGCCTTTGTGTTTGTCGTGTTTTCTTGCTTAAGAGGACGGCATTTCATTTTGGAGTGCTAATCCTGTCGACGATCTCTCTCTGGAAGTTAAACCGTTGTATTTCAGAGAGCATTTTGATGCATTAAGCTTCCTTGGGTTTAACAACGATACTCCCACTGTTTTGTGCATGACCCTGACCTTCAGTTTTGCCCACTGGTTTTAACTTGGAATGCAGAAAGCTACTAAAGCTAGAAAAGAGAACTTTTCCAACGATGGAATTCTGAACATCTCGTGCCCCGTTATTTGATAAAGGCATTGGTTCTTGATTGAAGAGATATACCATTTCCTGACATTTATTTACCATTCTTTTGTAGACTAGTCATGTAAATTCTATGAAACTCCAGGAACCTTGAAATTTTTGTTCGATACATTTCGTCATCTGCAGTCTACGGAATTGTTAGATAAAATAAATATAATAAAACATAATCACAAAGATCAGACATGATCATTTGTATATGTATATAATAAACCAATAATCATGTACTTGGATTTCTATTATAGTTCCACCGGTTAAAGAACTTTTACTGGTTTCTCTTTCGTTCAGAAGTTCTCTCTTCTGTTAGAAGTTTTTGTTGTTTTTAGATTTATCATATTTGTTGTGTCGTAGTTTGTTTTTTAAATGCTACGCCTTTAACTTCCTTTGGTAGTTATGTAAGGGAAAATGACTTTAATAGCTCTCTTGGGTGTATTTAATTTATTATCTCCTACTCACACATGAGGGGTTTTAATCTAATTAAAAAAGCAAACTCTCTGTAGTTCTCATGCTTGTTCAATAATCGGTGTGATCAGTGTTCGATGAGAGCACAATGCCATATTTTTGTTAGGAGCATATGAAATCTTGATTTCACAAATTTATCCTGGGACTTATGAGTACTTGAGTAGACATTATATATTATACTTTATCTTGCATTTGCATTTTTTCCTTTGATCTCATTTAGTTTCTTGAGTCATGACTGTATTCATGTTCTTTATTAAAGAGACGACGACCATTTATGAATATTTTTCATGTGAGTCAATGATCTAAATTAAATGAACTTCCTCTGTTCTCAATTTTCTTTTGAATTAATTTTAATTTGCTTTTCTAGAATTATTCTATAGGATCGCATCTTTTATGATCTTTTGGCAATAACCTAAAGTAGCAAACCTTAAATTCAATTATCAATAATGAAACAAGAGTAAGAAGAGTATATGATAAGATTCTTCTTAACCTCAAGAGTCTCTCACAATATAAGATGAGATCTTGTAACTTACATTAATCCTTTTTTTTTTTATGGTCAGTTGTGCATACATGGTACGAGTCATATGTTACGGTATTTACCTATTTCATTTAACTTGAACATCTTTTATTTAAGAAATACCATATAGATGATAGTTTAAACATACTCAATGTTTAACTTGAATTCACTTATCTACTCAAAAACTTATTCAGAATTCACATCTGGTAACATAAGACAGATATAGTGATTAACAAATCACATTGAACCAATTTCTTTGCGGCATTTATTGTTTAAGTTTCTCGCTCTCAATTATTACCTAGATAATAAACTTTAAACATGCCTCATCTCTAGTGAGCATAAAACACTATAGGTGATTTCTCGTATGAAAAAGTCAATCTATAATCTGTTTCATATAATTATGATTTATCCAAAACATATATTTATACACAAACATATATATTCATGAATCAAATGATACACAATGTATAATCTTCATCATGTAGTATATTCAAACATATGACATTCGATTGAGTGAATATACATAGAGAAATGTTTATCAGTACATTTCAACATCTACGTAGTCTTAGTGACTTTACATGCTCAATGTATACATCTCTAGAAATTGGCTTTGTCATTGAGTTTGCTCTTATATCTCGCGTAGATATATATCCCATGTTTATTTCTCCTCGTGCAACTATATCTTTCATATAATTATACTTAGTATCTATGTGCTTTGTCTTACAATGAAATTTGGGGTTTTCAGTATAAGTGATTGCAGCTTGACTATTACAATTGATGGTCACTGGATTAATTTTGCTTTTAGTGACTCCCAAATGCACTAAGAATCGATGAAGCCACACAATTTCTTGTACTGTAGTTGAGAATGCTATAAATTCAGTTTTCATTGTGGATAATGCAACTCAAGATTGTTTCTTACTTTTCTATGATATTGCTTCATGGTTTAGTACGAATACATATTCTGAGGTAGATTTTCTTTTGTCTAAATCTCCTCCCCAATCTGCATCTGTATACCCTTATATACATAGATCATCACCTTGATAACATAATGTATAGTCCACGATTCCCTTTAAATACCTCAATATTTTCTTTACTGCTTTTCATTGTGCTTGGCCTGGATTTGATTGATATCTGCTCATCATCCCAACAGCGTAACAAATATCTGGTCTTGTACACATCATTGCGTACATAAGACTTCTAACTACACTAGAGTAGGGAATGTTCTTCATTTGTTCCCTTTTTTTGTGATGTTGACGGGCAATTTCTCTTACTAAGGCCTTCATTTTTAGCAATAAGATTATCAATTGGTTTACAATCTTGCATACGGAATCGTTCAAGAATTCTTTGAATGTACATCACTTGTGAAAGCGATAATAATATCTTCGAATGATCTCTTGAAATCTTGACTCCAAGAATGTATGCCGCTTCACCCATATCTTTCATTTCAAATTCCGATGATAACCAATATTTAATTTGCGTAAGAAACACACAGTCATTACAAGCAATCAATATATCATCTACGTATAAAGATAAAATCGCGAATTTATCTTTGGATCTCTTAACATACACACAATGGTCTTCATCGATCATTTGAAAATCATACGGAAAGATTACGTTATGAAAATGAATATACCATTGTCTTGAAGACTGCTTCAGGCCATAAATTGATTTTAATAATCGATATATTTATTTTCTTGACTTGCTTTGATGAAACCTTCAGGTTGTTCCATATATATTTATCATCTAATTCTCCATTGAGAAAAGAAGTTTTTACATTCATTTGATGTAATTCAAGATCCATACTGGCTACTATAGTCAGAATAAGATGGATTGAAGCAAACTTCACAATAGGTGAAAAAGTTTTCTCGTAATCAATTTCCTCTTGTCGTGTGTATCCTTTTGCTACAAGACGTGCCTTATATCTTTCAATATTGCCATCAACTTTTCGCTTAATTTTGAGAACTCATTTGTTCCCAATTGCTTTATGCCCTTCAGGGAGATCAACCAAATCCCATACTTGATTTGAGCTTAAAGAAACCATTTCTTCTGTCATTGCTTTCATCCATTCTTCTTTAGTAGGGCTAGTAAGAGCCTCATTTACATTCCTTGGCTCTTCTTCCTTTTGCAGAACAATCATATTAATTTCTCCTTAAATCTCAAAACGACGTCGAGGAATTATTCCTCGATTACTTCGTCTTAACCAAGGTTCATCATAAACAAATTCATAATTGACCTGATTGCTCTGACTCGGATTAGTCATTATAGATAACCTTTCTATGGAATTGCTCCCACTTGGTTGAAGTTCCCCATCTTGATTCTTCATAATAGAATCATTCTGATCAAGCGACTCATATAATAATAGGTCTTTACCTATTTCGCCTTGCGTAGGAAAATCATTATTTAAGAATGTTACATCTCGTGATTCAAATTCAGTTACACCTCTATAACCTTGTTCACTAACGAACACGTATCCTTTTGAGTGTTCTGAGTATCTAATAAAAATACTTTTTCTCCCTCTTGGGTCTAATTTTTCATGTTTATGAAAGAGATCATGAATATAGGCTGCACACCCCCAATGTCTGAGACTTGACATATCAGGTCTCCTACCAGTCCACAACTCATATGGTATGCTAGTAACTGGTTTTTTTGGCACACGATTAAGTATATAGGTGGCTGTTAGCAATGCATCACCCCAAAAGGTGATTGGTAAATTTACTTGGGCCATCATGGACCTAATCATTTCTAATAGCATCCTATTTTATCTTTCAGCAACATCATTTTGTTGTGGAGTTCTTGGCATTGTTAATTGCCTTTCTATTCCTTTCTTATCATATAAAACCTTGAACTTTTGAAACAAGTATTCTTGTCCACGATCAGTTCGTAATGCTTTTATTTTCTTATCTAATTGATTTTGTACTATAAAGTTGTACCTTCTTGGGCTCGATACAATCTCGAGCAAAGTGGCCCTTGTTGGACTCCAAACTTGTTTTCTTGATATTATTAAGTATGAATTAATTTGATTTGTGATTTATGACATGGTTTGATTTTATTGAGAGTATTAATGGAAAATTTGGATTTAATTAAGTTTAGCATGAAATAATGGTTTTGGAAGGGTAAAAATGTTTAAGGGCACAATGGTCACGACACTTGAGTTATGAGGTTTTAGGC
>JANZLD010000235.1:36847188-36872792 GCA_026413575.1 Erythroxylum carthagenense | reverse complement strand
TTTTGAACCTAGGTAACGTATGATAGAATTGAATTTCAAATGGATGCTAACATGTGTATGTATTTGATAAATGGCACAGTTTTATTTCATCGGTTGGATCGATAAATAAAGGCATGGTGCTTTACTTGATTTTATTTCATCATGTGCTAGGCATACCTGATTATGATTAAGCGACCCCCGTAACCTTGACGTTGGTACATGAATGTCGATTCGCTGTATCGACACTTTTCTATAGGACTCACAGGTGATTCCATACCTAGGGTCCGGACACCAACGAGGTCATCACCTAGGGTCATGATGCTCTTGTCGACTATCGTCCGGACTCACCACGGATGAAATTCGAGCCAACACCGAGTATCGGTGGGTGTGCACGTTAGTTTGGCCGACTAATGGTGTCGCACATGATTGTTTTGGCTTATCCTAATACTAGTTTTCCTATTAAGATTTGATTGATACATATGATGTTTTTATGCTTTTGTGTACTGGAAGTGGGACCTATAGTTCCTAACTAGTATACATTGAGCTATAGGCTAGGCTTATGTGTTTTCTATGTGATATATATTCACTTCATAGGTTATCTACACTGTTTTAGAATGAATCAATTCTACTTGCGATATATGATTTTCTTACTCATTGAGTACCTAGTGTACTCACCCCCTCTGCTTTTCAACCATGCAGGTTAATTTAGTAAGCTCAAAGCTCTTTGAGGACTGTGCAGCTTTTTGACATTTTTAGGGTATTTCTGCACGTGGGTAGTCTCCCATTTTGTACTTTTATTGTCTAGTGGCTCATGGACTGTGTTTATGTAAATACGTTTCTTTTTATTTTCTGAGTTAACTTTTGATTTCCTTGGGTTTTGTAAAAGATTCTATGTATGAACCATTGATACTGTTACTATGATTGCCTTGAGTTGAGATTGCCTGGGGTTGAGATTGTTTTGAGTGGACTAGAGAGTCCAGATGTTATGACTGGATGTGAATATAGAAGTGTGGTTAAAACCATTTGCAGGTTTTGGGATTTTTTTTAAATATAGCCGTTGTGTTGCCCAAATTTTTTCAAAAAAAAGAAGAAAAAGAGATATACAGTAAGCCTTGCATAGTCAGATTAAGGATATTGTGAGTATCCTTAGCTCGAGTATGCGGTGGTTGTCATAGGCCCGATGTGGTACCGGGTCGTGACAGTGTGTGTATGATATATTATGCATAAGCATGAAATGCACTTTCTAACTTCTCAATAATCTCTTATATACACTATTCTAGGGTTCTAACCCTTAATATGGGATAACAAGATGTTACATCTGGCTTTTGGAGATATGTTCATGTCTCTATTGTTCATTTCTAATTTAGTTGTAACTTCTTCATCCACAAATGCCTAATTTACCTGGTCCGAATTGCTAATACTTGGCACTTAAGAATCAACCTTGTGCTCCAAAAGTTCATGATAGTTACATATTGTAAAGATCGCTCTAGTTGGTCTCCAAGTTTTCTTCTCTGTAGGTTGTGGTTTCTATACATAAGAGACCTTTAATTGATCCTTAATAGGTTTTAGATTTTCATTCAGCCTAATGAATGGAATCATCTCATACCAATCATTCATAGAAGTAACCAAGATATATATGCTTGCAAATTTGATTCTTTTAATCTTAGTATTGACTTGATCTATAGATATGGGTTTGCCAATGTAACTAGCAAGGTGGCTGAGACCATTTGTAATCTTATACTCTAAGGGAACATCATATATACAAATCCATATAGGTATGTTTTCTTGTTTAATCTCCTCCAATTTCAATCCAGGCCTCCATAATTGGAGTAATAGTGACTTATTATGTACATGCCAAGGTCTATATTGAATCACTTTCTTATCATCTTCAAAGCTTGCTAATTTGAAAAGGAAAACACTCACAAACAGTTCCTATAAACCATGTTGCTTTTAGTTGTTCAAGGCCCATCATTTCATAACTAGGAAGGTTATCCTCTTGTCTAGGAAACAACTAAGAGTGGTGGACTTCCATCTATCAACTCTAGTTTTAAAAAGATCCAAAAATGGAGAAACAATCCTATGATTAGCTGTTTCACTAGGTGGAAAATAAGTTAGCTTCAGATCAAATCTAGGATCATCAGCAACATGAACCTAGGATTTTTGAATTGGTTGAGGATTTATCTCAGAGGTTTGAACATTGCTTGATGAAGATACATGTATCTCCTTTGAAGTAGGCAGCTCAGATTGTAGGGTAAGATAGTTTAAGTTTAAAGGCAGGAAAGCATTACTATCCATGGGATCAGACTAATGACTAACGGTTAAAGAAAAATTTGAAGGTCAAAGAAAGAAAACAACGTTTCAGATTACTTTAGACAACTAGAAGGATCACAACGTTTCAAGTAAAAGAAGGAAGTTGACATTAGAAGAAAGGTAAGATTTTTGGAGTGATATAAGAGCATTTTGCAAAAGTAAAAGAGAGAAAAAAAACAAATACAAGTGTCAATATAGATGAGTAAAGTATTAGTAGAAAACATAAGTCAGAAGGGATTGGAAGGAACTACATAGGATCAACCATTGCAATAATCAATGGTGTATGAATAGTAACCTGCGAGAAGGAGTTGTAGAGAGATGAACAATAACATTATAGTCATTACAAAGAGATTTTTCCTAAGTATTTGAATATTTTTTAGTTTAGCGACAAGTTATAATACATTCTAACAAAAAGGATAAGTTATTTTAGTTAAGCCATGTTTACAGTTTTTCTATTATTTTAGTATAAGATTGCAAGCAAATGGATTTATTATTTTGTAATAATGTAGGATTATATAAATAATAGAATAATCATTATCTAAGTAGCAATAAAGATTGATGTTGAATAAGACTAAAATTAAGTTAAATAAAATAAATCAAAATATTATTAGTCACAATTAAGTAAATAATCATTTAATAAAAATAAATATGATATAAAATCTATAATCAAATTCCCTTAGCATCATCTTGCCCTCTTAATTTAGTTATTTAAAAATTTTATGTTTAGGTTGAATAATTCTCTTAATTTAATGAAATATCACCTTTCAATGTATAACCACCTATCCCGTGATTGATAATTTAATATAACTATCGAATTAATAGATAAGAACGTACTAAGTTTTGTGAAAGTTGATATATTACCAAAAAAGTCATATAGTTCTACTTTTAATACCCCCATTCAATCATCAATATTTATGCTTATTTCGAGCTGTAGATAAGTTCTTTCAACACCATCCACCAATAAATTAATATCAAGTTTAAGTTTTAGCTTATACCTAACCATCATTAATAATGAAACAAATATCTCACAAGTATAGAACATTTTATTAGAAAATCATAATCAATCGACACAAGAATAAACTAGGGTTCCATCTAATCGAAATATCAAGTAACTTTACCACTAATAATTTTTGAAATAAAACAAACAAACAAAAGAATATAAGAATTCATTATAAAAGTTTCTTTTGATGATTATCTCAATCTTTTGATTAATTTGCTTTTTATGGAATTATCTATATCTCTAATCTTAATCAACTAGAATATAAGATGTGTTATAGTCTTTTCTCACTTTAATGAATACTAACCTAAATTATAAGTTGAATAAGAGTAAAACTAAACTAAACTAAACTTGGTCTCCTTTCTTAGGAATTTTATAAGTATATATATAAGCTTTCGATCGTGAGCATGGTCTATGATATAATTGTGTACCACATTAAATCTCCAATTTTACTTTAAAAAGAGGACTATAGGTATAGACACGCCTATTTTCTAGGTCATATATCAGCATTTCTTCACATAAATATCTTGATGATAACATAAAATACTATTTGAGCCTATTAATGTAGTAAAATGAAGATAAGGTAAGGGTGGACTTCAAAAGTGGAGTGATATTTCAAGAAAAGCTTCTAGAAGAAGAAGAAGCTCCATCTAAGAAGGGAAAGTACTAGAAACTAATGAAGATGAAATGGAAAATTTTAACTTGGTTGGAGAGAAAAAAATATGGGAAAGAACATAAGGTGGAATATAAAGACCAAATCGCTAGCTCTAGAAGGAAATCTGCAAGGAGCGAAAGGAAAAAAAATGAAAGGTGACTCTCCTTTAAATGACTCTACTAGTTTGGAACGTTAGGGGGCTTAATGATCCCCTTAGAAAAGCTAGGATTAGAGGTTTCATTTTAGAAAAGAATGTCTGGTTAGCAAGATTACTAGAGACCAAAATAAAAGCATCTCAAATGCAATTGTTTACTAAGTTTTTAGGGGCTAAATTATAGGCTATATCTAACCATACTTCTCACTATAATGGCAAAATCCTATGTTTTAACAATTTGAATAAACTACCAATGCTAGTTGCTAGTGAGAGTGATCAATGTGTAAATTTAAAATGCATTATGATTGAAAAGAAAGTAGTTTTTCATGTCACTCTGGTGTATGCTTCAAAATTTCAATTTTAGAGGGAAAATTCATAGAAAAAGTTGCAGTCCACTTAATCAATAATGTCCACTCCATGGATTTCAATTGGAGACTTCAATTGTATTCTCAATGCTCAAGAAGCAGATAGGGAAGGTACCATATGGCATCTGGTAGAGAGCTAAACAACCTCTTCCAACAAATGCTAATAATTGATCTTTGATAGTTGTCGAACAATCAACAAGGTCCAATGTTAATTAGAAGGAAGATAGACCAAATAGTGGTGAGCTAAGCTTGGCTAGATGAATTTTTAGCATCCTCGGCACATTTTAGTGAAAACTTATTATCTGATCACCCCTTTATACATACACTACACCTTACCTGTACATATATGCATGGAATACATCAAAAGAACACTATTTAAAATACATCCCTTAAAATCACCCAGGCATAATGGATTTACAACTTGGTTCTTCCAGAATACTTGGTAGATAATAAGTAACTTATTCATTGAAGCAGTACTAGAATGCTTGATTAATATCTAGATGTTGAAAGAGTTAAACCAAACTTACATTTGTCTTATTCCCAATAAATTGAACCCCTCTTCTCTGACGGAATTAAGGCCAATTTCTTGCTGTAATGTAGTATACAAAGTCATAGCCTAACTACCAATAAAAATAATAAAGAAGCTCTAAAAGAGATAATAAATCTTACAAAGGGAGACTTTTTAGCTAGAAGATCATTAGGGGATAATGTTTTCCTAATACAAGAGATATTGAAAGAATATAACTCTAGTAAGAGGATCAAAAGTTGTCTATGGAAAATTGAATTCTACAAGACCTTTGATACAGTAAAGTAGACCTTCATCCCAACATGTTTGGTAGCACTTTACTTTTTAACTCAATTCATAACTAGTGTTATGATGTGCATAAAATCTCCCTCACTTAGTATCCTTGTTAATGGTTTCTTTACTACACCTTTTAAATGTGATAGGGGAATTAGATAAGGGTATCCCCTATGCCCTTATCTATTTACCCTAATAATGGAAGGGTTATCCAAGATTCTCATAAAACTTATAAGCTATAATGGACGATTCTAACTATAGCATAATTGTAATGAACTCAAGATCACTCATCTAATGTTTGTAGATGATCTCATCTTATTTAACAAACTGCATACTGCTGGAAATTCTAAATATCTTCTCCAAATGGTTAGGGCTAAAAATCAACATTATGAAAAGATGTTTGTTTTGTTCAAGTGATTTCAGGAATTCTAATGAGATTAGTAGAATCTCAGGGCTCCATCTTCAATCCGTACCCTTCAATTACCTTGTTGTGCCCATCTCTTTTGCTAAGTCAACATATTCATATTGCATTCCCCTAATTGAGAAGCATAAGGCCAAAATTAATGCTTAGAAAAATAGGTTTCTTTCATTTTTTGCTAGAACCACATTGATCATTTCAGTATTAATCGCCATTCATGTTCAGTAGACAGCTCACCTTATCTTTCTAAGGAGAGTAATCAAGGAACTTGATCATATATTCAAAGCTTTTTTTTATGGTCAGGGAAAGCAAAAAATACAAGAGGGGCTAAAGTCAGATGGAGTGACGTAGCCATTCCAAAAAATCAAGGGGGATTAGGAATTGTTCATATCCCCTTAATGCAAAATGTCTTCATATGTAAAAGGATATAGATGCCATTTTAAAATATGAATGCTTTATCACAACATATACCTTAGAAACCAAAACTTAGGGCAGTTACCTATCACCATAGACATTTTTTGAATTTTCATTCACTTGTTAAAGCTGAAGCATAAAGTTTATCCGATGTTAAAACACAAATGATAGAATAGGAGCAATATATGGATTTGGTTTGACAATTAGACTAATTTTAGTCCATTGGTATAAAGAAGAGAAATTTCTCAATTGATTAATAGAAATCCCCTCAATGCTAGAGCTTCTTCATTAATTCAGAATGGTATATGGTGTGGTTACTTCAAAGGGATTAATTTCATTCTCCAATTCTTTCCTCAAATTACACAATGATAGAGAATGAATAGTGTCAATTGGACTGTTAATTCTAAAGGGGTTTTCATTAATAGTTTATAAAATAAATTATTTTAGGACAACATAAAGAGAGTTCCCTAGTTTGAGCTGTTATAGAAGAAATCATTTAATCTCAAAGGGTCTATAATCATCTAGTTGGTTGTAAAAAATTGGATTAAAACTAAAAGCAAATAGTTTGGTAAATTTGATCTGATTTGTGAACTATGTAAGGAAGTAGAAGAGGATAGAGAGCACTCATTTCCAATGCAGATATTCTAGAACTATTTGGAACATAATCATGCACAACTTGGTAGATTATTGTACAACTTATAACTGGTATGAGTTTCTCGAATGGATCACTAGAAAAAGAGAAAGCCAAAAGCACATTAGAGTGATCTACAAGATAGCATTCACTATGGCTATTTACTCCCTATAGAAGGAAAGGAACATAACAATATATAGAGGAAAAACTACGAGCAAGAAACAATTAGCAGATAATACTATCAATTGAATTAGCTTCTTGCTAATTATCAAAAATTTCTCACAACTCTCTATCTATGGAAGCAAAGAACATATGCCTTTAATAAACATAAATAGTTACTTATTTTGTCAGTTTCCCTCTTAAAATGTTGTGTCGATATATAGTTTTGAGCTGATCCTTGAAAAGTTGTAATGATGGATATAACTTTACTATGGTTAATTATAATTAATTCATTTTCCAAAAAAATAGTGTTATAAGGATATTGAATATCTAATTTAGTTATCAATATTTGAATTAACCATAAGTACATGACGTAGCTATAGCTAGCATAGGCAAGTACGGTTCGATCTCATAAAGACAATGATTACTAGTAATTACTTTTCTTCTATTATCTAGCCTGCGAATTGAATTTTAGTTTTCAATTAAAAATAATACTTAAACAAATAAAATTAAATAGGAAAAAATGAACATAGAAATAAAGGAAATCATTTAGAAAAATTATTAATGAATCCCCTTAAAAATCATTATTTAATTAACCTTTTACCGTGCAATTTTTTAATGATTATTGGATTTTGAAAATTCCTATCTCATGTTAATAATTCTCTCGAGACTACTAACAACTAATCCATAGGTTTATTAACCGAAATTATTTAGGTTAAAGTTTCTAGGATTGCTTTATAGATTTGTGAATTCCACTATTAGGTTTGACCCTAATCTAGAGGATTTATGTCGACCTATCTCTAGATTTGCAATCAACTCCTTTCAATTATGGTAGATCTATTCATAAAAAGGATTTCTCAATCTCTATGTTATGAAATCAGATTATGTACTAATATTTTAGATCTATTAGAATATACATAAAACACATAATTAAATCACAATAAATCAATCAAAACAATTGCATTAAATAAATGAATAAAAACATATTGTTATCCCAACTAGTTTCATCACACCTAGACATTAAAAACGTGTTTAGTTATACATAATACAAAATGAAATCAAAGATAAACATGAAGAAAAACGAATAGAAAATAAAGATTTTATAATTCTAAATCTTCCTTCTTTTTCTATTTAATGTTATTGCGAGTTTGAGGTTTGATGTTGTAGTCCAATGGATATCTTGATGAATTCTACGTATTCTCCACATTCTTGGATCAATATTATCCCTTCTATAAGCTCTTCACGTATGGAATAGACTCCAAAAGTCTGCTCTCTCTTGGTTATAATTGCTCAAGTCCTTTTATAGTAAATTTTAGGGTTTCTAGGACATACACGACAGATACATGGGCTTGTGAGAGACTTTGTATATTTAAAAACTGTAAAATTTGCAATTTTACATAAGCTTTAAGACTTACACTGGTCTATACACGTCCTTGTATCTCTAATTTTCTCAAAAACTTCTTTTTATTTTGATTCGAATTATTATCCTTTTAGTCTATGAAGGCAATTATAACATCTCAATGCACTTGGAGTAAATTAAGTACTAACTGTACAACAAAATTACAAATAATAAAGCAAAATACATCAAATATGGGTGTATAAATGTAGTAAAATATGTATCTATTTAAGCTTGTGCTTGTCCTCAAGCAAATCATAATCAAAATTACAATTCTTACAACATCTACCCTTCATTAATCTTAACTTGTCCATTTATAACATAAATCATCATATCATATTAATTAAATTAACATATAAATAGATTCAAGTTATCCTAAAACTAACTTCCAAAGTTAATATTAATAATAATACATCAATGACCTCATTGAAATCAAAATCATAAACGTTTACCCCTTACAAAGATTCAATGCACTCATGTGTTTAGGGTGAAAAGTATCAGAACTCTTAAATCAATGTATATTAGAATTCTTTCCATAAAATTGCAATATTATCACATCTCCACCCTTTATCTATAAAATAGAAACAAAAATCAAAAGATCTGTATAAGGGTTGTAATGGGGTTTAAGTATAGTATGATTGGGATGATAAAAGGGTTGATTGGAAGGAAATTTACTAAAGAGAACATTACATGAAACTTATTCACAATACACACAGGTCCTTTCATTATAAATCTATTAGCATTGTATATTTATTCTTTTCATTTTTTATGCTTTTTATTAATAAAAACAATTTATAGCATTCATTATGTACCACTATGAAAGAAATATTGAACCTATCAAATTTTCAGGTTCCAAGCATTCAAGTAATGTAAATAACCTTTAGGGTTCAAAATCATAAAAAGACTTCAAAGAGAAATAAAATAAAGGTTAATAATTAGAGTTTAATCATTAAAAAAGGATAAGACTCAAAATTCATTATTTCTAAAGGATAAAATAAGGTAAGGTAATTATCAAGGAATTGAGCCAAAATAAGTGTTGAATTTAAGTTCCTTTATCATCTTAGTGCTTCTAATTTAACAAAATATGATCTTAATATGTATACTAAAAAGTAAGATCCATAATCATTCAACTGTGCATGACAACACAAGAAAAAAATAAAAAAAAGCTTAAATTTTTTTGAAAATTTGCTCTTAAAATCAAAAACTCATGAAAAAGATGGTTTTATGTGTGTTAATAGTATGCAATTTCATTTAACTTGATTATTTCAATAATTATTAAAAATATGTCTTATAAAAGCAATTTTATTTTAACTATCATCCTTTTGCATACGAATTCAAATCAATATTCAATAATGAAATAAAGTATTCAGATAATAAACTGTAATAACTAAGATTATAATAAACTTAAGAAAATCAATAAAATCATTAACCCCTTCCCCATACTTAAAGTTGTACATTGACCTAAATGTACACAATATAAGCATATATAATAAGTGATAACAAGGAGTTGGTACTTCCCTTAATAATATGATGTTTTGATTTTGGAACTATCTATCCAATATTAGACTAACATTCTAGCAAAATAGAAAGAAAAGGGGATAAAAATAATAGAAAAGAAAAGAAAAATAAATACAAAATATGAAATATGATAATAAAAATAACATAAAATTTAAAATAAAACTATCCTAATTCACAGGTCCCCTCCCATAAAGTGCTTGTTTAACGTCATTAGCTCAACATACCCTGCACTTTTGCCCTCATCCTAGGTCTATGGCTAGTGGCTTGTTTCCACCCGTTTCTCCACATGGGGTTTTTATAGGTTATAAGTAAATCGCCTATTGCAAAATAATAATAAGGTTATAATTGATTAGATTAATAACACCAATGGACTCTATTAATGCCCTTTTTAATGACAAATTGATAAAAACATGGGGAATAACAAGACCCCTTGCATCGTCTTTCGACACAAACAATTTGTCTTCCAGAAAGTGGGAAACTTCCATACTTAAGGTGACTACCAATGACTCATCATTAATTTCTGTATTTGGTTTCTCCACTAGTTCTTCCTTAACCACCTCTATCCACTCTTCTTCTTCTTCTTCTTCTTCTTTTTCCTATATAAAGGTTTATGGCTCATCCTCTTCAATTTTCTCCTACCATTTTTCTAATTCTTCATCTTGGACAGAAGGTTCTTCTTCTTCTTCTTCTTTTTCCTCTTTTAGAAGCTCATTTTCACTGCTAAGGGCGATTTTCATTCTATGTTCTTTACGATCTATTTTAGTAAGATTAGGATTAGGAAAACTCCCCTACAACTTTTCAAATAATATCATCGCTAATTGGTCGATATGATTCACCATATTTTGTATACAATCCTTTATTTCTTGATGCTTTATCATTTATTCATCAATAAATTTGGCCACCATAACTTTCGAAGCAGTATTTACCTCCTTAAATTTTTTAGATGTATCATATTCAGGTGAAAAGAAACTCTTCCTGAATGCATATAAACTAGCTACACTCTTGGAAAGGTAGCCTTTTAGGTTATTTATAATATTTTCATATTGTTGCTCTTGTTATGCATAGTTAGTTGGAGCATAGTGATTCCATCCACATGCGTAAGGTTTTCTCCACTTTGAACTCTACGTATTCTTGTATGATATACCTTGAGGTCAGTTGTACATGCTCGATTGCCCCCACATATAATTTGGTGCTTAACATTAATGATTGTTTACTCCCACAAATGTTGTAACACAGTATGATCATTGATTGAGCTTTTAAAAACATTTGAGGAAACAAGTCTTTCTAATATGGTGACGTTACATGTTGCAATGACATATCATAGCTCCCATAAGAGTATTGTCTACTCCATCTATCCATTGTGAGTTGTGAGAGAAGTTCAAAAGATAATTAAATAAATAAGCCACAACTACAATAAAATACAAGAAAAATAAAATAAATTTAAAAACATAATAATTAAAATAAATAAAATAAAATAAAAATGACTAGAGTACTAAAATCTAGGTATTCCTAATATATTGTCCCCCCAATAACAGCTCCAAAAACATTATTGATAATTTTTATGTTATTAATATTGAATTAACTGCAAGTGCACGACTTAGCATAGGCAAGTACAAGTCGATCCTATGAAGACACTGATTACTAGTAAGTACCTTTCTTCTATTATCTTGCCTAGGATTTTGTTTTTAGTTTTTAATTAAAAATGATATGTAAACAAATAAAATAAAATAAAATAGAAAATAATAATGAACACAGAAATAAAGGAAATCGTTTAGAAAACTCAATATAAAAGATTAGTGTCTAGATAATGAATCCCCCTAAAAACTCATTAATTATTTAATCTTTTATCATGCAATTGCTTTACTGACTATTGGACACTGGAAATTTCTATCTTATGTTAATAACTCTCTCGATACTATTAATAACTAATCCATATGTTTATTAACCAAAATTATTTAGGTTAAAGTTTCTAGGATTTCTTAATCACGTTGTAGATCCCGCTATCAGGTTTGACCCTAACTAAGAGGATTTATATCGACCTATCTCTAGGTTTGTAATCAAATCCTGTAAATAAAGGTAAATCTATTCATATACATGATTTCTCAATCTCTATGATATGAAATTAAATTATTTATTGACATTACAAATCTATTAGAACATACATAAAACACATAATTGAATCACAATAGATTAATCAAAACAATTGTGTTAAATAAAAGAAGCAAAATATACTGTTATGCCAACTGGGGTTCATCACACCTAGACACTAAAAAGGAATTTAGCTATACATAGTAGAAAACAAAATCAAAGATAAATTAGAGGAAAAATAAATAGAAAATAAAGAGTTCATAATTCTAAATCTCCTTTCTTTTTCTATTGAATATTCTTACAAGTTTGAGGTTTGATGTTGTCATATGTTGGATCTTTTGATAAATTTAATGCATTTTCTGCGTTTCTAGATCAATATCATGCTTTTTGTACACTATTCACATTTGGAATCATCTCCAAAATTTTGCTCCCTCCTATTTGCCTCCGCTTACATCTTTTTATAGTAAAATTTAACATTTCTAGGACATACATGGTTTGATACAAAGGCATGTGAGAGACCGTGTATATTAAAAAACTCAAACATTTGCAATTTTACATGGGCTCTTAGACTTACACATATCTAAACCTAGTTGTGTGTCTCTAATTTTGCTTCAAATCTTCGTTTTTTGCCACCTTTTCATCTAAATTCTTCTCCTTTTGGTCTATGAGGGCAATTATAATGTATAAATGCCTTGGAGGGAATTAAGTACCAAATATACAACAAAACTACACAATATCAAGAAAAATACATGAAATATGGGTTTATAAATGTAGTCAAATATGCATCTAACTTGAAAATAATCTCCCAAATGGTAGCATAACACCAAACGTCAAGATATATAAGTTTAGTTATTCAATGGAGATAGTTGTTCTTCCTTTTATAGATGTGTTGAAAGGTTAATTATTCTTAGAGATGTTTAACAAAAGGCAAAACCTTAATTCTAAAGCATTAGTTTGGGCCGTTGCTAATAACACTACAACTTCTAAAAAAGTATGCATCAACCCAAAATCATTAGCTTATTATTTATAGTGATGGAGAAGGATTAGGATGAACTACCAGGTTTTGATCACAATCGAAGGAGATGACAATTTTGACAGAGATAAAGAAGAATGATGGGGAGACTACTTAGAGACAAGGATGCTGACAGTAGGCTAGAGTTTTAAGGATTTAACAGGCATGTTAGATGAGGAAGAAAAGATTGAACATAGGGATAACTTTTTTAATTTTATTTCTTTTATGATTCTATCTTCAAATTTTATTAGTAGATATTGTTATTTATTATACCAATTGGTATTGTTCAAAATTTCCAATACCATTTAGTATCATAATATAGTACAATGTTTAAGATTTTGGTACTATTTTTTGACTTGTATAATATATATCAACTAGTACAGTATGAGATCCACATGTTTAGTAAATTGCATATGTCAAATCATAATTTTTGGTAACTAGAATATTTTAAAATAAAAAAACCAAATATAGGAAGGTTGTTAGGAATTCAATGTCATACAACAAAAAGAAACTCTTAGGGTAGGCTTATACATGGTTAGATCTAGTTCAAAAATTTAAATCTCAAGAATCATTTCAAATATAAAAAATTTTAAAAATTAAATCTCTAGATTTGTATTGAAATTTTGATATAGTATGATTCAAGATTCAATCCTTTGAAGACAAAAAATAACATGATTGGACTAATAAATCATGTAATCTACTCAAATTTAAATTATTCAAACCTAAATGAATGAATCATAAGTTTTTATATTGAATGCATTTCCTACATTATATGTGCAAATATCTTAAAAATTATATGAATTCATTCATGTTATTGAATATTTGACAAAATATTGTCCGAGAACTAGACATATTACTCTTTACTACAACTAAATGATTTATTATAAATATATTTATATGACAGTTAATAGGATCTAAATATATATTTAACTAGAAAACTATAAGTAATAAAATATCGAATGATAGAATGAGATTTAACTTTCACCCACATAAACTTAAGCTAATATTCAACATAAAATTCTCTCAATATTATATCCAAATTGATATTGATATTGATATTGAACTTATATCAATGAAAAAAGACATATAAGACCAAACATATTAATGGAAAATTAAAAAGCAATAAAAGAAAACGAAAAATTAGACCTTAATGTTTTCACCATAATTCAATTTAAGCCCAAACATTTTAAACCAAACATATTAACGGAAAATAAAAAATCGTTAAGAGAAAAGTACAAATAAGACCTTAATGTTTTCACCATAATTTAGTTTAAACATAAACATTTTAACATATTTAAAAAGAATCCTAACATTACAAGAATTTTCAATCCCACCTTAACATCTTTATAAGTCGTCCATCACAAAAAGCATATTTGACACTTTTGTAGGCCCCTTGTTAGATGTGCATCATATGTGACTAATAGGGCTAAAAAAAGGCATATATGTGGCAAAATGGGTGCCAAGGGAAAACTAAATGCATCTATATAAGGGGGAGAAAGATCTGGACTCTCCATAGCATTCACAAATGACAAGTAGAGAAGGTGAACAGAGAGAGAGAAAGAGAGGAGAGAGGAGAGAAAGACAAAACTTTATTGCCTTTATTATTATTATTATTATTTTAGGTCTCACTTGTCACATAGGATACACTTTTGGCTAGGGGCTCACAAAAAAAGTTAGATATGCTATTTGTAATAGAGGACTAATGGAGAAGTTAAGTTGGAGTCAAATTAAATGTATATGAAAAGCTAGGAATCTTTTTGAAGGTCTTAAAATATTTAGATTTAAATTCAATTATGGTGAATATGTTAAGGGTCTCATTTGATCCATTTTCTAAAAAGATTTGTTAACATAATTTTCTTTATTAAAAAATATTTCTATTTTATTTTTCTCATTAGTTTCAATTTTAAAATTTATTAATGAATAATATTTTCTTTATAAAATAATTTTTATTTTGACAGCTTAATTTTCCTATTTCATTATGATTAAGGTTCCAATAATTTATACACACATACACACACATATACACAAATATATGTACATATATATACTTAACCATGTAATAAAAGTAAGTAAATATTCTTTACAAACTTTGGGTTTCCATTTAAAAATGTTATACTTTCTTATAAAAGTAATTATATAATTTATGAGTGATTCATAAAACTACCATTCATTATTTGCTTTCAAAGAAATCCAAAATTTTTATAAATGTTAATTGCATCATGTTTTAGGGCTTATTTTGATATGTATTTAATTGTTAATTCAATTATTTAGTATGTGTTTAGGTTAAAATTGTGTTAGTTTGTTAATTATTTATGTTTTAAGTGTTTTATGGGTTAGTACAAGTCTTTGAACTTAATTATTAAGTTTTTGTGGTACCTTAATGTATTTGTTAGTATTTCAGGGTCAACATCAAAGAATGAAGAAATTTTGGAGACACTCGGGCAGAAACAACAGCTTATGATCATGGCACAACAAGCCACGATCGTGATAAAAGCACCAGAGTTGACCTATGATCATGCCCATATGCCACAATTGTGACAGAATCCTAGGAAATGGCCCACGATCATAGCTTGCTTGTCACAATTGTGATAGAAGGCTCAGATGTGTCCCACAATCGTGGCCTGCATCAGGCAAATGCACAGACACTCAAAAGCCTCAAGTTTCGAGGATTTTTTTGATCTTTTGGACCCCCAAACAAACCTAGGACTGCTCCAAACTTAAAAGGTATTTTAAAAATAAGACAAAGAGACGGGAGGAGCTTTTGCATCAGCCACTTTTAGAGAAATCTTAGAGAGAATTATTGAGAGAAAGAGAAGCAGGAAGAAAGAAGAGGAGAAGAATTTGATTCGATGTACTTTCCATATTAGGAGTTTCCCGATGTCGTTACCTCTAGTCGTTCATTCAATTTTGTATTTCCTGCTATTTTCGGTTTTATTATTGTATAGAATTGGAATAACAGTTGATGATAGGATTTTTGGATGTTGATGATGTTCTAAACTCACCTTTGGGGGTTTATCTTTGATTTAATGAAATCTGATTCCTTATGTGTTATTTGGATTTATTGTGATTTAATTCTGGACATGCATAATTCGATAATAAACTGAGAGGGTGAATTGAGTAAAAAATAATTAAATTAGGCTAACGAGAATTAGGTGATTTAATATAACAAGAATTAAATCAAATCAGTATATTGTGCGAAGAGAGATCTTGCATAGATTTTTGATAGTTTATTAGACAACTTCAGATCTAATTAGGGTTTTGGATAGGTTGTTAATTGAGAAATTGTAACTTTCATAATCTGATTAGGGTTTTTTAATTAGGGTTAATAGTTATATCTCGAGAGAGAGTAATCAACCCTAGGATCGTCTAGAACCAATAATCCAGTAATTTATAATCGATTAGATTAGCGTTATAGATAGGAAATACTCTCAATTGGTAATTCCTTAGGTTGATTCTTGGGTGTGTGTTGAAACTGCTAAATTGTGAATATTTTCATGATTGATTCTTGAATTGATTTGATTGATTGAATTAAATTCTTGTTTTTATTTCGTTACATTTTGAATTTCTGCAATTTATTTTGTCCTTAGATTTTAGGATTAGATTATCTCTCCTCATGGGATCGACACCTTTGGTATTAGGCTAATGACTGGTGTGCTTGTGGATTATCGAGGTTAATCAATTAAAACTTATACACATCAAAAAAACCCGATCAAGTTTTTAGCAACATTGTCGTGGAGGCGGTTAGTGTAGTTCTATAATTTAAGGTGTTTAGTTAGCTTTTATTTTTTGTTTTCATTCTTTCTTTCTATTTTTGAAATCGTGCTCTTGCATGAACATAAGAGTCATGAGAAGTCTGAGTCCTGTAGCTGAAACCTTATATTTAGACATCACTAAACTAGAACAATTCATTAGGAAAGCTCGGCGTGAAGAAGAAGAGGAAATCGCGGAAGCAACAATGGCCGAGGAATTTGAACAAGATTTGGACCATAGAGCAAACTAAAGACGTCAATAATAGACCTTTATGGACTTCATGAGACCATGGTTCAATGTGGCTAACCAAGGAGTAGGTAGGCATATTTCAATAGAATGTGCAATTCTGTGGACTAACAAATGAAGATTCTAATGCACATATAGTGAACTTTCTTGAAATCTGTGATACCTTTCGGTACCATTAGATGTTATTGGAAGATGCAATTAGAATTAGGCTCTTTCATTTTACCCTTAGAGATAAAGCAAAGGCTTGGTATCATTCCCTCAACCAAGCTAATGTCATAACTTAGGATTAACTAGTTCTGGCCTTTTTAGATAAGTATTTTCCCCTTACTAGGACTATAAAGATTATCAAAGAGATTACTAACTTCTAGCAAAGTGATGGGGAATCGATCTATGAAGAGTGGGAAGGATACAAGGATTTACAACAAAAATTTCCTCACTATAACCTGCCGAAGGAATTCTTATTTCAAACATTCTATAACGGATTAACCCCATATACGAGAGGCACGATTGATGCAGCTTTAGGAGAACTATAAATGGTAGATGAAGTGAAAGAGTTGATAGAGGAGATAGCGAGTAATAGCTGCCTATAGGTGAACGAGTGGAGTAGACAAAACACTACCTTCCGTGAATAAAAAGGAATTGCATCTGTTAATCAAATGAAAAAGATTCAAGCTAAAATTGACAGCCTAACTCGACAGCTCAACTATATGAAGACTTTGTTCTTAACTCCGGTGAAAGTCGTGCAACTTAAGTATGAACTCTGTGGACAAATAGACCATGATAATGTGGACTATTTCTTGATAAAGGAAAGCGATCCAGAGCAAGTGAATTATATAGGAGCTCAATATGAACTAGGAGGGGGGAAAATCCCTACTCCAACATATATAACCTCATGTGGAAGAATCACCCTAACTTCTCATGGACGAACAATGATGGAGGACAGATAAGACCTTAAGGACAGCCATGATTCCAATAAGACAAACCAGTCTCAATGGAATACAAATTGAATAGGATTTTAGATAAGCTTGGAACTCTAGACGATGCACAAAAGAAGCTGGAAGGAAAATTTGAACAAGTAATAGAGAACCATGACTCTTCAATCCACAATTTAAAGGTTCAAGTAAACCAATTGTCAAACACTTTCTCTACGCAAAATGTGGGAAGCCTTCCTAGAATTTCAAGAACAAAATCAAGGGAGCAACTAAAGGCTATTACACTTTGAAGTGGGAAGGAATTTGAACCAATCGCAAAGACAATAGAGGAGCCCGTCCATCCTGTTGAGAAAAATCAAGAAAAGGAGAAAGAAGTGAATATGAGCAAATACCCTCCTTATGTTGCCCCTCCACCATATCAACCTAAGATCCCTTTTCCTCAACGATTACAAAAGAAGAAGCTAGATGTGCAATTTGTAAAATTCATTAAGAAATTAAAGAAGCTACAGATAAATCTCTCGTTTATAGAAGCTCTAGAACATATGCCTAAATATGCAAAAATTTTAAAGGACATTGTCAAAGAAGTGTACTTGGGAAGATAATCAGACGGTAGCTCTAACTGGCACCTGCAATTCCATAGTCACCAGCTAGATGCCATTTAAATTGAAGGATCCAAGGAGTTTCACAATACCCTGTGTGGTTGGTGAATTTGAATTTACAAAGTGTTTGTACAATTTAGGAGCGAGTATTAATCTTATGCCTTTATCAATATTCAAGAAGTTGGGACTGGGTGAGGTCAAGTCAACATCGATGTTAATTCATTTGGTTGATCAATCCATTAAAAGACCATTTAGAATAGTGGAAGACATTCTAATATAAGTGGACAAGTTCATTATTCATGTAGATTTTGTAGTTCTTGATTTTGAAGAAGATAAGAATTGTCCACTGATCCTAGGTCGACCATTTATGAATGTAGGGAAAGTAATAATTGTCGTTCATGAAGGGAAATTAACACTTAGAATAGGCAAGGATTATATCAAATTCAATATGAATAAGGCTTTAAAGAATCCAACCATGAGCAGTGCATGTATGAAGGTTGAAGTTATGGATCAAAATTTACAAAAACAAGTTGAAAGTTGCATCGCAGAAATATAGTTAGTGGAAGTAGAGACAGACAATGGATATCATAAACTTGAATATAAAGGAGACGATGAGATGGAGGAGTTAGATGTTCAAATGCATCAAGATAAATAGGTTCGACCCAAAGCGCCCATACCACCATCTATAGAAAAACCACCCACATTAGAGCTTAAACCTTTACCTGCACATCTGAGATATACCTTTATAGGTGAAGGTCAAGTGTTATTGATAATCAGATCCAATCAATTGAATGAGAAACAAGAAAGTAAGGTGGTAGAAATTGTTAGAAATCGAATGAAAGCCATCGGATGGTAGATTGTTGATATTCGAGGTATAAGCCTAAATGTTTGCATGCACTAAATAAACCTAGAGGAAGGATGTAGAATAGTGAGGGAGTGTTAATGAATGTTAAACCCCAACGTAAAGGAAGTGGTCAAAAAGGAGATAATTAAACTCTTAGATGTAGGGATAATTTATCCCATCTCCAATGGTGAATGGGACAGTCTAATATAATGTGTACCTAAGAAGGGTGGAATGATGGTAATAGAAAGTGATAGTGGAGAAGTAATTTCAACAAGAACAATCACAAGATGTAGTGTATACATAGATTATCGCAAACTTAACTCAGTGACTAAGAAAGATCATTTTCATCTCCCGTTCATAAACTAGATGATAGAAAGGGCAGCTAGACATCCATTTTATTGCTTCCTAGATGGATACTTGGGATATAATCAGATCTTGATCTACCCTGATGATTAAGAAAAGACTACATTCACTTACCCTTTTAGTACGTTTGCTTACATATAGATGTCTTTCGGACTATGCAATGCCCCAGCTACATTTAAAAGATGTATGATGTCTATCTTCATCGATATGATAAAAGATATAACGGAGGTATTCGTGGATGATTTTTTTTAGTTTTTGGAGATTCTTTCGAAATGTGTTTAACTAATTTAGATAGAGTTCTTCAAAGATGTGAAGAGTCACATTGGTGCTAAATTGAGAGAAATGTCATTTTATGGTGCAAGAGGGGACATTACTGTGGAATAAAATCTCACACCAAGGATTTGAGGTCGACAGAGTAAAAACATAAGTGATAGAGAAACTTCCACTGCCAAGCAATGTCAAAGGTGTGCGAGGATTCTTAGATTATGCAAGATTTTATCGTTTATTTGTCAAAGAATTTTTGTAAATCATAAGACCTTTGACAAACCTTTTAATCAAGGATGTGCCCTTCCTGTTTGATGACAAGTGTATGTCTGCGTTCAACAAACTAAAGGAGGCATTAATATTAGCACCTTGTATCACCACTGGATTGGACACTTCTATTTGAAGTTATGTGTGATGCAAGTGACCAAGCCATAGGTTGTGTATTTGGCTAAAGGAAAGATAAAAGATTGCATGTGTACACGTGGCCCACAATCGTGGCCTGTATCAAGTAAATGCACAGACACTCAAAAGCATCAAGTTTTAAGGGAATTTTTCAATCTTTTGGACCCCGAAAAAAACCTAGGACTGCTCAAAACACAAAAAGTATTTAAAAAATAAGGCAAAGAGGCAAGAGGAGCTTTTGCGTTAGCCACTTTTAGAGAAACCTTAGAGAAAATTATTGAGAGAAAGAGAAGAAGGAAGAGAGAAGAGAAGGAGAATTCGGTTTGATGTACTTCCCAGATCAGGAGTTTCCTGACGTTGCTACCTCCAATCGTTCATTCAATTTTTTATTTCCTACTATTTTCAGTTTTATTATTGTATAGAATTGGAATAACAGTTGATGATAGGATTTTTAGATGTTGATGATGTTCTAAACTCACCTTCGGGAGTTTATCTTTGATTTAATGAAATCTAATTCCTTATGTATTATTTAGATTTATTGTGATTTAATTCTGGACATACATAATTTGATAATAAACTGAGAGGTTGAATCAAGTGAAAAATAATTAAATTAGGCTAATGAAAGTTAGGTGATTTAATAAAACAAGAACTAAATCAAATAGGTAAATTGTGTGAAGAGAGATCTAGCATAGGTTTTTTTATAGTATATTAAACAAGTTTAGATCTAATTAGGGTTTTGGACAGGTTGTTAATTGAGAAACTACAACTTGCATAATCTGATTAGAGTTTATAAATTAGAGTTAATGATTATAACTATAGAGAGTAATCAACTATAGGATCGTCTAGAACCAGTAATCCGTAATTCATAATCGATTAAGTTAGTGCTAAAGATAGGAAAATTTTCCTTTTTCTCAATTGGTAATTCCTTACGTTGATTCTTGAGTGTGTTGCAACTATTAAATTGTTAATATTTTCATGATTGATTCTTGAATTGATTTGATTGATTGAATTAAATTCTTCTTTTAGTTTCAATTTTAGCAACTTATTCAAACCTAAAACTTAAAATTTAATATTCTCTAAAAAAGACACGTTCTTCAAATTGAGAAAGGCCTTACAATTAAAAAATGTCCGAGGTTAAGACCATCTATCTTTAAAAAATTATATGATTATATATGCCCTTTTAAATCACTAAAATGAAAAAGAGAAATTTTTGTTGTTACGGTAAATAAATTTTTTAGTTTGTACAAATTTTAATAACTAATTGATATGTTTTGTGTTTGTCATACTTGCTTATTTATAACAGTAATAAAGTTATAATAATTTGAGAGTTTAAGATTTTTATTATTAGATAGATAGAGAATATAAAGAAATTAAACAATCTTGAATGCATAATAGAATATAATTTATTAAGAATCATTGCTTTTATATATTAATAATCATAATCTAAAATGCTAAAAATTGATGACCTTAATAAACCTAAGTTCAAATTCCAAACATTAGATTTTAAATATTAAAATTTATAAAATATTAAAATAAATTATATTATAAAATTAAAGTACATATACTATGATTTTTTGATCTAGTTTAATTTTGAATAATTTAATATAGTTTAATTCAATTTTGGGTTAAATTATTGAAAAATATCTAAAATTATATGAAATTAAAGGCAGAATTCAATTTACATTTGGTAAATAAATTAACGGTCTGACTTGATTATGCAATCTTTCATTTAATTCTTTTAGTTCAGTTTAAAATATGCAAAATTGGTATACATCACTAATTATGGTATTGCTTTCCTTTTTTCTACATATAATTGAACTCGTAGCAAGGACTGCATCCCCTTGAGCAATTTGATATTTTTCTTTATAAAGATGTTAAAGCTTTAGCCAAACCCATTGAAGTATAAAGTATCATATTTTTGGTTGGTAAATATATATAATTTTGTCATTTACACATTAATATTCAAACGTTCTAATCCATGAACAAAAACCATAAGCTAATGGAAGATCAATATGTTGGGAAATCAGGACAGGATCTGATCTTGACCACAACAAAATAATTACAAAACTTTTTTATTTTTGATTCTTCAAAAACCAAGATTACTTTAATTCTATAAAATGATTAACATATAAATCATAATAAAGCTGAATCTTAATTCGTACCTTATTCCGAAGCTTGATCATATTCTTGTAGTATCCCTTAAACCATTTCTGAAATTGATTAATCTCAACCACTGTAGTTGCACAAGTGTTCAGCTTCTAAGGATGTCTACTGAAAGAGAACTCTATAACTTTGACAAAGAGAGTTAAGCAAGAAGTGCTAGCTCCATTAGAACTTAAGCCTATTTATAATAAGTTTTGGACGTTTTAGTAATTTAACTGAAATTAAATTCTAATTAAAATTAAATTTTAATTAGAATTACAATAATGTAATTAAATACCAATTATGTCCAAATAAGATTCAAGATCTCATATTGATCCTTATACTAAATATCTCATATTTAATTATAAAGTTTCTCAAACTTTATAATTAAGTCTAACTTAATAAAATGTCTTTTCTCTCTTTAACTCATTCTATATATGAGACCCATTAGATTCCTAAATATGTCAACAATGATTATAAATTTTGATTATAATTCATAATTAGAAATAGATAAATAAAAACTCATTCTAGTTTATCTTTAATTCTCCAATTAAGCAATCTATAATCATATATCAAGATTGACATCTAGCAATGCATCATGACCCAACAATTTAGCAATGTCAAAGTATTTTGACTAACCTTTTCATGCATGATTTTTCTTATAATTCAATCATTTCATTATACAATGTTCTAACTGAACATAAAGCATGAAATTAATGTCTACTCTATTTTGAATCTAATCATATTAGTTCTCTGCCATTAGCTATTGATTCAATTAATGACATTCATGAGCTATTTACAAAACAGCATTCTACCCTGTCCAAGGGTTTCCCCAATCAATACCAATTGAGAGCAACGAAACATTCTCCTTAATTACTTGCTTAATTGGAGAATTAAAGATAAACTAGAATGAGTTTTTATTTATCTATTTCTAATCATATATCAAGATTGACATCTAGCAACGCATCATGACCCAACAATTTAGCAATGTCAAAGTATTTTGACTAACCTTTTCATGCATGATTTTTCTTATAATTCAATCATTTCATTATACAATGTTCTAACTGAACATAAAGCATGAAATTAATGTCTACTCTATTTTGAATCTAATCATATTAGTTCTCTGCCATTAGCTATTGATTCAATTAATGACATTCATGAGCTATTTACAAAATAGCATTCTACCTTGTCCAAGGGTTTCCCCAATCAATACCAATTGAGAGCAACGAAACATTCTCCTTAATTACTTTAGGGTGGTAAATCTTATTTTGACCACACAACTACCGCTATATAGTTTATGCTACAAAATATTTGAATAAAATTGGATCAACTACTTATTAAACATTATAATAATGTTGAATCTAAATTCAGTATCAAATACTGTTAAGCATGAACTAAAAATACATATGATCTCTATCATATCATGTATAGGTAATAAAGGTCATGCAATCATTTTCTTCTTATGACAACTATTATCATCCTATAGCAAAGTCTTTAACTGATGTCCATTTTTATGCTTTTAGTAGGCTAAATTAAGTGGAACATCTCTAACAAAGTGCTATATCTTTCAGCTCTACTCTATGCAACCTTTTACATCTTGCTATCATGGTTTTCACATACATTTTATATGTTGTCATCGAAGTTTATGAGACATTAGTCAACTCAAAATGTCAATACATTTTGTCATCTATATTATTTTTAAAAACCTTTAAAACTTTTTCACCGAATCCTCAATAAGGATTATAGCAAAATTGCATAATGGGCATATAATTTTCTATCTAACTTTAAGAAACTCAAACATAACCTATGTCTAAGAAATTGGGTTCACTAAATCAGTATCAACTATACTAAACAAGGTAAATTCTATTTAGAATAGAATATAAATGTAAGAAAAGCAAGTAATTAATTATATGCTATGATTACCAAATGAGGTTAGGACTTTAATTATGTATTTAGTTATTCCCACTATTTTATTAGAAACAATAATGCTCACTACTATTCAGAAAGATTACTCTAATCTTTCTAATTGTCTAGGATCTCATTTAAATATAGTTGATATTAAGTTTGCTTAATAAATGAACTAAACTTAAATTAGGTAGATAAAATCTTTATCAATCATATCTTACGTAACTCTTAGATCCGTTAGGTGAAAACTCTTATAAAAACATATCTTATATGTTATTCCTAACTCTGCCTCTAAATCCATATGATCATAAATTTGCTCATCAAAATCACACAAATTTAGTTAAGTAGAGGCAACTGTCATAAGACTAAACATGTTCAAGTTAAAGTAGCCTTAAGTTTGCTTAACAAGCCTAACAGTAAATAGATCTTTGATTTATTCTTATAACAATAGAAGGAAACAATACATTCTCAAACTGTATTTAATACTTTAATGATGGATTTAATTTTGTTCCTCTCATCAAACACAAAAATTGCATGAAAATATCACACATATAAAACATACAATTTAACATGCATTCAATATATATATGAAACATATAAATAAAGTATGTAACTTATGTACTCAAAATTAAATTACATGCATAAAATATAAAACTTCGTTTGTTTCAATTTATTAACTTCATAATCTAAAATAAATTTTCCAACAATTTGGAAAAATTAAATTATATTAAAATCATTAATTCCAAAATAACTAAATTCTTATTCCAAATAAAAATTTATTTTGATTTGGAAACAATTTTCAAATCTAATTGGAAATTATTTCCAATTATCTTAACTCCTTTTACAAAATTTAATCGAAAATAATTTTCAATAAGTTATTCTATTTAGTTATTATAATTTAGAAAAACTCTTTTTTCAAAATTATATAAGTAACACATTCTGATTTAATTGGAAAATTATTTCTAATCTAATTAGAAATTACTATTTCTAATCTCATTAGAAATTACTTTTCTTTAATCAAAAAACTATTTTCTAATATTAAAATAAAATTATTTTCAAAATTAAATAAAACACCTGTCATATTTAATTAAGAAAGTTTTTTATATTATTAATTTAGAGATTGATTTCTTAACTAATTAGAAAATATTTCCTTAATAAATTAGAAAAGTATGTTCAAAAAAATTAAGAAAGCTCATTTTTCTAAATCAAAAAATATTTTCTTAAAAATAAAAAACTATTATTTGTAAATAGAGAATCAATTT
>JANZLD010000235.1:36657443-36673475 GCA_026413575.1 Erythroxylum carthagenense | reverse complement strand
CCTGTTCCTCTATAATTAGAGGCCAGTAACATGCTCAGTCAATGAATGCAGTGCAATCCTATCAATCTGTCCCAATTGCCATAATACCCTTACTAACAGTAACGGGATGTTACACTATACATGAAAAATATCACATGCAAGGATTGGAGATAAAGGCATTTGATCTCTATGGGATAAATTACTTTGTTTTTGGCATTGTTCACATGTTTTGGAAAATATATAGGAATCTAGAAATATATTTTTCGAATAAAAATCACACTTAAGTATTGTCCTAGCAATTCTATTAGGCCCTAAATGACTACCATAAGCATATGAATGATAAAATTTTAAAATAAATTTACATATATGTTCAAACACATATCTCTTAATCACTTGGTCAAAACAATACTTTCACAATTAAGGATCACCCCAAATATAATATTTTGAATCACTTCCATCTTGCTCTACTCAAATCATTAGCTATTTTATGGTTCACTAGATAATTCGCAATATCAGTATACTATGGTAACTTATCTTGAAGAGTAATTAGTTGCTCATCTTAAAACAACTCTTGTAACGGTATTGAATCCTCTTCCGTCACAACTTGACTCAGGTGGTTCGTGACTAAATTCTCCACACCTTTCTTATCTTTGATCTCCAAATCAAACTCTTAGAGCAGGAGAATCTATCTAATGGGCCTTGACTTTGCTTCCTTCTTCGATAAAAGATACCTTGATTATGCATGATCAGGATATATAATCACTTCAGAACCAAACAAATAAGGTCTAAAATTATCTAAAGCAAACCCAATGACTAAAAGCTCCTTTTCTATGGTGGAGTAGATGCATTCTGCTAGATTAAGTGCTCGAGAAGCGTAGTAAATGGCATGAGTCATCTTATCACATTTTTACCAAGCAAAGTACCCATAGAAAAATTGCTTACATCATATCTAATCTCAAATGGTTGACTCCAATTAGGTGGTTGAATGATTAGTGCCAAAGTTAAAAGTTTTTCAACTTATCAAATACTTCCTTGCATCCCTCATCAAAGTCAAAAGGTACATCCTTTTGTAAAAAATGGCAGAGATTTGTTGAGATTTTACTAAAGTCTTTGAAAAACCTATGATAAAAACCTATATGTCTAAGAAAATAATGAACCTCCTGCACATTTGTGGGGTAGTGTAAGTTTCGCACAATTTTTACTTAGCTTTATCAACCTTAATTCCTCTAGATGAGATTACATGTCCCAATCCTATTCCTTATTCAACCATACAATGACTTTTTTTAATTTAGAAAAAGATTAGTTTCAATGCATCATTCAAGTACATAATTTTGATTATCCAAGCATGCATCAACCCCATAGAAAATACATCCATAAAGAACTTAATAATGTGCTTAACATACTCGAAAAAAATACTTGTCATGCGTCTTTGAAAGGTGGTTGGGGCATTGCAAAGTCCAAAGGACATCCTTTTGTAAGCAAATGTACCAAATGAGCATGTGAAGTTTGTTTTCTCCTGATCCTCCAAAGCAATCACAATTGGTATTTCAGTATTTGGAAACATAAACCTTTTTGGCATCAGTTGCAGTGATTACAATGCTAGTAGAAATTTTTTCCATTTCATCTATAATGAATAAGTAAAAATTTTGCAAAACATTTTTCTATAAACTCATGCAATGAATGACTTCTAACTTATCTTTACCTTCCATATCAAAAACTTCCTGAGACAAGCAATCAATGACATCAATTGATAAAACAAAATGAACATTATTAGGGTAATGCATGGCTTAAAAAATATTAAAGCAGCAATTTCACCATCGAACTCCATAGTCAATGTTCCTACATTTACGTCAATCTTTGTCTTTGTGTCTTCAAAAAATGGTCAACCTAGAAGGATTCGTATAGAATTACATGAAGGTTCTCCGTCCATGTTCAACACATAAAAATCAGTTAGGAAAACCACTTCATTAACATGCACTAAAACATCCTCTACAACCCCTTCAGGATAAACGTTAGATCTAGTAGCCAATTGAATTATAACATGAATTTCTTTCAAAAATCACAAATTCAACGAAGTGTAAATGGAATATGGCATGACATTAATTGAAGATCCTAGATCTAACATTGCTTTTACAAATCTAGTATCACTTATTTAACAGGGAATTGTAAACATACCTAGATCCTTATACTTTGGGGGAAACTTTCTTTGAATGTTTGTAGACAAATTTTTACCACACTCACTTTCTCGTCTCTTCTCAATTTCCTTTTTGACGTGCATAATTCCTTGAAGAATTTGGCATATTATGGAACTTGCTTTACGACATTAATTAGATGTATGTTCATCTCTACCTTTTTAAACATTTCTAAAATCTCTTTATCTTGCTCATTTTTCTTTCATTTAGCAAACTTGTTAAAGTATTAATAAAATTTTTAATCACAGGAGATTGAGAATTGAGCTTAGTTCCCTTTTTAGCTTCTCTTAGAGACACTTCATGTTCCCTTCCAAATTCTTTATCATAGCTAACAACAGGACTTTTATGTGGTACCTCAATTTCTTTACCACTTCTTAAAGTGATAACACTTGCATTCTCTGTTAGATTCACAATCTTTTGAGAAGAAAGTTTACCTAAATTTTGATTTTCCAATAAGCTTATAGCAGTAGCTATATGACTCAATTGATCCCCCAGATTATGAATGTTAGCTCTGGTTTGTTGTTGAAATGTTTTTATCATTTCTTCCAACGAAGGTTTAGAACTTGATGGTTGACCTGGTCTTTGATATGGTTATTGCTAGGAGCTTTGTTATTGTCCTTTTTCTCCATAATTATTGAATAGAGGATTCTTCTATTCTGAATTATGTACGTAGCGGTAGCTAGGATCATATTTCCTTTTTGGTTGACCCTGAAACTTCGAAAAGCATTCACTTGTTTTGTTGAAGTCTCTTGCAAGGTTAGACACATATTAGTGAGGTGTCCTACCATGGTACAAATTCTACATACCTTGAATTGTTGATCACCATTTACAACTATTTGTCTCACTAAAGATGACAACCTAACTATCTGCTGCTCAAATGTGGCAGTACTAGCTTAATTGAATTTTAAAGGTCTAGGGTCCTCTCAAATGTTGAATTATTGAGAGTTAACAACTATGTTGGAAATTAGATTTCTAGCTTCAATAAGTGTCTTATCTACCAATACACCCCCACTTGCTGCATCTATCATACTTCTTTCTTATGGTAGAAGTCCCTTATTGAATTATTGGATCAAAAGTTGTTCACTTATTTGATAGTAAGGGCAGCTAGGACACAGACTCTTAAACACTCCCAGTACTCATATAAAGTCTCCCCATGATGTTGTTGAATTGCAAGTATTTCCTTCTGGATATTTGCAGCTCGATAAACATGGAAGTACTTCTCCAGAAAATTCTTTGCATCTCATTCCAGGTAGTGATTGATCTAGATGGCAAGTAGTAACTCCAATCCTTGGCAAAGTCTTCGGAAGAGAATGAGAATGCTCTCAACTTAATCTGCTCTTATTGTATCCTAGCTAGCTTCATGTTACAACAGTCTATATGGAACTCTTTAAGGTGCTTATGAGGATCTTCACCAAGCATACCATTAAAAGTAGGCAAAAGATTAAATACATTAGATTTAAGCTAAAAAGCAACATTAATAGCAAGAAAATCAATGCACAAAGGTTAATGATTAAAATCAGGAGTAACCAACTGCTTAAGAGTGCGATTATTATTTTGTTTTATTTTATTAGAATTAAATTCAAAAATGGAATAACTAGAAGAATCAAAAAACAAATCTAAAACTATTTGAATTCATAGTAAAGGCTCAAGTCTCCTATCAAATGGTGATCAATCCTTAGGACTTTATATAACTTATCTTCTTAATCTCTATATCGTTCTTTCAATTTTTGGATCAAATTTTAATTTACTAGAGTTAGAAGGTTGTGTCATTCACTATCACTAATCAAACAAGAAAAAAATTAACCACCAATAAAAATAAAATAAAACAAGTAACTTCAGAAAAGAAAAGGATATTAATCTTAGACTACACATATATCATTGCATTATCATATTCCTACCTCTCTTTAGACTCTTGATCGTGAATTAACAACATCTTTCTTAATCTCAGTTTTTCCTTAGGTTTTAGTTAATAAGAAGAGCTCGTTCATTAACCCTAACTACCAGATAACTTTGAATAAACTCTCTAAGTTTAATTCAATAACCACCTTACGACTGAGAAAAACAGACCAATATAAGAAATAATCACACAAGCTAAGATTATTTAACTTAGGTTATGTTATCCCCAATGATATAATACAATTAGTTGCCATAAACGAATTTAATCATGACTATTACGTATCATATCTCATGAAAAACATTCCAATAGAGCATCAAAATCATTCTTATACAATACACATTTTGTAAACACAAGATAGCGTAAACAATTCGAAAAGAGGAAAAGAAAACGATACACAATGATGATATGCCTAAATGTGCTCCTCGGCGTCGACTTCACCTCCAAACTAGCATTGAGAAGCTTAACCCTCTATCCTCTCCATCAATCTCCAAGAAAGACCCATAAATCACCTCTAAGATGTCACAACTTAATGCTTTTATAGTAAAAACCTAGGTTATAGGTGGGACAGGTAGCATGTTCACGAGTTTGTCATGGTCGTGACTTTTTTTCATAATCATGAGATGTATCTTATGGCTATAACAATGTTATTCTTCATTCCTTTTGGTCTTTTATTGTCTCCTTTAGCTATAATCCTTCTCTTTCTTATTCTATGAAGACAAGTGAGTGTGAATCTCAATAAGATGGCTCAACGAGTATGCTCTACTCACTTTATCTATTATGCTTCCAAATTATACCTAAGATCAAATATGAACTAAAGTGAGTATCTTAAGCATTTTAAAGCATTAATCAGTAAGTGTTAAGGATTAAATGTATCAACAATTAAACACATATCAACTTGGCATATTCCTTTAACGAAATATGATGCATGCATATAGAAGGGCTTATTCTTTAGATATCTGCGATCGTTCGTCCAATGGCCTTCTTATGCTCCCTTAACATTCGAACCAACCTATCTTCTTGATCTGAATTCAACCCTATCGAAATGATAATTGGAAGGTTTGCTTATCTCCCAATATGCCTACTTTAGGTGGGTAGGTACTTTAGTCCCACTTTAGGTGCCCTCACATCATAAGGTAATAACTTTTTGTGAGATTCAGGTAAACGCATGGATGTTAAATCATACCTTTTGGGATAGTGCTCCAATGAATCCAATGTGGCTGTCATTTCCATCAACCTTTCTCCCACTTTAACATCATTGTTGGTTTTGCTTCCATATGCTCAATCAAGACTACTCAATTTAAACATTTCGTGCACCAAAGGATCAATCACATCAATAGAGAAAATAGAATGATCATCATGAGGATGTTTCATGGAATAAAAAAGTTTAAAATGAATCACCTCCCCATCAAATTCCATCATAAGGGTGCCCTTACGAACATCTATCTTAGTCTAAGTTGTATTGAAAAACTTTCTCCCCAACAACATAGGCATTGGATTGTACAAAGTGTTATTATTCATATCAACAATATAAAAATCTGTAGGAAATACTAACTTATTCACCTGCACCAAAACATCCTTAACCACTTCATTAGTGTAAGCGTTAGTGCGATTAGTTGATTGTTTGATAACACTTGTTTCTTTCAAAGGGTCAAGATTCAAGGAAGCATAAATTGAATGAGGCATAAAAGTAATTAAAGCTCCTAAATCTAACATAGCTCTATTAATCATAGTGTTACCAACTGTGCAGGCAATAGTGGACATACCTGGATCCAGGCATTTTGGAGGCATCTTCTTCTTAAAAACCACAGACACATTCTCACCCGTCATAACCTTTTCATCACCTCTCAGTTGTATTTTTTGCGTACATAGTTCCTTGAGGAATTTTGCATACCTCGGTACTTGGTTAATTGCATCTAGCAAAGGCATGTTCACTTCCACCTTCTAGAAAATCTCTAATTTCTCTTTGTCTTTCTCCTCCTTGTTCATCCTTGGGGAGGCATATATTAGTCCACTTTACCTTAGTTGCTCCTTTTCAACCATCAAAATGACTCCATAGGAAGTTTTTAAGTAATCATTCTATGGCTTTGATGATGTTTTAGGATAGGAATATAAGGAAGCTCGAAAACATATACAAAGAATTGAGCACTAACTTTATAAGTTGTAACTTACTTGCTTATGAGGGAGTTTTATTCACCCAAGATTTGATTCTTTTATGAATTCTTTCAATGAGAGGTGAGCATTCAATGAAGCTGAGTCTTTTTGTTGTCACAATAAGTGGAGGACATTTGGAATGCATTCTAGTAGATTGTGTAATCAGTGGTTTGATTGCATTGGCACTTTTGGAGATGAGGAATTGACTTTTACTTAATTTAATCTATATTCTTGAATAAATTTTGAATTTTTCAAGTTCCCTCGTGAATGTTTGGAAGGAATCTAGCTTGCCTATAGAAAATATAAGGAGATCATCTACAAAAAAAAAAGGTTAATTAAATCAATCTTTTTGCATTTTGAGTGGTGCTTAAAATTTGAGTTAAGATTCACTTCTTATTTAATGATTGAGTTGAGAATCTCCATACAAAGAATTTAAAGATAGGGGATCGAGGATCCCCCTATCTAAGAGCTTTAGTAGCCTTGAAGAACTTTGTTGAACTTTCATTGACAATAACATATAATATAGCTAAGGAGATGCATTCCCTTAACCATTTAATGAAGATATTCAAAAAACCATAAGCATGTAGCATTGCCCATAAAAAAATCCCAACTTACACTTCGAAATCCTTGTGAAAATCTATTTTCAATGTGCAATTAGGAGAGCAGCTAGATCTGAAGTATCGTTTTAGTAGTTCTTGAACTATAAGAACATTTTCTCTAATATTTTTGTCACTCATATAAGCACCTTGATTCTCATTAATCAAAGGGGCTATTGCTTTCTTCAATCCAGATGTTAGCATTTTGGAGTGATTTTGTAAAGTAAGTTAGTGTAAGCTATATGTCTAAAGTCTCCCACTTTTGGGGGTTTTGAACCTTTAGGGATCAAGAAAAGAAAGCTTATGTTGATTTCCTTGAGGGGTACGTTGGTTGTGAAGAATTCTTGGACAACTTTTTCACAAACTTTCCAATAATGGTCTATGACTTTTGAAAAAATAGTTGTTGAAACCACCAGGCCCTGGGGCCTTCATCCCATCCATTTTAAACACTACCTTCTCAATTTCATTATCAATAACAAGTTTTGCTATAAAATCCAAATCTTAAGGAGAGACTTACTTTAGAGTTATTTTGCAAAGATCATTAAGAGAAGCATTTAAAGGACTTAATGTGCCAAAGAGAGAACCAAAATATCTTATTGCTTCCTCTCATATTTCTTGGTATTTTTGAAGTGTAAAACCTTTTTTGGAGGTGATGGAAGAAATTTTGTTCTGATTTTTTCTTGCTAGAATATAATTGAAGAAGAAGCTTGTAATTTATTACCATCTTTAAACCAATTCACTCTAGTCCTTTTTTGTCACAAAGAATTATGATTCTTGACAACTTTTATGTATTTTAGTAGAGCTAGCTTCTCTGTTTCTAGCAGCAAATGTTTTCTTTGGTTTCAAGGATATCTTGGATTGAATGTGTTAAAGTTCTTATCAAGTAAAATTGATAGCTCATATGGTGGAACCTTTTGAAGATTTTAACAATTTAAGCTCATTTTTTATGATCTGTACATAATTGAATTGTTTAGTTCCCACACAATAGAAATTTTCCCCCTTCTGCAAGCTTCATAGAAACTTGAATCATTGACAAGGTAGTTATCGAATATAGAGAGGTAATGAGTGATATTTTTCTAAAACAAGCTATCCACTATAATAGGGGTATGATCTAAGAATAAGGGATCTTTGAATTTGCCTATGTTGTTAGGAAATTAATTCAACCAAATATCCTTGACTAGTGTATGGTCTAGCTTCTTCCTAATTTACCAATATGAGTTTTGTTTATTGGACTAATTGAATGTATGTCCCATGAATTTTAGATCAGTCACCCTTATATCTTAGACACATTCTTTGAATTCAACTGAATAGTTCTTTAAATTGTAGTGTCCTTGAGCTTCTGAAATGTAAAGGAATAAATTGCAATCCCCTCATATCATCCACATTTTTGTGATGTTGTTACTAACAATTCTAAGATTATTCCATAGACTTGAGAGTTAAGATATTCTACATAATGTGACTATTTTGCCAAAAAGTCTCCTTTTAGTTCAAAATGATCAATATGTAGAATCTGAACAAGTGATTGCTGAAATTCGTGCAGGAGCATACACTTTGACTTTTAAAAAGATGGTGCAAAAACATATTATTCCAACTTAGAAGGAGAAATGCACTGGAGTACCAATGTATACCGTACACCTAAATTTATGTGTAGTAATATTCATCTCTTACTAAAAGCAAGTCATTTATGGATATCATTTTTTATAGTATCTCAAAACATATACTATACTAACTTTTTATCCTTTCTATTGAAATGAAAATGCAAATATGAATTTATAATGACAAAACCAAAAATCCTAGGGAAAATTTGAACCATTAACTATTGACTATGAATTCATAAAGGAATCTTGATTTTGAATTTGAATAAAAAATTTTCTTATATAAGAATATAAAATTGATACAATTGATATAACAGTTATAACAAAAATTGAAAATATTTCCTTTTAATTGGTGATTATCAAAATAGTTAGAAAATGTTACCAAATTTATATTAATTACATTCAATATAAGTTCACTTCTCTTAAATCCAAAGTTGCTCGCATATATGAAGAACATGTTCAACATTCTCCTGTAAGATGAAATTATTCAAATACGTTGTTTGCTTATTGGAGTCCAGTAGATCTACTTCAATCTCATCCTTTTTATAGCATATGATTCTTCTTCCAAAAGCATGGCAATTGTGGTTTGTGAGCATTTTCCATTGAGATCCCAAAATGTTTATCTTATTCATATTTTCTAACCTTATTTTGATTTCTGGTAAGGTTACAAAGAGGGGTTTTTCTCTAATGATAAAGTCCCTTAAAGCCGAAAGCTTTTGGGGATAATTTATTCCCCCAACATTCCAAGTTGATTGACATATTAAGAAGATTGTCCTTTATACCTTTTCCCCTTGCCCTTTTGTGATCTTCTTCTCTACATTGTTTGGAATATCTTACTATTACCTGCTTCATTGGTGCAGATTTTTCAAGCTAATATTTTATCATTTGGAGTTCTGATAGGTGTTGCAGAGTCAACATAATTTGTTATTGTGCAGTTAATTTTCTAGATTTTGAGCTGTTTTATTTTGTAATACCCTCTGATAGATGGTTCCCTTATTCTGAAGTATGATATATGACTAGTTCATGCCTAATAACCCTTCCCTACTTTCCACTGTTATTAATCATAGAGATCTCATTGTTTCCATTTTTAATATTTTCCATGTATTAGACATTCTCCTCAAAGATAGTTATTGAGCCTTCTCCTTTTTGTATATTCATTCCTTTAACTAAAATAGTTTAAAAAATATGACTTTGAATAGTTGGTTTTCAAATATGACTTTGAATAGGGGTTTTCATCATATCAACTCCAATCTTCTTTATAATGTCATTTGCATTCGTATTAGTTGAATTATTATTTTCAACCACTTCCATCTTCTACTTTTGCTGTGCAATACCCATCAATTCCTGGTAACTTCCAGATTCTAAGGTTTTCCCTATAGCTCTCCAAATGTTCCCTTATGACTTGGATAGCAATGGTATCTATATAGTTTATTGTCTTCACCCAAATAGGGAGCTCCTTTAAGAGTTCAGTGTTGACATATATTCTAGCATAGCTTATTCTCCTTTTCTTGGCAGTGTTTTCATCCAGGCATAGAGGTTTTCGATTGTAGCTAGTTAACAAACTTAACCCCTAAGTGGTCTAATATTCGAGGGGTACACTATGAAAATTTATCCAAAGGGGTATATTTTGAATCTTGATAATTTCTAACCTTAAGCTAGGCTGCTAGGTTTGTAAGAAAATGGGTTGGTTGCCTACATGTCATGGGCCCTTTTTGAGTAATTTATAAGCTTCAAAGATTAAGGAGAATGTGAATAGGGTAAGGTTATCTTCTAAAAGTAACTATTAAAACTTTTTTTCCATAGTTTTTTGACCCATCATTATTAATAGGAAAAGTTAGCCATTGATCAAAGAAAAATCCAACGACTGTGGATTCCCAATTATGGGCTCCCTCTTCAAGATTTTTATTCTCAAGATAAACAACAAGCTTCCTATCCAGATCTTGTGATAAATTAAAGGATAGGTTCGCTGTGAGATGATCTCCTACCATTTGCTTCTATATTTTATGGGGAAGGAATGCAAATTGGGTTAAAGGGCAAGGTTCAGTGGTAAGCGGTGGCAAGGGTGGAAATTCGTAGGTGTTAAAAGCAAAAGTTTTAAGCATTGTGCCTAAAATGGAAAATAACAGCTTTGCAGAAACATGGGCTGATAAAAAGTAGTTAAAAAATAGTAAAAAATTAAAGGCTAGAAGGGGATTTTTGGTGAGAAATACTATAATGCCCCTAGTTATAGGAAAACCAGAAGCAGGCAATAAGCAGGATGAGAATCAAACAGGCATATTAAGTAGGAAGTGAGTAAGGGATTGAAGAAAGGAAGGGCTAGGAAATGAATAAGATGAAAATTAAATAAGCAAATTACACAGACAGTGATTAGGGGATCAAAAAAGGGAAAGGTTGTAGATGAAAAGCAAGTAAGTAGATTAAGAAGATTGGAATCCAAACCTACCTGTGATGCATTTAGAGAGAGGTAGTACAATCTCTCCCTGACCTATATTTTAAGTATTAATATAATTATTGAACTTTATTTCTACTAACTCTACCTTTATGGTAATCAATGATCAATTATACTTTTATCTCCAACTCTAAATAAGCTTTGGGATGATTCTTACCCTTAAAGAAAGGTACGGTCATTTTAATATTGCCAATATTGTCATCCATTTCTTAATCCTTAGACTATGTTTGGTTTGAGATTTTATAATGGAATGGAATTACATTATTCCATCATTTGGGAGGAGGTTTTATACTGGAATGGAATTAGATGGAAGAGGAGGGTTTCATATTATATCACATTCTATCATAAACAGTAAAAAAGAAAAACCTTCGATTTGGGGAGTTAAGGATGGAATCAGAGGTTTTAGGATGGAATGTAAAATGATAAACAACCTTACACTATATTATATTAAAAACCCTTTATCCAAATAATATTTCACTATATTACATTATGAGCGCTTCTATCCCTCTCAAACAATAATTTTCTAATATTACATTCATTTACATTCCATTCCATTATAAACCATTTCATTACTCTCATTAACACCTAATTCCTATCTAATTCCTAAATCTACCCCCTTTAGCCTCAAAGACTAGATTAACACCATCAGCATTAAGTTCATTATTCTCCTCATCATCCTTAGTTACTTATTAGATTATGCCTAATATACCTCCCCTTATTGTGAACTTGGGTTACCATCTCCCATACAATTCAACAAATATGTTATGATTGGTTTTCTAAAATATTCCTTTGCTTAGCATATCTTATATTCATCCTCTTAAATTGTTGTTGCATGGCCTGCATAGCATATAAGTTGTCCCTCTCCTCCTTTAGTTTTGCTATGCTTTTAAGAGATATATTTGAAAGTTGTAGAAAAATGTTAATAAAGAAAATTTTCTCACACACTCTCAAAGATGACAAACCACTCACGTTTCACTGTTTCTTAGTGACTTTTCTTAATGCTAATCTGACACTCTCTTACCATTCTACTCTTAATTTCCTTTACAAATTCTTTAAACTACAAAAAATAATATAAAAATTCAACCTTGCATAGTCTAAAAAATCCCAAGAGTTATTGGTCAAAAAAATAAATAAATCATGAGTTAAGTAAGAAACATAGAAATCGAACAACAAGAGGGGCTAGAATCAAATATTTCTTAAGGCCACTTATTCGGACCTTATCTGTACCCTTGGAGGTCAAATCAAAAATAATCTAAGGATTGTAATATACGGTGCAACCTCGAGTCATTTCACTTAATCGAAAACTAAAATTAATGGACCTAAGTTAACCTATATGTCATACTATGCAAGATAATTGGGAAAAGGGGTTTTTGATCTTTGAAAACACTCATTGAACTAAATTGAAATGTAAAAGTATGTAAAATGTATTTTTGGATTTTTGGGAATAAAAAATGGAAAGATTAAAACAAGTGATCAAAAAGTGATAGAATCCTCTTGAAAATGAGCTTTGGCAATCTTAATCCAAAATTGATTTTTTATTGGAATAGAGATCACTAAGCTTCAAAATGATAAACCTTAAATTACTTTTTAAGTCCAAGATCTTAATCAATGGGATTCCATTTCTCAAGATCCCGTTAAGTGCAGCTTAGTGTGTGTAATGCAATAGGTCAAATGAAATCTTAATCAACTAAATACCAAACACAACTATGCAAGATAAAAGAGAATTAAGAAGATCACAAATCACATATACAAGACTTCATATATTCAAACTCAAAGTTCTACATCAAAAATCTAACATTTGATTAAACCATAATCAAGTAGCTTAACTACAAGTTACAAATCCTAGACTTAGGCATTCATAAATCATAGCTAAACTATGGATTAAGCTACTCCCCTTTTAAGAACATTGAACTCCAGCCATCGCTACATCTTCAAGAGGAAGGAAAACACCTAGCCACGTATTGCAACCAAAAACCTCACAACTAGGAATGAGTCTGTGCTACCCATGGTGGAAGTTGGCGGTGAAAATGGAATAAAAATGAAACAGATATGATAGAACACGATGATGGAATCGTGGGTGGCAAGTTAATGGAATGATGATGACAAAAATGTGTTGGTCGTCTCTATTGTTTTGTAACTTATCCCAAATTAGGTTTTCTTTCCAAAACAGGTTGTTAGATTGGGTTGCATAATAAGTGAAATTTTTAGAAATGGTTCGGGTTTGCACTAATTCGAAGGCTCGCTGCGACAAAACACTTACTTCGTCATGGCGATCTTTAATGGTTTTGCCGTGAAAAAACACTGACTTTGTCGTGGCGAACTTTACCCGAAATATCTTTGCTTGATCTCATGACTTCTATTTCTTTGTTCCTCTTTTGGCTCTACTTTTTGAGTGTCCTGCAATGAAAAGTAGTAATTTGTAATATCACTTGTCCTATAAATCAAGAGAGTGCAATTATTAACTAATTATGACAATTTGATCCTCAAATTACATTAATTCAAAACAAACACTTTTAGGTTAAATTAAGCACAATCTAACAAAAGGAGCCAAAAAGTATAATAAGAACCAGGAACATGTCACTAAAAATATAGAAAACTTGGGTTCAATCAAATTCCCCCATACTTAGACCTTTGTACTCCTGGAAAAAGCTTATAAAAGATTAAAGATATATATGTACAAAAGAAAATACCGACCATACCTAAAAATGGGAGCAGAAAATCAATAAAACCACTTTCTCATAAATCAATCGAAGCATATTAAGAGAACGCTAAGAAGATAAATACTACAAGAATTTAATCCAAGAGATCAGGCAAAAGAGATTTCTCTCAAGGGAAACTGTTTAACTCTCAACTCACTTGTCTTGGAATAATTTCACTCTAAAATTTGCTTAGTCTATTCTCTACAATAAGCTTACGATAGTTCACTATAAGAACCATAATTTCACAAATCAAGAAGACTTTAAGGGTTGTAATGATGGATGAAGGCCAAGTGAAATGGAAGGAATAAAAGAAAAAAGAGATGAGTAACATGCACTATAATTATTCTCATCATCAAACAAACATCAACTATTATAAAGAAAAGATTTAAAATTCTACCCTAAAAGCTTTTTTATTTTTATTTTATTTATTTATATAGTACATAATTGAATTCTATAATTGAAAACAATTGCTCAAGGAAACTCATAATTCAGAGGCAAATAACCCGCCTCATTTTTTTATTTTTTGTGGGTTTTTGTTGTTTTTTGTTGTTTTTGTTTTGTTTTTTCGAAAGATCAACTTAAACTTTAAAAAATTGGAGATAAAATATTAACATCAATATGAAGACATGTGTATGCTCTCAAAAAGATAGCTCATAAGGCTAACAATGGTTAAGTGTTTGGGCTTGTGTTTGGATTAAGGGTTTTGAAATGAATGCCTCTATCATATTCACAAAATTTTAGTTCATAAAGCCTTGATTAAGAATTAAAACAAGTTCTAGAGAGATATAAAATTAAGCAGATACACACAAATGAAAGAATTTAGCCTCAAATATCCGTCTATCAAGGTTAGTATCTCAATTAAGCGATCTCAAGGTTTAAAAACATATAGCACCACTTTCTTAGCGTACCCTCGTTTACCTCTCATAGAAAACATTGAAAATGGGATTAGCCAAAATCAACTATCATTTTGAAGCATGGATGATTTTCCAAAAGTAAATGTAACACTTTAGAATTTTCAAAAAATTCAACACAGGAGTATTAAGAATCTAGTTTGGAAGAATTGTTAAACTGAGGGAATAAACACATTTTTTTGGTCAAGAAAAGATGAGGAGGCGTTAGTGCGGCGACCACAAGTTTGTCGCAGCGAAGTATTTTTTAACAGAGTTTCGTTGTGGCGAAACCAGTGATGGTCATGGCGAAAGGTGGCAGATAAGTGCAAATTCACCTCAAACTAAGTTAATAACCATAAACACACAAATGACCTATTTAAAAAGAATTAAGTGGCCAAATTTGATGTATGAAGAAGTTGTTTTAGTTGAATTCAAAAAGATAGATATTCTTCCCTCACACTTGAACATAAGATTGTCCTCAATGTTAAACAAGCAAAAAACAATCGCATAGCGAATATAAGAGAGAGCAACGAAAAGATAAAATACAAAGGGCAATCCAACACAAGGAGATTAGCAAAACAACAAGGCTAGGAATAGCCTATGAAATAAGTGACAGTATCCACAATGGTCAGTGCAAGCCAAAGAAAATACACCAGAAAAGCTAACTAAGTATCCAGCCGACTCAAGACTAAAAACATAGACGCAAAAATAAAACAACAACACATAAAACAAAAAGACTGAAGACTAGTCTATAGGAGAGTCAACATCAGACTGAGATGGACTGGTGACAAATGGGCCTGCTCCAGAGGTTCCTTCCCCAAATATACCAGCGTCGGGCATCGATTCATCCTTATCAGAGGGTAATTAGAAGTGGAAGCGCTTGGCTAGTAAGGCATCCATGCAACAGGCACGGGGACTTGCTGCACCAAGATCAAAAACAGGTGGGCAAGGAGTTGGTGGTGGGTGAAGGGCAGGTTGTTTAAGGCAATCGTACCTGATGGAGGGGACTGGGTCAAAATAGCTATCGTTATTGTATTTAGGGACATTGTGGGCTTGAAAAATGTCAGATATGAGATGAGGGAAGACTATGACGATGGTGAATCTGGTGGTTTGGATGGAGTCATAGAGGTCGGAGACTATAGTGCCAGCTATATTGACCGAACACCTGGTCATCAGGAGATAGATGTAAAAGGCTTGGCGTTTGGTGATGTAAGCGAGGTGGAGGGTGGGGATGATGTTGTTACAGGCTAAGTGGAGCCATGGACAAGCCTCTGGCCTCAACTCAGAGCATTTAAGGTAATTCTCAGCATTGCGTGGTTGATGCCAATTAGCGCCCTCTTGACAGATGGTGCGAGCAACATCGGCCATTAGGTAGTCACGAATTAACTGGTCGTAGTAGTAGTGGCAACAGGGGGAAGATCGTAATGGCAGTGGATAGCAACTATAGTAAAGGCATGTTGTCCGAGGTCCCGCAAGTACGGGTCACGCAAGTAAATAGGAAAGTAAGGTATCGATCCACAGGGAGTTACTGAACAATTACTAGGCTAAAACCATTCAATTATTTGGGCTGATCACTTAAATGTT
>JANZLD010000235.1:36630250-36649390 GCA_026413575.1 Erythroxylum carthagenense | reverse complement strand
AATTTTGGGAGCGTTTTGAGCATGAGAATGAATTCATGATGTCTTTAAGGGTTTAAGGGATCAAGAATGAAAAAAAATTCATAACCCTTCAAAGTAATACGTACGCTCAGGTTTCACGATTTTAAGCAAGAGAGTTGGGTTTCGAGAACGGGATCCAGCAGTTGGGGTCCGGTCTCCGGGTCGGGTTCCGACACTCTCCTTCCTTCTTCTTCCCTTTTCCTTTCTTTTCTTTCTTTCTTCTAATTTCTATTCTTAAATAAAGTGAAATGTCCACTTTGCCCCTTTCATTTAAGCCTTAAGCCTTATAACCTTAAGTGCCATGACAAAAATGCCCTTATGCATTCCTACCACTTTTAATACAACCAAATCATATAGTAAATCCTACTAACATTTTCATAATAAGTAGATCCAAAATTTTATCCATCAGACCTCATAATTCACTTAGATCATGCTCAATTTAACAAGAAAAAAAATTTGGGGGCCAACATTAGCCATTATCTCACCTGCTAATGATTCACTCTCACTACTTAACAGGCTAGACTCCACTAAATTCTTCTCTTCAAAGACTACCTTGCTTTTCCCGTTTACTCTCTTCTCCTTCCTAATTTTCCTTAGACGTCTCTCAATTTCAGGATGGAAAAGTAGAAGTTTAGTTTTTTAGGGTATGCAAAAATGGGAAAATTCAAATATGAATAAAATAGAAAAAATTGACTTGCAAACACACAAAACTAAGTAAAAAGATGAGATGTGAAGAATGCAAGTATATGTGCGTATGAGTATATATGAAAGTATGTATAAAAATATGTATGAACAAAAAGTTGGCTGCAGTGAAGAAGTGTTTACCGCGGTGAAGATGAGATTTGCAGCGGCGAAGTAGGAAATACTTGTCACAACGAAGTAGGAAGTTAGCCACGACGAAGTAATAATTGTTTTCCACGGTGAAAGTAAAGAGTTAGCCACGACGAAAAAAAATGAAGTTAGCCATGGTGAACTTCCAAAGAAAGTGAATGCAAATGTAAAATGCTATTTCTCAAAGGAAAAACAATATCTGTGTATTCCTAAAAACATTTATGCAATGCAAAATGAAAACCTGACTATTAACAAGTATGAAGCTAAATTATCTAAGATACGATCTAAAAAGAAAAGGCTTAACCTTACTTAGTTGCAAATTGAGAAAAGTCAACCTAGATAAATAATTGCTTGGCTCCCTGGCAACGGTGCCATTTGATTCGGACCTTGTTCATATCCATGGAGATCAAATCAAAAATAATCCAAGGATTGTAATATATGGTGTAACCTAGGGTCGTTTTACTTAATCAGAACCTAAAATGAATGGACCTAAGTTAACCTATATGTCATGCTATGCAAGCTAATTGGGAAAGGGGGTTTTTGATCTTTGAAAACACTCAGTGAACTAAATTGAATTGTAAAAAGTATGTAAAATGTATTTTTGGATTTTTGGGAATAGAAAATGGAAAGATTAAAATAAGTGATCAAAAAGTGATAGAATACTCTTGAAAATGAGCTTTGACCATCCTAGTCCGAAATTGATTTTTTATGGGAATAGAGATCACTAAGCTTCAAAATGATAAGCCTTAAAGTACACTTTAAGTCTAAGATCTTAATCAATGGGACTCCATTTCTCAATATCTTGTTAAGTGTGGCTTAGTGTGTGTAGTAGGATCACCCAATGCAATAGGTCAAATGAAATCTTAATCAACTCAATACCAAACACAACCATGCAAGATAAAAGATAATCAAGAAGATCACAAATGACAAACATGAGACTTCATATATTCAAATTCAAAGTTCTACATCAAACAATCTAACTACACATAATCCAACATTTGATTAAACCATAATCAAGTAGCTTAACTACAAGTTACAAATCCTAGACTTAGGCATTCATAAATCATAGCTAAACTATGGATTAAGCTACTCCCCTTTTAAGCACATTGAACTCCAGTCGTCGCTACATCTTTAAGATGAAGGAAAATGCCTAGCCATGCGTTGCAACCGAAAGCCTCACAACTAGGAATGAATCCGTGCTACCCATGGTGGAAGTTGGCTATGAAAATGGAAGAAAAATGAAACAAATACGAGAGAACACGATGATGGAATCGTGGATGGCAAGGTAATGGAATGATGATGATAAAAATGTGTTGGTCATCTCTGTTGTTTTGTAACTTATCCCAAAATAGGTTTTCTTTCTAAAATGGGTTGTCAGATTAGTGCACAGTAAGTGAAATTTTCAGAAATGGTTCGGGTTTGCACTGATTTGAAGGTTCGCCACTGCGAAACTCTAACTTCATCACAACGATCTTTAGTGGTTTCACCGCTGTGAAACACTGACTTCATCACGACAAACTTTACCCGAAATGTCTTTGCTTGATCTTGTGACTTCAATTTCTTTGCTCCACTTTTGGTTCTACTTCTTGAGTGTCATGCAATGAAAAGTAGTAATTTGTAATATCAATTGTCCAATAAATCACGTGACGGCAATTATTAACTAATTATGGCAATTTGATCCTCAAATTACATTAATTCCAAACAAGCAATTTAAGTCAAATTTAGCACAATATCTAACAAAAGGAGTTGAAAAGTATAACAAAAACTATGAAAATGTCATTAACTAATATAGAAAAGTTGGGTTCAATCAGCCACTGTTTCATGCACTTCTTTTTTTTTTCATTTTTGTTCCTTTTCTATGATAAAATAATATTGCCAATGATAAGGTTTAAAACAATCTTAATGTAAAAGGTACAAAACGAGGAATGAAACAAGCATAATACTTAGAAACATAAGAGATATAGAACAACTCTAAAAACAAGATGATGACGAGATTTGATTTTTTATTGAAACTTTAAAAACAAAAAATATGATGTAATAAAAAGAAAAGAAATCACAAGGAACATGATTTTCTTTTTTTTCTAATTGAAAAAGAAATATAACATAATTCAATTGATATGAAAACAAATAGAAAGGATAATTATACCTAATTCAGAGTAAAGTTCTAATACCTACTTATGCAAATCCATCTAGGAAAAAACTCTAAATAACTCATGAAACAAGTGTGTCTCAAACCAAGAAAGGTCAATTAAATATATAGAGAATTGATCTATTGTAAATAATCAAGAATCAATTCATTAAGTAACTGAATGCCACAAAGAAATAGTCCTTTAACATGTTTAAAGTTTGATAAAGAATAAAAAGAAGCACTTATAACTCTTAATAAAAAATTCCAGAAACTAACTAAACATAGAAAGAAACATTCATTAAATACTAAATAAAAAATTAAAGATTCAAGTTGACATGACTCCTTGTGGTCAAGATATGGATTATCTTATAATATTATGATATGACCATAATAAGATCTTTTAAATTAGATAGCAATATCTTAGAGATATACATTATCCTAAGATTATATTCTATATTTGTATAGATGATCTAGCTTATTCTGAAAATCCTATTCATGTATATATGTACTGTAGTCTCTAAGAAAGAAATATAGAGCAAATTAGCTCTAATTCACATGGTATCAAAGCCACATGAAAGAGAGAGTGAAATTGAGGAGACAACCCTGACAAGTCAAGAAATGACTTCCAATCTTGAGGGATCCTCCATGGCAAATCCAACAGTCATCAATGACCTTCGGTCTTGAAGGAGTTTCAGTTATCATTTTCTCTGACAAACTAAATGGAACAAACTATCAGGAGTGGGTTCAAGCTATGAAACTCACCATTAGAGGACACAGGACGGTGGGCTTTATCATCGGAGATGGGAACGTTCCCGAACCAATAAAATTACAAGCTATACGATAGCTCCATGGTCTCATCAAGGCTTATCAACGCCATGATGCCACCGATCAAACGCACCTTTATGTTTCTACAAACATCTAGAGAAATCCAGGAAGGAGTGCGACAATCATACTTTGACCGAGAGGATGCATCATGGATCTACAAGATAAAAACAAAGTTATGGCAAATAAAGCAAGGTGACAGAGAAGTTACTGAATATTGGGTCAAAATGATAGCATTGTGGCAAGAACTTGAACTTCTGTCAGATAAAGAGTAGAGGACCAAGGAAGATGCTATGATGTACAACTAGAAAATTGAAAAGGAGAGAGTCTTTGAATTTTTGGATGGCCTCAACAAAAAATTAGATGATGTCCATGGAAGAATCCTAAGTAAAGTGCCTCTGCCTATAGCTAAAGAAGTGTTTTTTGAAGTTAGGAGGGAAGCAGTAAGGAGGAAAATTATGCCTAAAGAGGAACTAAAAGAAGAACAAAATGTATTTTCAGTGTTTACTAATGAAGCATCTGCACTAATGTCACGTGGTGAACCCAGTAAGCAAAGTCATAAGAAGTGGTGTTAGCATAGTAAACAAAGTGGTCACACCAAAGACACATACTAGGACATTCATGGAAAGCCTCCAGACTAGAAACCAAAAAAAGGAAAAAACCGAGGCTATCAAGTATCTAGTGAAGGAGGAACAGAAAAATCTAAAGATAGTCAGAAACAACAAGCTGATGAACTGAATATTTCATTCATATGTCCCTTGTACTGGGCATGAAAAGGTTAAGGTAGCAAATGGTGATTCCTCTTCAGTTGCAAGAAGAGGAGATATCAAAGTAACATATTCTATGAAACTAAATTATGTTCTACATGTTCCAAACGTAGAATGAAACCTTCTGTCAGTCAATAAGTTGACAGAGAAGCAAATTGTAGTGCTCATTTTTTTCCTACTGATTGTGTTATACAGGACCTATCATCGGAGAAGATGATTGGCAGTGCTAAAGAGGTATATGGAGTATAATACTTTGAACATGAAGAAAGTCAGCCTTCTCCTTATAGATTCGGTAATAGTGTGATTGTTACTAAGACTAATGAACTATTGTTATGGCATAAGAGGTTATGTCATCTGAACTTTCAATATATGGCATGGTTGTTTCCAAACATTTCAATAAATAAAGATCTTTGTGTTCAATGTGACGCTTGTGAATTTGCTAAACATCAAAGAAGTTCTTTTACAAGGTCCAAATACAAATCCACAAAACCTTTTTCACTTATCCATAGTGATCTTTAGGTCCCATCTCGTGTTCCTAATAGAACCAATTCAAAATGGTTCATTACATTCATCAATGACCATACTCGTTTGTGTTGGGTGTTTCTTTTGAAAGATAAAATTGAAACCTCTGTCGTATTCATCAATTTTTATCAAATGATAAAAAAATCAATTCCAAACTAGTATTTAAGTCCTTCATACTAACAACGATACTGAATATTTTAATCAACATCTTCATACATTCTTCCCAAAACATGGAATTGTCCACAAAAGTACTTGTGTCAATAGTCCTCAACAAAATGAGGTTGCTGAAAGGAAAAATAGGCACCTTCTTGAAGTAGCTAGGGCCTTGATGTTCACTAGCAATGTTCCAAAATTCTTTTGGGGGGATGCTATTCTTACTACATCATATCTTATTAACAGAATGCCTAGTTCTCTCTTTCAAAACACCACTTCAGAAATTTCAAGAAACCTATACTACCACTTATCTTGAAACTAACCTTCCTGTAAAAGTTTTCGAGTGCACAATCTTTATTCATAGTTTTTCACACAAAAAACTTGATCCAAAAGTCAAAAAATGTTTGTTTTTGGGTTATTTTGCTATACAAAAGGGGTATAAATGCTATGATCCTCTATCAAAAAGGTTGTTTGTTAGCTATGATGTCTTTTTTCTGAGACAGATTTCTTCTATCCCAAGTCTTCGATTTAGGGGGAGTATTAGAGTGAGTTTTGTGGTGATGAATCTCAGCCTGAACCCGAACCTACATCTATTCCTAAACCTACCCCAATGCTTTTGTCATCTCCTATAGAGACAAACCCTAATATATAAATAGCTATACCTGATCGTACACTCAAGTTGTATTCTCGAAAGAAGAAAGCAAGTAGTACACTTCCTATCCCTAAAGCTATACCAATCTCTGAACTAGTGCAGGTCCCTCCTGAAGAAGTTCATAGTAGTAAACATCAAGAAGACGACTCAAATTTAGAACTGCCAATTGCCTTATGGAAGAAATCTAGATCATGTACTATGCACCCAATTGAGAAGTTTGTCTCTTATGATGCTCTATCTTCTTAATATAAAGCTTTTATTACTAATCTAGACAGAATTGAGATTCCCAAAAATATTCAAGAAGCTTTTAAAGTTCCCGAAAGGAGAGAAGCAGTTTTCAAAGAAATAAGAGCACTTGAAAAGAATGAAACGTGGGAAGAAGTTGATCTGTCAAAAGGAAAGGAACCTGTGGTGTGTAGGTGGATATTCACAAGGAGACATTTGCACCTGCAGCAAATCTAAATACTATCAAACTATTGTTATCGATAGCTGTTAACTTTGACTGGTCACTTCAGCAACTTGATATGAAAAATGCCTTCTTTAATGGCCAACTAAAGGAAGAAGTGTATATGAAACTTCCTCTAGGGTTTGATGAGGAAGAAGGAAACAGAGTATATAGACTAAGAAAATCCTTATATGGGCTGAAGCAATCACCATGAGCTTGGTTCGAAAATTTTGACAAAGTCCTAAAAATAGAAGGATACATATAAGCTCAAGCAAATCATACAATGTTTTTCATAATTAGAGAAGGTAAGAAGACAATTTTGATTATGTATGTTGATGATATTGTCATAACTGGTGATGATGCAGAGGAAATTACAGGACTCCAGGAAACTTTGAGGAAAGAATTTGAAGTTAAAGACTTAGGAGAAATGACGTATTTCATAGCAAGATCAAAGAAAGGAATTTACATCTCACAAAGAAAGTACATTATTGATCTCTTGAGAGAGACTGGAATGTTAGGATGGAAACCAAGCATTACTCCTATTGACAATAAAAAATTTGTGGATGAAGACGACAAACTTGTTAACCGTGAAGAATACCAAACATCAGGGGGAAGACTAATTTATTTGTCTCATATTAGACCAAATATTGCTTTTGTCGTGAGTGTTATAATTCGCTATTTGCATGCACTAAACAAAAAGCATTTTGAGGCAATTTATAAGATCCTACAGTATTTAAAAGGTACTCCTAGTAAAGGACTACTATACAAAAAGCTAGATCAAAGAACAATCAAAATATATACTGATTGAGATTGGACAAGTTCAGAAAAGGATAGACTATCAACCACTGAGTATTGTACTTTTGTGTGGGAAAATTTGTTCACGTGGCAAAATAAGAAGCAAAAGGTGGTAGCCAAGAGTAGTGCTAAAGCTGAACTAGGAGCTGTTACAAAAGGAATGTGTGAGTCTTTAGTTAAAGAGAGTGTTGATAGAATTGGGAATCAATTTTGAGACGCCTATAAAACATTATTGTGATAATAAGAAAGGACTTCAACAACAAGCCTTTAAAAGGGTGCATCAGCAAGTTCGACATGATTGATATTTATGATTCAACTTGAGAGGGAATATGGTCAAGATATGTATTATCTCATAATACTATAATCTGATCATAATCAGATCTTTTAAATTAGATAGCAGTATCTTAGAGATTATCCTAGGATTATATTCTATATATGTATAGATTATCTAGCCTATTCTGAAAATCATATTCATATATATATATATATATTGCAATCTCTCATAAAGAATTGTAGAGCAAATCAGCTCTGATTTACACCACTAAAAAAATTAAGGATTCCAAAATTTTATTAAAAATTTAAATAAATTCCTACCATTATTTTTTATACTTTTGAACCTTATTAAGATATAGTAAATATCATTTTAGTAACATTAAGATATAAAATAATATAAAAATAACAATAAAATTTTATTTCAACTTTTTATTAAATATTTAGATACAAATCACTTTTAGTCTCTTATAATATAATACCATTGTTTTACATCGTTTCACCTATTCTTATACTTTAACGCAAAATATCAGGCTAGTTCAATGAAAACTTATGAAAGTGCTTCCCTGCTACCAAGTCAAACTAAAGTCGAAGGTACCAATTGCAGCCTAATGGATCAACATTAAAACCAACTTGATTCAAAGTGCTTAACTAGAGGAAGTTCTAACTGCAATCGTTGCAGAAGACAAAAAGAAGACTTCTTCATTGAAGAAGTTTTTGGTTGGAGAATGGGTCATGGTTTTGTCCATCAAAGGATGCACCTCGTTTCGCAACATCTACTTGCAAAAAATTTACTAGTAATTAGCTTCACGCCACAAGGAACATACCAATTTATGCGAATGAAAACCAAGTTTTGCTGTACTTGTATGCATTTTGAATGATTTGCATGTAGCACCTGAGACATGCATGGGGAACTAGTGGAATAGATTTTTCCTTCATCTGATCAGTATTTCCTTCAGATGTAACTAGTACTTCAAAAAGGGAAAACATGAAATAGAAAATGTAAACACGAATACTCTGTTTCACGTTTATATATCCATAAGTGAAATTGGTCTTGCATAGCTCAGGTTCTCCTTCGTTTATGCAGCTTCCACTGTTGGCATATATGTTCTACTGCTTCCTCCATCGTTGCCTTCCTTTGCAACGAGAAATTCCACAGCTCTGATACTATGTATCTACCGCTTCGGTTATACTCATTCAGTTCCTTTAAGGCTGTTGTCACAGCATTATAAACTTCATCATTAAGCTCATTTTTCAGTCTTTTCAGCTTCTCGTCATCTTCCTTGATTATTTCCTACATAGTGCAACAGAATATGAACTAACTGAATCGGGGAAAAATGAACAGAAATGACAGGAGTAGAAGTTGGTCGGTTTGCTGATAATAAATAGATGAAAAGTTGTCTTCAAACTTGTATACATCATAACGAAAACAAAAGGAACACAGCCAAAGAAGAGAGGCCAGTTGTACGACAAAGTGGAAGAAACAAGTTTAGGAAATAATACCTTTTCTACATAATCCTGACAATTCTCTAAAACGGAATGAGATGAAGAGTATCTAATCTTAAAGCCAAAAGATCTGATCCAATACTACACCGTCCAGCTGGAACTTAAAGTAATATTTGTTACCCATCTTATCTTATGTATACTGTAACATCATGTTAAATAATTAACAACCTTGGTCCAAGGTATCAGGGAGAAAATTAGTGAATAAAGATCAGGCAGACCGTGAGTATGTAGAAGTGATTACAATCTGGTTGCATCTTAACATTTACTTGTCCATATAATAACTATGAAACTAGGCAAGACAAGAATACCTAAAGAAATAAATGCCACTAAGGGATCAGTTTGGATCATTCGATACATACCTTGGTTTTTCCTTCCTCATCAGTGATTATCCTAAAAGGAAACCAGCCTGAATCTCTAATGTGGTTTTCCCAAATTGAACACAACTCCACCGCTTTCAGTTTTGCTTCTTCTTTAGGAAATTGTTCTTTCACTGCATTGTAAAACACTGTACCATCGAGCTCTCCCATCCTCTTCACTCCAATAGCACGAGCCTTAATTTCCTTTAGACCCTGTGAATCAAGAATTTTAGAATTTCACAGGAACAACATAGACATTAACCCACCATTAACATAACATATAGGAAGAGAAATTTTTAGTACTTCATAGTCTAACTTGGCTAATCACATATTTGTTTTTGCTTTCTATATGAACTATTGATTGTCTTTTGATGTGTCACTATAATATGAATTGATGGTGGAGTATGAATATAAGTAGTCACATTGATCAACTCCTTCCTAGCTTCCTGCAATTCATCATTAATTCTGCGTTCCTTTACAATTAGAGTTTGATTAAGCAGCTCGTATGACTCCAAATCTTCTCGCTTGTCCATCAATTCTTGTTGAATTTCTTCCATCTTTCTTTTGACCTCGACGTCTTCATTCTCTCCCATGTGTTTCATTACTTGTAAAGAACCTTTAAGTTGCTCAATCTCCAGTTCCAATGCTTGTTTATCATCAAGCTTCTTTTCCAACTGAATAATCTTCTTGTGCAATTTCTCCTTTTCCATCTGCCAATGGTAGTTAACACAAGACAAAATTTGTAAGATTAATAAAAACTATATTAATTAAAATTATCAATCTTTTAGCTATCCTTATCATTAGTTCAGTTCAAGGTAATGAATGTTAAATACACCTTTTGCTCTTTTGCTAATCTTAAGACAGTTTCATCTGCCTTCTGCTGCTCCAAGGTTGCCCTTTCATTCTGTGAATGAAAGGAAAAACAAATTTTTAGCATAATATAGAAAAATACAGAGAATTTTAAGGACCATCTAAAAGAGTCACATAGAACAGCAATATTATATTGCCAACACAGTGTCATAGGCTGAACACTAATCAGTGAGGGGGTGGATTTAATAGCAAATCAATGATCCAAATCACAACTTCATCGAAAGGACAAGTAAAATTATAAATCAGTCATCTACCAAGTCTCAATATAGCCAGAAGTTGCCATCCTTGAAAATTTGCAAAATATATACCATTTTCTTGTCATGGAGAAGTTTCCTTCTCTCATCTTCATTATGAGCCTGTCGTCGTTGCAGCTGCTTCTCGCGCTGCTCCAGCTCTCTTCTCTGCAATTTCAACTGAAGTGTAGCCTCCTCATGCGCTAAATATATTTTATCAAAATGATCACGAGCATTCTGCTGCATCCTTGTTATTTCTAAACAGCAAAGTTTAGAGATCTAAGACATGGTGCCACAAGATATGAGGATTTAAGAATGTAATCTTTCAAGTAGCAGGTACAAGAGGACAGGGGAGTAACTGGATTATGACTATGTCAAAAGTCTTCTCTCATAGTAATCAGCAAATATACCTTCATTGTAGGACTTGACTATAGCATCTGTTTCATCCATCACCCGGTCCAAATGTGTACTGGTCTCATGGCACTTGTCTTTCATTTCTTTCAAGCAATCAACCTTCATTTGCAAAGTATTAGTCAAGCTGGAAATAAGCTTTGAAGCCTTTTGTCGGTCCTCTGCATCAATTTCAGAGAGAGATTTTAAATCTCCATTTTTTCTGAGATGATCACCAACAACACCACAAGAGTTATAGTCATCATCCCTTGCAATCCATCCATAAAGCCTATCTTTTTGATAGTGTGCTGGCTTGCTGAAAAACTCCTTCCTCCCACAACAACTGACTTCAAATTGCTTGTCAAACATGATAGCATTCTCAAAACCCCCCCAGTCTTTCTTGAACTCAACAATGGCAAACCCAGAATGCCCATGGTGGCTCCACAAAGGATCTACCTTAACTGGATCAAACCCATCGGTTGCTAATTGATCTTTAAGTTTTTTACCGCTGTCACCAACTCGACGTCCATTAACCAATTGGGTTTGGATGTTTGCAATGATTCCCACCCAAGGCCACACAAACAATTGGTCTTTGTTATAGTCATTAATAATGTGTGAGTCAGTTTTTGGGTAACACTCTGAAGTCTCTTTGTCTTTAAGATACCTCTTTAGGTAATCCTCCAGGGCTAAATGCCATGCTTTCTCTCTTATAGACCTCCACCGTGAGCCTCTGCCAACACTAGAAGCATGTTCATGAAGCTCCTTTAATTGGTAATCCTTCCTCCTCCCATGACAGTAGGAGCAATTGTAGAGTGAATTTGAAACTTTAACTCTGATTATTCCCCTCTTCATTTCATGATAATACTTGCACTTATAGTCTTTCAACTGAGACTCCCTAATATCTGGTTTTTCTCTCGAGTTGTGATGCATTGCAAACCTGAAACACCAAAACATTATCAAATGTTAAGAGCTTAAGATGCTGCTCAGGACATGCTAAACTGTTTAGAATTCTCAATATTGCAAATAAAGAAAGATGCTCAATCCTCGACATATCTGGTTGATTATTATCCATATTTTAACACCACAAAAAAACAGAGAGAATTTCAAGTCCCAGAAACTGTTTTACGTTGCATACCTGAAGCCACAAGCACTACATCTTCATAATCAAGAGAATCATTAAAATAAGACAAGTGACATCAAATGCTGTTGAATTTAAGTCTTAATCTCAAGTAAGCTATTGATAAATCTAGAAGCTAGGAGAGGGGAGCAAGTAACTGTCCAAGTTTAAAACTGACCCAAACATAACCTAAAAAAAGGTATAAATCTAAGACGACTTATGTCAAACAGGTCAAAAAATACGACATATACTACTCCGTCTTCTTGATCTTATCAGAGTAAGAACCAGTACGAAAAGAGTCATACACTAATAAGCAGAATTGCAGCCTTCCAGAATAAATTAATATATCATCCAAAACTCAATAAATCCAACCGTAACAAATTCTGAGCGACTGTAGACACTTTTCGAGCACACGGAGGTTCAACTTCGAAGAAAAACAACTGATCACTGGAAGAAACTTTGAAAGAACTACGAAAAATGTCCCATAAACTGAAAAAGAAAAAAATAACAGCGATAACAATCTTGAAAAAGAAAAGATACTTTACACAAGTTTGAGTACCAAAACCCAAGCAGAGTGTCGAGGTCCAAGTAAAAACAACAATCCCCTATCCTCACTCATTCACTAACCACTAAACATCGAAAACAGTTGTGAAATGTCACATTCAGAGAAACAGAGGCAATTCACAGAGCTAAGTTGTTCCCCACATTCTTCGGAATCAAACAAACAGAGCATTCAAGAATACAGAATGAACAAAAAGAAGAGAAATTAAAAGAAATGAGTATATCGAATAGTAGAAATCATTCTGACCTTGGCTCGTTAAATGGAATTGAAAACCCTAGCAAATGAAACGAATCAAATTCCAGAGCGCAACGAAGCACAACAAAGAGAGGTTGGTCTGTGGAGAAGAAAGAGAGAGGAGTTTTATTTTTTTCGTTTTTAGTTGTGTGTAATATACATGGCCATATGTTATGAATCTCTACGATTCAAAACGAGTTCTCAATTGGTACCGGAAATAATTGGTATTGTTGTAGATAATTTCTAAAATTTATAAAATAATTTTTGAATTTTTTAAAAATTGTAAAATAATTTCTTTGTACTGTAAAATTTTATAAAGTTATATCAATCATATCCACAAAAGTTATAATAATAAAAATTAAAATAACGATATTCTATTTAATTTTATTAATATTTTTTACATATTTTACAAATACATAATAACTATAATTAATATGAAAAAATTATTTAATCATCATATAAATATAAAACTAAAGACAATATAAATTACTTAAAATATTACGATTTTATTAAATAATAATTACATTAAAATTCAAAACATCAAATAAAAAGAATAATAAATATACATGACTCTTTGACTATTATAATTTATAATAAGAGTTCGTGATGAAGAAACAACCAACCAGAACTAAAATCTAAAACAAAAATATTTACAATTATATTTATATTATATATATAGAATTTAACATATACACAAAATATAAGTGAAATTAAAAGAAGAGGAGAAATAAAATCTAAAGTTTCATTTAATCGAATATTCGCTCATATTGACTACAATTCTCATTTAGTACAAAATTTTCATCATTAAGAGGAGCCTCATCATTACCATCATTCAAATTCATTATACCAAATGATATATTAATACTTTTTAATTTAAGATGATCTTCCAATTTACTCTCTTATATTAAACATAATTCTTCATAAACTCAATTTGTAAAAAGATCGATATAGTCAAGGCAAATTAGATTTACATAACTACTTGTTCTATTAAAAGTTCTAATAAAAATTAAATTAAATTATTAAGAAATTATATCCAACTTAATAATGATAATAACATACCTTTTTCGAAACTTTAAATTGTATCAAATAAAGACCAAGTTGTTCAATCTTTTGTGCTTCAATTTATTCATTTTCTTGTAATTGATGAATTCAAACGTGCTCTGATTCATTTCACATCCTAGTACACTCACACATTAAATTAGAATTCAAATTGCAAATCTTTGCAATTTTAGAACGTCAATTTCAAGTTGGTCCCACCAAGCAAATGTAAGATAACAAAAATAGAATTATAAGCAAAATAAAGCGATGGTTATTTTTCAACAAGTAACAAAGGTGCATAAAAAATAATTAAATTAAGCTTGTCTCTTTGATGAATAACAATTGTCCCAAAATTACCAAAAGCAATAACAATGATGACAACAACAACAACAATAACACCTAGTATAAATCATGCTAGCACACAGTGTTTGGGGAGGTCTAATGGTCAACAACTTTTGTAATACCCCACTCTTTCAAAATCCGTACCCGACATCCTAAGTGATGCCTGAGTACGTACTCTGTAAGGATGACATGCTAGAACGATCAAACTCTCAAAAACTCCGTTCGAATGTTTTTTCAAATTTATCATACGCGTATATGGAAAATCAATAATCAAATTTGGACCCCATTCTTTTCTTTCATAACATCAAAAACACATTTATTATTATTACACTCAAGAACATTCTTATTTACAAACCTTTTAACTTTGAAAAATTATTACATACCGAAACATATTCAAATACATATGATACAAAAATTACGAAATACTCAATTTGATACAAAAATAAGAAAATACAAATGCAGATGTCAACTGATCCTAACTTCTATGTCTTACTTGAATGCAGTGGCTATACTCCCGTTTTGCCTAATGGGATAACTCTTCTGAGGCTACAAAAATATTGTAAATTTTAGATGAGTTTTGTGAACTCAGTGAGTGACCATCTTCAATGGCTCACTCAATCACACAACGCATAAAGTTTACATATTCACACAATTCACATCATTTCATTAATAATCATATTGAGTCACATGTATTTCGCATTCACTTGAAACATATCTCACATTCAGAAAATCAGTCAAACTACCCAAATCATACATATCAAATGCATATGCTTATGAGACTCACTTTCAATTTTTTATTGTTGTGACCGAGCGCCTATAACTATCCCATATCCATTGTGGATACTGGGCTTATTAATAACTGTTCCATATCCGTTGGGGATACTAGGCTCATTTTACATAGCCTCTGGCTCTTATATACTTTCTAAGCTTTAAGCTCTTTTTCACGGGCTACTCCGGTCATAAAAACTTTTATCTTTCATGCATTCATGAAAGAAATGCATCACATTCACATCTTTTCAATTAGTTACTTTATATCACTTTACATATGTTATCATATCTTAGTTTGGCATTCAACATTCAATCTGTGTTTCACTTATTTCGTCAAACTAACATACAAGGAACACTTCTATTATTATTCATGCATTTATCAAACTCCTTGAATATTCAATGTCCGGAATTAAAAACAATCACATTTTATTTCAATAGCAATTCAGAGCAGAAATTTAAAACATAACAAACAGTGAATGAGACCATCTAAGTCAACTCACAGTATGCTTTAGATTAGCAATTGCTTCCAAGATCTGGAAACGTTTGAATATGGATGTTTATCCTGCACATCAAAATTATACAATACACACATTGCACACACACATTAATAACTTTGCATAACTATAAGTATTTATTTATGCACAAATGTATATATGGACTATGTACATTGCATGTGCAATGACAATCCCGAGTATATCATCAAATTTCACATCTTATACATAATCTTATTTTTAGCATTATTTGCTCTCATAATATCAAATTCGCATTCACTTTTAATACCTATTATTCATCTCCTTTAAATCACAACTACTTTCGTATGAATATCTTCATTCCCATTATACTCATGCCTTTGGTGTTTTGATATCAACAATTCATTCACTAATGTTATTCTAACATTATATGATCATACAAGATCCAAACTCTTATTTCTTCTCATAATACCTCCAAAATTCTAGACCTTCAAGTCAATTTTTGCATGATCATTCTAATAAGGAAAATGAAGTAATTTGAGCGAACTTTCTTCTAGAAAAATTTTTTCCTATCTCTTAAGTTTCTAATGACACCAAGATCACTTAATTTGGTTGACTATTTTGAAATTTATAATCCAAATAATCTGGATTGTTCTTAAACTATAATGGTACCCTGTATTCAACTTTAAATAAAAATCTGGAGTTCTTAGAGGTATAATTGAAATTAGATTTCTTCATACATTTTGTAGCCTCATGTCTCTAGTTTACTCTAAATGAATAATTATCTCATTTGGATAATTATAAAACAAGTTATGCCTAAAATACCGAAGTGTATTCAGTGAAAATACTCTAGTTATCATTTTCCAGAACTTCTCATCAATTCTGTCCCAAATTTATAAATCAGTCTCTCCAGAATGATTTCATATGGTTATATTTTTTTGTGGAGATGAATATCAACATGTTACAAGTACAATGGTTCAAGTCCCGTGTCATTTGGAGGTCAAAAGAAGAAGTTATGGCCAAAAGATCAAAGGATGTTCGCATCTGTCAACTTTCATTGCACCTTCACTATGCACGATCGTGAGATCTCTTGTGACCCTTAAGTGAGATCATGAGATCCCTTATGACCCGTAAGAGTCACGATCGTGCTTGTGAACGATCGTGATATCCCCTCTTTTTCAAACTCCATTCTAGCTCTTTTGAAAACAAACATTTGGGACAATTTTACACAATCTTTTTGACAATGAAAATGAAGGATTTAGGCCAAACATTCTTCTAAAAAATTATTCCTTTATGTCTTAAGTATCAAATGAAACTATTTTCGTGCAATTTCGCTTGATATTCTGCAAGTTATCCTAAAAAAACTACAGTTTACTCCAAGCCATGACAGAATCCATATAGCACCCCCTTACCCCAAGATATGCTTCGGGATACCCGAAGGTCATTCCGACACATATCCTACGATAAGGGTGAGCTACAAACGATCACTATACATTCACTTCACATGACATCGTATCATTAATCACTTAAAAAGCATCAATAAAAACTCACAATATTTTTAAAATCATCTTTTTCCTTATTTTATTAATTCAAACCAAGAGTCTGCATTGTGTCTTTCGACTTTTTTTTTCACATGCACATTAACAAAAGCTAGTACAATTGTACTATATGAAAGAGGACAACATGACCATCTATCTAAGCCATCCCAAAAATCCTGACTGACTAACCTTTGAGCCATGACTGCTCTTGTTAAAATACAATATACACGGTAGTGGAGCCTCTTAGTATCTAAAGTCATATCTCGATCCTGAAAAGACAACGTTGCAATTTTGGTGAGTCTTGCGAACTCAATGAGTGAACCATCATTGATGAGTTCACCGGATTATAGACACATACCATATATTTCACATATATTCATTCAGATCATATTAATATTCTTGATATCCATATAACATGGTATCTCATACTACCACACAGTTCAATATAACAAACAGCTCATATCAATTTATCACTCATTTCTGCTTTACATATCATTCAAGAAATTTAGTCTTATAATGCTATATGCATGAGACTCACATTCATTTTTATTGTTGTGACCGAGTGCCTAACACATACTTATACAAATACTGGCCTATAGGGCTCAGTCAGAACAGAATTACGGAATATAGCTCTAAGTGCAAAATCAGAAATCACGGAGCAAAGCTCTACGTGGATGCACTTCAAAATGGCTACTTAAGTCACAACGTCTTTACCTGAGCATGCATTTTATGAAATGCATCAATTACTGATTATGCCATATCAGATAATCACATGTGCTGTTTAAATTAGAACTCATCATCATCGGACCTAAGTCCGACATTCAACTTTCGTTGAGAATTCACCTATATCATACAGGATTTCACATCACATCGAAGCACTTCCAATATATATATCCATACAACAAACTCCTCGAAATTTAAGTCTGGAATTAATCAAATCATAAACAATTCATAATTGGAAGCTAAACAAATCAAATACATTCAAAGTAAATCAATCCTAGAAAATCATCTAGGTTAACTCACTAGTTTCTCCCGAAGCTAATGCTTGAAAGATCTAGCAACGTTTGGAAGTTGATGCCCTAGTTGCTCCTCTATAACAAATAATATACAAAATATCACAATTTCTACAATCACAGGTATCCAAAGATGGACGTGTATGAGATAACTTATGTACAATGCATGTTCATGACAATCCTAGGTATTTTCCATCAATTTCATCATAAAGTCGGTCTCATATCCAAACTAATCTAAGTATGATTCAAATTTAGGTTTAGGCCTCACTAAAACTATTGAAATCACGCTTCATTACTCATTTGGATTCTTATAGATCTAGATAAAATCAAAACACTTAAGTATTTCAGTGGAAATAACCCCAGTTTATAATTTAAGGGCACACTCACTATACCCGTCCCACTTTTTTCACTCAATCTTTCTCACTTCATTTCAGATAGCTACCATTTTTGGTGGAGATGTATAATAGTGTCTTATGAGCCCAATGGTTTAAGAAACAAGTTATTTGGGTGTCTAGAGAAAAAGTTATAGCCAAAAGAATCTAACATGTTCTTGTCTTTACTTATATTGTACATGCCTTGGCGCAATTGCCATAACTCTCACTACACTTGTCGGATTGACTTCATTTTTAGACGGTTTGAAAGAAGACTTCTAGATCTACAACTTTCCTGAAGATTAGAAGGTCAATTATACCTTTTGAAGGATAAAAAATGGAATAGAAAGTGGCGATACAAACTAAGATGATGCGAAAAGTCAAACTAAGACGGTCAAACTAAAACGATTAAGACGGTGAAATTAAGATGATGCAAAAAGTCAAACTAAGACGATGCAAAAAAGTAAAACTAAGATGATGCAAAAAGTCAAACTAAGACGAAGCAAAACTAAGATGAAACAAACTAAGACGAAACAAAACTAAGACGAAGCAAAACTAAAACGAAGCAAAACTAAGATGAAGCAAATTAAGACAAAACAAAACAAAGACGAAGCAAAACTAAGATGAAGCAAACTAAGACAAAGCAAAACTAAGACGAAGTAAACTAAGACGATACCAAATACAGAAGAAGATGACATCATCAATGATGTCATAACAGAATAAGCAAAAAAGCAGAAGAAGTAAATTTCACTTTTGAACATCTTCCTTTATAAGGACCCTAACTTTTTGCTCAGATGTCCATAGTTTTCATACTATATACTATTGGGAAGATGAAAAGGAAGATTTATAACCTTCATAAAGGCCATTTTAACAAATCCATCTAGATTGGTACAGAAGTTTCACAGAAGCTTCAGATCAAGCTATTTCTA